>JAAMXJ010000488.1:0-235563 GCA_019693375.1 Asterochloris erici
TGGGTGCAGATCACTGATGAGCTAGCAGCTCAGCTGCATGCATGATGCTTCTGAGGCATGATGCTTCTAAGGTGCTGTGCCTGAAACCATTGGCAGTGAACAACGGGAGCAGAGTCAGAGACTGGCAGACAGCAGTGTCCCTGAGACAAGCAAGACACTAATCTCAGAGCAGGCTCACCGCCACCCTTGCCCCAGACAGCGTCTCCCCCCACGCCAGCCTCGTTGATGCCACCGTCGGCCGAGTCCTGCGCCCAGGGGAAATGAGGTAGTGTTGGGGCAAGCCTTGTGCTTGGCAGGATCCTGATCTGGCGCTGAGGCATAGATGCTGCACAGCCACATGGCTGGCAGCGTCCCAGAACAGGTGTCAGCATGGTGGATGCTTCAAGGACTCACAGCCACAAGGGTGTAGCCCCCATCCCAGGCTGCAGCACAGGGGCCAATGGTGGTGTCAGCAAGAATGTGGCGCAGGCAGCCGCATGCTCAGCAGGAGCAGCAAAGGGAAGGTGAGCGGCCATCCAGGCGTGAGCAGGCTCAGCAGCAGAGGGCATCTCACCAGTGCACATGTTGAGCAGAGCCAGGCACATCACAAAGGCCAGCACCACCTTGGAGGCAGTCATGGCAGCTGGAGGATCAGGGGGCAGGCAGGGGCTGGACGGCAAGAAGTGAGGGGTGAGATGTGACAATGAGTGGGCTGGCAGCCGCTTTTAAAGGCTGCCAGCCTCTTGGACGCAACCAAAAGAATCATAAAACAAGTCAGCAACCTTGACCGTGGCTGTGCACATGCCGGGGCACATCCAACTCAGAAGCTGCTGAAGCAGACTTGGATCAGGAGACCAGGTGGCTTTGCTGCATGTGCTACTGCTGTTCTGGCTCTTGGGCGCACTGCAGCTGATGGCTTGACAGTTCTGCAGCCGCCGGCTGCCAGCTCTGCAGTCGATGGCTGCAGCCGACGGCTTGCTTGTTCTGCAGCTGATGGCTTGACAGTGCTGCAGCTGACACCGGACTCCGAGGCTCCTGGTGCCCCCCCTGGCCTGCCAGTGCCCCTCCGGCTGCTGCCAGCACCTGCCTCGTGTACTGTTGCAAGCCTCTGGAAACATGAGTGCCTTGGATGGTGCCGTCCATGAGCTGCACAGCGGGCAGCAATTGCAGACTGTCACCTGAGGGGTGGTTGGCAGGCTGAATGGAGGGAGCTGCTGCGCCACCTAAATATGCTTGCATAGTGATACAAGCATTAATCGCTATCGGTTATGAATGCATCATGCACTAGAGGTCCTCAGACACAGTTTTTGCGCATCCATCAAAGAGTCCCACACAAATTGGGCTTGACAGGGTAATGTGGGGCACTTGATTGTACTGCGGGCACTCTGGCAGGCAGCCAGGCAAGCTGGGTCAGAGCTGTGGCTGCTGACAGACAGTGCTCTGCATTGGCACATGTTGCATGTAGCCAGCAATTCGCAGAAGGCAAACACGAATGATTTCCAATTCGAGAAGATCTTCATCGTAGCAGCTGTCACGCAGACATCGAGCTCAGGAAACATGGCGCAGGCAACAGGTGGCCCCAATACCCCTGCTGCTGGATTTGCTGTGATCAGCATTCCGGAGGCACAGAAGATCGTGCTGCAGCACGCCCAGGTCACGCAACCACGTGAAGTCGGCCTGCAGGATGCTTTGGGCAGGGTGCTGGCACAGGATGTGCATGCACAGGAGCCTCTGCCCCCATTCCCTGCCTCCATCAAGGTCAGTGATTGACTCGCAACACTCGCAGAGCAGCAGAATGCTGACCTCCAGTGGCATGGCCATGCTGCCGTGATGGTTGTGTCAGCATCCATCATCAAGTGGTTTCACAGGCACTGCTCACCCTGCACCTCTTTGGCACGTTGTAGGCTTGTTCTGCAGGATGGATACGCCGTCAATTCCTCAAATGGACCTGGGGACTACACAGTAGCGTTCGAGGTGCATGCAGGCAGCCCTGGAGGCCGACTGCAGCCAGGCACTGTGGCGTACATAGGCACAGGTCAGTGGCTGCACCTTGAACAGGGCATGCGTGTTCGCCGCAATCTAGGGCACGCCAAAGCTGAAAGTGTCAGCTGCAGCCAGTCACTGGAACCACCTGTGGTGCAGCTTGGCAAGCAGTTGCAATTGGGGGCAGAAGCTCTGTTCATTGAGAAGAGACGTGACAGGCAAATGCACTTCTGGTGCAGCTGTGCTGAGCTATCCCAGTATAACTGCAGGTGTGTGAGAGCAGATGCAGTGCTTGCTGCACCATAATAACAGCGCCTCGCTCCCACATAGGTTCTGAGGGCATGCAGCTTGCATGGGCAGGCCAGCTGCAGAGAACAGACGTTGGGTCACCAGTTTGTTGGCCTCTTGTCTGCATCCACATCAAACATGTGCCTTCTGCTTGCCGCAGGTGGGCCAGTGCCAGATGGGGCAGATGCAGTCGTGCAGATTGAGAACACAGAGCAGCTGCCTCCAGGGCAAGATGGGAAGCGCAGGGTTCGCATTGTGAAGGTGGGGTTGCTGGTATGCAGAGGATGTAAGAGCAGCCGCTGGAGCTTGCATTAAGGCCTTCACCTGGTTGCTGCATAATCAGGTCTGCTAGTGACAGGTGCCACGTCTACATGGTGACTCAAGCAGCTGTCTGCAGCACTTCTGTCTCTGTGACAATGGTGCCCTGCCTGCTGTGCAAGTGGTGGCTGCCTGCATGTTTTACTGTTGCCAGCACGTCTGTATGCCGCTGTCAGGCAGAAGCAGGCCCATGGTCAGGACACCCTCACCGCCCAGGAGTGCAGCACACTGCCCACACAGGTGCACAGCAGTCCGCAGCTGCCAGGCCTGCTGCATTGCAGGCTGCCCTTGATGACACAGTCATCTGCAGCGGCCAGGGCTGCTGTGCTGCACGCTGCTTACAGACACATGGTTGCCCCTGCTGCAGGGGCCGACTCGCCCTGGCGAGGACATCAGGGCCACGGGCTCCGACATCAGGCCAGGGGAGCTGGTGCTGGCCGCCGGCTCCCTCATCGCGCCCGCAGAGGTCGGCCTGCTGGCGACAGTGGGCGCAGCTCGTGTGCAGGTGAGGCGTTCTTGGGCACGCCCACAATGGCGTGCGCCTGCTGCAAGTAGCAGGGGCGGTCTGCCAGAATGGCATACCTCATTTTGGGTGAGAGCTCCCCAGTGAACGGCCTGCAAAGCCACCCCATACAGGCTGACCCTTCTTGACACATGTGCCACACCTGCCCTGCCTGTGTCGCTCAGGCAGCATCAGCATGGTTAGCTGCTGAGCCACCCCCAGTCAAGCTGTCTCGCACAGCTCATGGGGTGCACCTGCCGGCCCCCCGGTCACTCAGGTGACATGATGTCATAGTTTGCTGTTAGGTCTGACCAGGACGGTCAGGCCTGCTGTCCCCATGCCATTGCTGCAACATGAGCTACTACATTTGTACATCCCAGAGTGAATATGAGCTGCTGATCACACTGGCTCCTTGCCTGTGCTGCAGGTACACAGGCAGGTGCATGTGGCAGTCATGTCCACTGGGGATGAGGTGGTGGACCCTGCGACACAGAAGCTGAGGCCAGGGCAGATCCGCGACGCCAACCGCTCCATGCTGCTGGCCGCCGTGTCCCAGGCAGGCGCACAGGTCTGTGCTGCATGCTAGGTGTAGGAGGGTGATGCCTGCTGCTCAATGTCAGGTCCAAGTCAGTCCCTGCATGGCCATCATTCCATGCGGTCAACTGCTGGCCCTCAGGCCGGCACGCAGGTCAGTGGTGCCCTGTGCCGTGCTGTGCCTGTCGGCACTGGCTTCTGTGCAGCTGGGTGCAGCCTCTGGTGCCCAATGAGTGCTTCCAGGCAGTGTGCGTCCCTGGCGCTCTGCAGATACACAATGCAACATGAAGGTTGAATGGCTGCAGAGCATGGCTGCAGAGCATGGCTGCAGAGCGTGGCTGCAGAGCAGGAAGGTGGCGGCGCACAGGAAGCAGGCCCCACACACACACACACTGACACACACCTGTGCTGGTGGAGTGCTTGACAGACTGCAGCTCCACCTGTGTGTGCAGGTGACAGATCTGGGTATCGTCAGCGACGATGAGGCAGGCCTGGAACGCACACTCAAGAAGGCTGTGGATGGCAGCGTGGACGTGCTCATGACTTCAGGTAGGTCTGGCTGCAGAGCAAGGCCTGCTCTCAGCCCTTGACGGGTGCATCGTCACTGACAGGCAGGTGGCTGGGGCCAGCTGCCCTGCAAGTCAAATCTTATGCCCCCTGGACTGACCTTCATGGGGCAGGATCATCAGCTGCCACAGGTTGCACACTGCCTCCCGTCTTAGCCCGTTTGGATGTGTGCCTTGCAGACAGGATGCCAGTGGGGTGCAGGGCCTGCCCACCGCATGTCTACACGGAGTCGCAAGAGTGGCACCCTCTGCTCGCCTGCCGCCAGGCTGTGTGGGTGCGCTGCAGGCGGCGTCTCCATGGGGCACAAGGACCTGGTGAAGCCCCTGCTCCAGCGCTGTGGACAGGTGCACTTTGGCAAGGTGCTCATGAAGCCAGGGAAGCCGCTCACCTTTGCCACGATCCCACGCACTACAGGGTGAGCCTCCCCTGCCCCCACTCCTGTCCCCCAACTGAACCAAAGGAGCATTGTACACAGTGAGAAGGCAATCTCCACCCCAGTCAGTTGACCTCCCAATACTCACTTGATGGCAGCAAAGGCTTTGACTGCAGCTTATTGCTTGCTGCTGCCTTAAGTCTTGCTGCCCAACCTCACGTCCATGTGGAGACTTCTGCGTGAGGGCTGGCAGCTGTGCAAGAAGGGCTCAAGTGGGGTTTTGAAGTGGCCCAACTGGTTGTCTTGTGGGATCGTTGCTTCTGCCGCTGCCATGATGTGTTGCATTGTGAGGTCTGAGAGGGTGCCCTGAGGATGGTGGCCATCAGCCGACACTGGCGCTGCACGCATGCTGTGCATGGAGCTACCCGCATGACTACTCCTCAGCAACGTGGGGGAGCTCTCCTGTCTTCACACTCAAATAGCGGTCGTCCGCATGCAGTGCATCACAGGCATGCTGGGCTCCGTCAGCAACCCCCTGCTGCATGCAGGAACCCCCTGCTGGTGTTTGGCCTCCCCGGCAACCCTGTGAGCAGCATCGTGACCTTCAACCTGGTGGTGCTGCCAGCCATCAGGCAGCTGGCTGGCTGGCAGGTGGGCAGTAGGGCAGCCATCCAAGACAATCTTGTCCGCGCACCTGGACAGCACAGTCACGCGGCATAGACTTATTGCCGGCCTAAACTGTGTCTGAGACTGGATGACCCACTTGGCAAGCTTCTGGTGCTGCAGCACTGCGCAGGCTGTTCTGCTTAGGTGTGTATGCATCGGCTCCGTGCTTGTGTTGTGGTGAACTGCCAAGGTAGCTGTGATGCTACCTCTCCTGTGCCGCAAACACTGTCTGATGTGCCTGCTTGCATGCACTGCATCATTGCAAATGCGACGAGTGCTGGTTACACAGGGGCATGCTGCTTGCCCTCAGCATTTGCCTCGCCTGCTGTGAGTCGGCAGTGCACTCGCCACAAATGAGGCTGGCGACTGTCATGTGTAGATAAGCTTTTTGCCTCCTGAGTGTGGCACACCCACTGCCTCCCTGGCATTGCTGCATTGCAGCAAACCCTGCTGACGCAGTGACAAAGCACACCTCATGCCTGCAGAATGTGGCCTACCACTTGTCCATGCTGTGTTTCAGCATTCCCAGCTGAGGCGAGTGCAGAAGCACACCTCATGCCTCTGTAATGCGGCTCACCCATCAGTGCATTGGCTTAAGGCTTGGTGTTACAGCTGAGGCAAGTGCAGAAGGACACCTCATGCCTGATCAATGTGGCATGCCCATTGGCTCACTGCCTTCATGCTTGTGCTGCAGCAACCCCAGCTGAGGCGGGTGCACGCTCGGACAACCAGGGAGCTGAAGCTGGACCCCGAGCGGCCCGAGTATCATAGGGTCACGCTTAGCTTCAGAAAGTAAGCCCCCATGCTCTGTAGTGCCGCTGGCCAGCATGATGTTATGCTAGAGGAAAGTGCCTGCCCAACACAGTGGCTGTCCTTGGATCTGGCCAGAGGGTAGTTCGCAAGCAATGCATGCTTGCTGAAGGCTTGCAGGGCGCAATCCTCTGTCAAATTTGTGGGGGCATGTTCATGCCAGTGCAGTATGCATTGCTTAGTCAACAGGCAGCACCCCCCGCCCAGAGTCAGCTGTTGGTGCAGCCTCCAGACTCTGCAACTTGGATCTAATCATAAGATCATGCTGTTATGCTTAAAACTGCAGGGCGCATTATGAGGACGCTGGTCAGCACGAGGCACGCGGGGAGCTGGTGGCCGAGTCAACAGGCGGCCAGATCAGCAGCCGCCTCCTGAGCATGCGCAGCGCCAACGCCCTCGTCGAGCTGCCCAAGGCCTCTGGGGTGCTGCCTGCGGGCAGCACTGTGTCGGCCCTGCTGATCGCTGACCTGGCAGGCATGCCGGACTCTGAGCAACTGGGCATGACCAGCCTGCCCAGTGGACAGTGGGGCTGGTGAAGAACGGTTCTCAAGTCATGTCGAAGGCTCCAGCATCCACAAAGGTTGTAATTTGGCTTGCAAGCGTTTGTCCAATTGGCTGCTTCTCAGTGTCATGCTTATCTGGGTGGCGGCATGCCGCCAGGAGGCAAGGCTATGTTCTGTCGAATTTCTGCATTGCAAATGTGAGCAAATGCCCCCTATGAATGTGGCCACCACCAGTTCAAACACATGGTGCCAAACATGCTTGCTTGGCAATGAATCTCAACGTGGTCCGCATCTTGTACATACAGTTTCTTCACCCATGGTCTGCATGGGCAGCATGCACTGGTGGTGCTAAAACAGCAAAGTCCTCACTTTCAAGACGGTCTGCACAACATGACACTCAACTTCATGACAGATCATCAATGCTTTTGTCAAGTGCCTTTGCCTTAGTGTCATGCATATCTGCGGTTGGAGAGTGGGGCAGTGCACATGCGAAAGCAACAAGAGCAGGTGAAGACCCTGGGGTCTGTGTTTGGAAAATTGCAGCTCAGGCTGTAAGTGTGGCAGGGCAGGTTCTGGCACGCTTTACTTCAGTTCGGCCTTCTATGCATGGTGCTGGTGGGAATGCTGTTCAGGGTGCTGCTGGCTGCAGCTAAGGTTCTTTGCAGCCAGATATCTCCTCCTGACATGTTTGTCTGAGATGTAGGAGAATGTGAGAGGAAGCAGGACGCCAATCCCTGCATAAGCCGCCAATGCCCAGCCAACGGCCTGCGATCGGACCTCTTCCGGCAGCAGGGCCATGCACCGTGGCAGCCACCACAACAGCAGCAGTGGCAGCAGCATCAGCTGCTGCTTGATGGTGTCATGGAAGGCCACCTGCAGGACAGGGACAACATGTTTGCATGGCTGTCAAGCAGTCAGAGCACATGCAGGGATTGCCAGGCATCATGCAGCTGCGCCCTACCATCATGACTGCCGAACCTGCGCTGCAGACAGCCCACAAACCAGGATGAATTGGGTGGCAGCAGCAGAAGTGCAGTTCAAGTGCCAGCCATTCAGCTGGCTGGCAAGTGTAAGACAGCCGTTGATGAGACACAGGTGGCAAGGTACAGGCGTGCCGCCCCCACAAAGCAGCACCCTTCCCTCCTGGGTTCAGACTGCAGCAGGCGCAGCACCGTGGCTGCCACAGTGAACCCAGAAATGCGTGATCCAGCCACCCTGTGCCAAAGCTGGGCAGGCAACAGGCCCCTGCCCAGTTTACGACCACTCTTGACTACAATGAATTCCAGCTGGAACATAGTGATAGGGCACAAAAAGCAGCTAAAAGGCATGAGCCACTCAACTGCAGGACACACTTGAAACCACACAGCACTTCTGCATTCTGGCCCCGATCATGAGTGGGCACTTTCGGGCATCAGGTTCCTACAGAAGCTGACGGGCTTCATCCACTCACCCTGGGGACAAACATGAGCAGGCACAGCACCTCTGCGCCCACAAAGCGGGTAAAGAGGATGGGGCTGTGCACTACATCCTCGGCAGAGTAGAGCCCAGCTCTGAAGTGGTGCTCAACGGTCGCCAGGTAGTAGAGCATGCCTGCCAGGGCGCACAAGTGCACGGTGACCTCTCGGTGGTGGATGTACCTGCAGGGAAGTGCAGCAGCGCCAACAAGTTGCTGTACGGTGTCAACACCTGCATCTGAAGCCGGGAACCCAGGGCATAGAGCGCTGCAGGGGCCCTCTGTGAGGAGGCTTGCACCTGCAGCAGGGCTGAGGCGCAGTGAAGCCTGGGGTACAGGCTGCACAGGTGCTTTGACAAAGTCGTGACAGTGACTTCCCTGCAGGTAGGGGAAACAGGGGTCGGGATGGAATGCTATTGAGCTGTGTGGGTGAATGTCAGGGCACCTGCAGCAGGTCAGGGTGTATGTGTGTCATGCCTGACAGAGCACACAGATGCACGGTGACATGCCGGTGGAAGTTGTAAGACTGTGAATGAGGCACAGATGTTGGGCTGCTGCCCTCCCTGGTGGTCAGGGCCACAGAGCAATGCACGAAACCTGGCTGCGCAGCGCGTCTGGGGGCGGGGACGCCTGCACCAGGCCAGGCACCAAGAAAGGCCTGGCTGCCAGGATGCATCGTGTTGGGGCACAATCGTGGCGGGGACCACCACCAATTTGGACGGTGCACCACGCGGAGCTCTGGAGGCACTCTTCAGGTGCCCAGGCCCTGTGTCGCTGGGCATGCCAGCACTGCAACTGCTTGCATGCCTGCAGCAGAAGCCTCAATGTGGCTGGCCAGGGGGCACAGCTTCAGAACTCACCATGAGCGAGCACCCAGCGCAGCGGCAATTGTGGAGCTCTTCAGGGCCAGGAAGGCCAGGTCCCACCATGCCCACCCTCCTGGATGGAACACCAAGCGCAGCGGCACAAAGAACGCCTCCAGGCTCAAGGCACACAGGTCTACCTGCACACACAGCCACGGTTCCCTGCCAGGGTTCAGAGGCACAGCAAGGGACAGGTGGCGCCTTCACGCCGTCTGCATGCAAGTCCACCTCCATGAGCGGACGACAGATTGATTAAAGACAGCACGACGTCAGGCTCAGCATGATGCAGAGACGCCAGGCACGGCAGCACTGGCAGTGCCTCCAGAGCCATGTCACATAGTGCACCTGCAAGGGGCAGCCGATGTTCATGTTCCTTTGACAACAGCATGAACCGGGGCATGGGTAGCGGAGAGGCATGACATGCAGCAGCACACACAACGTGTTGTCAGCCGGGTGAACGCGGGTTCCGCCTGCCCGCATGGCAAGGGCTTCTGGCCTGGCTCTCAGGGAGTCCTCGGGGCGCGTCATCTGATGCCATGAGATGCATGGTTGTGAGGCTGAATTGTCGTGCACAGCAGCGAAGGCAGAGCTTCCAGCCTCCCGGGAAGAGTGTCCCAGGTTCATGCATGCCAAAGCTTCTGAAACGGAGGCAGCACAGCAAGAGCAGCAGAGGCTGCAGCTTTGAGCCTGCAGGAAAACTGGTCCAGGCCCGACAAAGGCCTGGAAGCAGAGGTGGCCACTTGAAGCATGCAGCCGGGCGACAGCAGACCAGCCCACGTCCCTGTCTGGCCGTTAGGACTGCTTACAAGGATGATGGTTGGCAACATGTGACAGCTCCAGGCGCTGGCTCACCTCCACTTGCTGCTCTGCCAGCCATCGCCTGTAGCTCCCCTCTGTCTGCTCGCTTTCAAAGCCCCACAATGGAGACACAGACTCTGCAGTGCTTCCGGGCAGGGGCCCCGCATCTGCCCCAGGACTGGCGTCCTCCAGAGCCTCTGTGACGTCTGCCTTGGCCTCAGTCCCGCTGCAGCAGGTTGCGAAGCATGACTAGTGCTTGCCAGTAACTCGAAAGAATGTTGGCTGAACTGGCACACTAGATGCAAACTAGCCAAAAGATGGTAGAGGCAGCCACATGTAGAGGAGGCTTGTGGGGCAGGCTGCATACATGGCCGCCCCCAGTGCCTGGACTGCTGCCGCCAACACACTGCTCAGGAGGCACGCAGATGGCGCGTTGATGTCCAGGCCACTCAATTAATCTAGGCTTCTAGTACCACCTGGGCTCTGGAGCTTTAGCCAGCCGCAGCTTCCCTCAGCGGGCCAGCGGGTTGCGCCCTTGCTCTTCTGCCTGGTGGGCAAGAAGCAGATGCACCCTCCTGTGCAGGACAGCATGAGGTATGAGTGCCAAAGGGAAAGCTAGCATTTTCACCTGTTTGATTGGGCATTGGCCAGAGGCAGCTGCTGCCACTGAGCTCGAGACCGCTCCCGCTGCCAGTGGGTGACACAGCCTGGCTGCTGCGTCTCGAAGGCAGCCAAGCCAGCCGGGCTGCTTTTCCCGCCCTCCCCTCCTGCCTGAGGGTCCCTTGCCTGCGCCCCTGCACAAAACAGGCAGCAGGTGGGATGATTTTTCATGATGACTGTGCAAGAAACATGAAGCCGAGGTTTCTTGGTTCTTGGAGGCGTCAGCAGCACCCCAGCACGTGTTCCTGGCGCCTTGCAGCAGCTGACCACGATGAGGCTGCGTGAGACCTCAGCCAGATTCTGCCAACTTGAGGACCTCAGCAGCAATTCGAAGGTCCCTGGAGCTTACCTGTGGCCACGGCATGCAGCTCACATTGTCAGCGTTCCTCCTGAGCTGTACACACAGCTCAGGCCTTTTCCAAAAATAAAGAATGTTGCATGCTAACACCCTGCTGTGCCGTGGAAAGGTCTGTATGCACATTGTCCTCCATGAGATGGGAAAGGAACACAGCTTGCGCTGACATACAGGCCACTGTCCCATTAACTGTGCTGCCCTGGCCCAGTTAAGATGTCCCCCCAGCGACCGTACTGGTGTCCAGAGCACCATGGGCGCTGTCAGCACCCTCACCCTGTGACTGGCCCTGTCCCTGCTGCGTACATGACTGGCTCCACCACTGCTACCCAGTATCTGGCTGGTGCTGTAGGCCTCCCAGTCTCCTTTGAAAACCATCGTTTACTGCTGTGCAGTCCTTACAGGCTCGGCTGTCAGGTGGGGCCCAGTCCCTAACCATGGCGCCACCTCCCTGTGCTGGGGCAGCGACACACCTTTTCCCTCGCACCTGGGCCAGCCTGAGCTGCCGCTGCCTTTTGATCCCTCAGTCCCCAAGGGTAACGCCACTCTCTGACCTTGCTGATGGGCCTGCCCCAGCGCCTGAGTACCCTCCCTCGACTGGGCACCTGCTTCATGCATCACCGCGGCCACCACTGCTTCACCCTGTTGCTGGGCCTCCCCCAGTGCCCATTCGCCTTCTTGTGGCTGCCCCTCTGCCTACATGCACCCCCTCAAACAGAATCCCCTCACCTTGCTGCTGGGCCTGCCCCCGCGCGCCAGTTCGCCCTCCTGCGAATAGTACCTGCTGTGATGCGTCACCTGAAGCACTGGTCCCTCGCCGTGGCACTGGGCCAGCCTAAGCACCCGTGCCTATCTGAGCTGTGTGGCTGTTGCCTGATTCCATGCTTCACCTCACAGCACCATGCAGCTCACCCACCTGCCTGCCGGGTCTGCCCCTGCGCGGCGCCCCCTTCCAGAGGCTGCCCTGCTGCTGGCCCCGCCATCCCCTGGCGCTGCTCATAAGTCTCTGCGAACTGCAGGATGGCCTTCTGCCAGGGGCTGGGCTGCTGGCTGAAAATGGCAGTGCTGGCAGGGAGGACCCCTGCACGCGGGCACCCAAGGCTGAGACAGGGACTGAGCGTGGCCAGGCTCCTGGTGCAGCAGCAGTTTGCGGTTCACTTGAGGGTAGGCATGAAGATTCTCCCCCAGGGGCGGCAGGACCATCGCCCGGCATGAATGTACAAGCATGGTCGACGCGCCGGACCAGGTCAGGATGGAGTGCCCCGGCCTGGCCTGCAGGTTCCATGGCTGCATGGACAGCAGCGTCCTTGTGGGGCTGCTAAAGGCAACTTGTGCCCAAGCATAAACCACATGATTGATTCCCCCGGCACAGCCGGCCTGCTGGTACTGGCATGCTGCGCGCCACCTCATTCAGCAGGTGCTGGCATGCCGTGGGCGGGCGGCATGCTGTGCACTGTGGCAGCAGGGCCTGCCTCGCCAGCAGCAGAGTGCAGGCTGTGCACATGGGCACCAGCTCCCGGCAGGTCAGGGGGATTCTACATGTTGAGTGTCTGGGCATCTCCCGCTCTGGACTGGCAGGAGCAGGCCTGCATGCTGTGCATGTGGGGCATTCATCCTGCAGCTCGCCTGGAGGGCGAGCTGGGTCACCCAGGCTGGGGCCCTGGAGAGGCGGCAGCTCGTTGCCGAAGGGGCGCATGAAGGGGGAGAGCTCCTCCAGCTGCTGCTGCAGCAGGTCGGCGCTGGAGGGGGTCAGCCCCTCCAGCGCTTGGTGCTGCTGCTGGCCCACCAGGGGACTGGTGCACACCATTTCCTGAGGCAGCGGGTAACCTGCAGGGCGGCAAAGGGCCGGCTGTCAGGTCGCAGCCCACACCTAAGGTTGCTGGTGCAGGTATGACACCGGGGGGAGCAGTGCACACACAATCTTGAGGGTGCAGGAAGCCCACTCAGAGGCTTCCTTGACGGCAAAAGGTGCCATGTTGCCCTGCAGACAGCCTGGTGCCACTGACAACAGCAGCGGCACCACCAGCTGCACAGGCAGGTGGTGTGCAGCAATGCAGCTCAGCTCAAGCTCGTGCCCGTCTGAACCCTCAGGTTGCAAGCGGCAGGGCTACAAAGGGCTACCCCAGACTTGCCTGGCACTTTCACTGGCCCTGGCATGAGGACAGCAGGGCTGCCCATGCTGCCTGCCCCTCTGACCTGAAGGATTGAAGTTTTGCAGACTGCATGCCCTGATACTGGGCTCAGAGCAGAGGGCTGCAGCGTTGGCGTAGCTCTGAAGCCTCACATTCTGCTGCAGCCCAGGCGCGAGGGCAGCAGGGATGCTCTGTGCAGCCCTCATGCATGCTTGCCCACGCTTCAAGCAACCTCATGGCAGCAAGCAACAGATGTTCCCAAAGCCCTTTGGGATGCTCTCCCTGACATGAGGCAGCAAGGCTGCGCCAACAGAGGCTTCGCCTACAGCCTCTATTGGACCGCCTCACAGCTCTGAGAGCAGGTAGGCTGCACCTGGGGCTGCTACTGCAAGTCACCTGGTAACTGCCGCAGGCCTGGCATGAGAGCAGGCTCTTCGGCAGATGTCTGTGAGCTGTCCGATGGGGCAGGGTTGGCTGCAAGCTCTCGCTCCCGCGCCAGAATGGCGTCCCAGTCAAGCTCGCGAGCAGGCACCCCACGGGTCTGCCTCTGTTGTGGCGCTGTCTGCTCTGCAGGCAGGCCGCAGCGTGGGTCAGGCATCCCCAGAAGGCAGCATATG
This sequence comes from Asterochloris erici, assembly GCA_019693375.1. Taxonomy (NCBI): domain Eukaryota; kingdom Viridiplantae; phylum Chlorophyta; class Trebouxiophyceae; order Trebouxiales; family Trebouxiaceae; genus Asterochloris; species Asterochloris erici. Next base: position 13,399 of record JAAMXJ010000488.1, read on the forward strand.
ATGTTTCATGCAGGCAGGACCTCTGATGGGCAACGCATGCTGTCCTCATTGAGCAGGGCAAGCAGAACAGAACAGGAGCCGCCGTGGACCCACTTGCTCCTCAGGCAGGCACCCCTGCGTGTAAAGGATCTTTGAAAAGCAGTGCAGGCTGTCCTAGCCAAGCAGGTAAGCTAGGCAAGCGAGTGGCTGACCATGACATGATCTAGCATGGCGTACAGGAAGCCCTGACTGAAGGAGGAGGGTCCCTAACGCTGTGGGGTGCAGACTGTGTATGCTACACCAGCTGAGCCGGGCAAGTGGCTTAAGGGGGGCCAGGCTGCCCCATGGAGCGCAACAAGAACATGTGAACACTGCCGGAAATGCAAGCTGGGCATGCAAGGCAGGTGGCTTGCTGTGCTGCAAGTAGACCGTGTGTCGCAGGCTGCAGCAGGGCATGGGAGTGCACCTTCAGGACGAGCCGCATCGCATTGACAGGGCGCTCCCCGTGACTGTGCCTGCGGCACACCAGTCTGCCTCTGCTCCTGCCCCAGGTGCCTGGAGGCTGGCTGGGGCAGGCGGGCGAGCAAGGCTGAGACAGGGGTCAACGCAGTGTGGCCAGCCTCAGCACTCCCTGGCTGCCCGCCCTGAGCACTGCTGCCTGCATCCGCGGCCTGCACCCCACCAACTGCCTGCCAGCCCTGTGGGCTGCCGCCTGCTTGCGTGGCGCCTGGCTGGCGTGCCCCCACCTCCTGCGGGTCGGTGGCGGGCAGCCAGGGCAGGCTGGCTGCAGCGAGCTGGGCTGGGGCTGGGCCCTGCGGCGACCTTTGTGCCAAGACTGGCCCCAGACTGCTGGACGGGAATCTGGGCTGCATGCGCCGCTCATTGACCAGGTGGTCAGCCAGGGTGCTGCCGCGCGGCAGGTGCATGGTCGCTGCAGCTGCCTCCACCTGTAGCGGCACACAGAGGGGGTGTTCTTGGAAGTCAACAGACAGGCAGGCGGCTGCTCTGCAGGTGCCTCACAGCCCACAAACGGGGCCCAGGCGCGCTTCGCAGAAAAAAACCTGGCTGCCTCCACCTGCAGTGCCAACAACAGGGGGTGATCAAGCAGCTGGGGAGCGCCCAAGCTGGCAGGCTGACGGCCCCGAAGATGCCTGGTGGGCACCTGCAGGAGACAAAGTCAGCTGCCTGCAGCATCCCTGGAGCCAGGACGCTCAGCGGCCCCGCGCCGGCCATCAACATCCTGACGAAGGTTGGCGCTGAAATTTTGCCATCCAGCCCTGTGCAATGCCACACAGAGAATCTGCTCGTGACTTCCCAGAAGCCCATGCAAGTGGCAGGCAGCTGCTGTGTGCCCTTCTGTCCCCCAGCTGGTGCCAGAGTCATCCTGCAGACACAGCAGTCACAACCAGCAGCAGTGAACAGGAAGGCACACGGTGGAGTGAAGGCAAGTGACGGCACACACCAGGTGGCGTCTGCCAGCAGGGTGACGTCCCTCAGTGCTGAAGATGTTGCAGTGCTGAGCGCAGGGGCAACAATAACAGGAGCAGCATTTTTGGAGAGGTCCCACTGTGCAGCATCTTGTATCACATGCTGTGCCGTCAGGGCCCTTTCTTGACCCCTGCAGCAGAGCTACATCTCACAGCATTGAGGCCACCAATGGCCTGGCCACCTTTCCAACTTCGGCGCACGTCTGAGCAGCAGGTCAAGTGGCTGCTCACCTGTGCAGGCCCTGGTTGGCGAGGCGGCGCCCGCTGAGCTGCGATGGCTCTGTGCATGGCTGCAAAGTCCAGAGCAGCCTGCAGTGCAGAGGTGTGGCTGGCCGAAGTGCTCTGCTCCCGCGCAACATCTGGGACGATGGGCGACAGGGCAGTGGTGTCGGTCTCGGTCTGGGAGGTGCTGTTGCGCCCCCCAACGTCCTGCTGAGGAGACGAGCCTGCTGTGGCCCGCCAGGTGGCTCCTGCATCGATGGCAGCGGACGTGTGACGACAGGGGAGGGTCAGGGGCTTTTGGGAATACCTCCAGGTGGACGAGGCACTGCCTCTCTCCAGTGAATTTGCAGGTCTCGTGTGTCAACCCTCACAAACGCCTGAGAGCGTACTTGTCCTCACAAACACAAGGAGGCCAACGTGGAGTCCTCAGCAGAAGGCTCCCAGACTGCTCCCCTTGTCTGAGCCATGTCACCCAGCTGCCCACCCCCGCGTCATGCAGCACTGAAGGCACCCGAAATGTTAGGGACCTGGCTGGTGCCCGCAACCCTTGCCAGGCCCTGCTCTCGCCAGACACTGCACGTCTGCCTCACATGGGACTCCTGCCAGCCCCAGCTTGCTGCTCCACTCCAGGGCAGTGCTTTGGAGGCACAGAAGTTCTCCAGCTCTGCAGCACTGTCCACCCTTGTGGATTCCTGGCAGCTGCCCCACACCAGCTCTCAGCCTCAGGGTGCTTGCTCCAGCTGACACAGTTTGAGGTCATCTGCAGATCCCCTGCCCATGCATCGTTGCCCCACCTGATTTGTGGTCCCTGGCAGCTTCTCCCTCCTCACGCTGGTCCTCGGGATAGAGAGTCTGCTCCGGCGCCAGGCTCGCCCACCCCTCCCGGCTCGGCTCGGCCAGCATCTCCATGTGCTGTGCCGTGGTGGAGCCGACCGACAGCGAGCGCCGCATTAGCTCGTTCGCCACCTGGCAAGCAGGGGTACATGCAGAGTCCAAGCCAGCCATGAGCATGTCCGAGTGTCACTTGAAAAGTGCAAACCCTGTTCACCAATTGGCAGCCAGGCACACACATGCAGGGGCGATGCAACAAAGGTCCGTCAGGCATAGCTGAGTCAGAGATGTCTGCTGAAGAGCCTGAGCCCATGCAGACGCTCGTGTCTGGCCCAGGTCTGAGCCTTGCTATAGGCGCTGCTGTGTGCAGTCAGCAACAGCCAGGCTGCGGTGGTGTCAAGTCAATGCTGGGTGAGCCCTGGCCTTGTCACACTCTGCAACAACTTGACTATGAGACAAGACGGCGTGCCCAGTGCTGAGCCTTTTACTGACAAGCAGGCATCCAGATGCTGACCAGAAGTGCAGCCAGCTGAACACCGCCAGAGGTTCTGAGTGCCTCCAGTGACAAGGACAATCAGAGAGAATCAGGAGCAGCCCTGCCACACAGCTCAGATTGCCCCAACTCTCCTGTGGCGGCAGCCAACACCCCTTGAGATTCACCTGCTGGCTGAGCTCCGAGCCAAACTCGTGGGACCACCGAATGCTGTCCTCCCCCCATCCCTCGTCTGTGGGGCCCAGGGACAGGCACCAGGCCAGCGTGCGCAGCAGAGGCTCTGCGTCCGCCTCGATGTAGAGGGACATGCAGCGAGCCATGGCCGCCAAGCGCGCCCCGAGCCTGCAGAGCACCAGAGGTCCGTGCCAAGACAGCTGCTGAGCAGGAGCCGAGCATGCAGCGCGCCTTGACAGTCCGGCGGGCCTGCACACCACAAGCGGCTTGTGCTGACATTGTCGGGTCGGAGAATTGGGACCTGCAGGTGGTGGCCTTGCTGACCCTGCAATTTGTGGCTGTGCTGATTGAGGGAGTAGAGCAGCGAGGCATGGGCTGCCAGGTGGTGTGCATAGCCTGCACAGCGTGAGTGCATCTGCTGCGGGTGCAGATGGAAAGCAGTGTGACCTGCAAGTGGCCAAAACAGCTGGGAGCCTGCAGGCTGGCAGATGCATATCAGAGGTGATCAGCAGCAGGTGCACAGTTCAGTGCCAGACTTGACCATGAGCTGAACCTATGTTGGCAAGGACAGCCATGCCAGATGCCCTCTGCCGCCAGCAGCAGCCCCAGCAGCCGCTTGCAACCCTGCACAGCGCTGCAACCAGCTGCAGAGCAGCAAGATGCACCGAGCCAGGTAAGTGACCCCACCTGGGGCCATCAGCACTGCCGATGTCTATTTGCTCAACACAGCCATGTTTGGTATGTTGTTGACTGGCTGGCAGGCAGGAGGCACCATCAGCTTTCGCATGTGTGCATCTGCGCGCGCGGCTGCCTGGCTGCAGCACCCCTTCCACAAGCGCCCGCCAGCTTGAGATGGCCTCACCTGTCGCTGTTGGTGTCACCATCGTCCCTCATGCCCACGCAGATTGCTCCAATTGCTTTGCCCAGCTCCATGCTGCCCCGGCGAGCCGCCTCTGCCCCGCTGCTGCTGCTGCTGCCGGAATCGCTGCCGCTGCGCATGTCTGTGTGGCGCATGGGCGCTGCACACATCAGGCCTGTGCCTTCAGGCACTGTCTCCCACTCACGTGCCTGGCTGCCGCCACTGCAGTGCAGTCAACCGGGCGTCAGCGCGCCTGGCCGCCCGCACAGAGGCAGTGCGCTCATGCCAGACACAGGTGCCACCACGCCTGGCAAAAAGCAGACGTCTGCCTCCTGTTCTGCCTCTCACTCTTGAGAGTGAGGGGCTTGCTGGTGCCCCTGCAGTGCAACACTGTAGCTCTCAGGGCGCCTGGCCAGGCCCTGCTTCAGGGGCTGGAACAGGGGCTGCACTTCAGCAACTTGGTCCCCAGCATGCCTGGTCACCCATGGCACTGAGGATCTGCCTGCCATATTTGCAGCGCTGCAGTGCAGAGGAATACTCGGTCAGCAGGCCAGGCAACTCAGTTGTGCTCATCTGGTGGAAGGCTGCGCCTGTTGCAGTACACAGCACTGCCTCTAACGCTCAGCATGCCCGAGGCCAATGCTACGGCGCTGTGCACACCCCTTGAGTTTCACCACAAACAGCATCGGTGCACTGACATGTGCCTGATACGCATGCACAAGAGCTGCCTCTCTGGCAGGGCCTGAGGGGTAGCACTGAGGCAGGAGCTTGAGTATCTGCTGCTCTGGAAGCACACACCCCAGGGAAGAGACCGCAAAACTGTCAGCGTTTCTAGGGACTGCTGAAATTGACTGCCCCTCTGGAGCACAGGTGCAGCCACAGGGGCTTGCTGTTGCTGGCTCGCCATCCCAAGCGGGTCCCATTCAAGTCATGGAGCTGCCCAACCCATGCACAGGCTGGTGACCTGAAGTCTGCAATACATGCAACCCTGCGATGCCCCCAGCAGCTGCCTCCCTGCGCTCACCAGGGCTTGTGGCGGGAGCAGACATAGTCGTTCCTCCTGACTGCCTGCGCAACTGTGGAGTGCTGCTCCAGGCTGACCACCGCAACTGAGCGCGGCCCCGCCTCAGCATAGTTGCTGATGGAGACCATGTGCTCCCCATCCCCTTTGGGTAGGATGGTGCAGCATGCGTTGATGCTGCAGGGCAGGGCAGATGCTTGGGCGTCCCGCCATCTAAAAAGCCATATCTAGCAGGATCTGATTGATATCTGCCAGCGCAGCGCGTCTCGTTGAGTGCATGCCATGCAGGGGCCATTGCATCTGGCGCTGTGCTGAGTTTGCTAATACCAGGCGCCCAGCACGGCGCCTTCCAGGAGTGTGGAACACTTGACATGCATAGTAGAGAAAGATATCGCCCTGTGCCCACCTGAGGAAGGTTGCTCCTGGGAAACACATCTGGACTGCATTTGCCAGATCTGGGCTCGTGCAGCCGGGAGCAGCGAAGGACTTGGAGAGCGCCTTACAGAGCTGTGTGCTCAATATACCTATCGGTTCCCCGTCAGGCTGCATGCTGCTCTCATGGATGCTCCAGAGTCACTCCGTGAGGGGAGCAAACCCATGTGATGGCGAGATGGCTTGTTTTCCCTCCTGTGACATTCTCAGCAGAGCATCCGGAATGATGCTAGACGTCCGGCGTGCAGGATGCATAGGAAAAAGCAGGACAGGAAGTCAGACAGGGTCCCCCAGGTCATGCTCGGCCGCGACACCTCTGGTGCACTGCGAGTCCAGTAGCTTGTGGTACACAACTGCATCTCATCAATCTTGCAGCCCGGATTCAGCTGAGCTGGACAGGCTTGTGGGGCAATGGGGCTCGCAGCCTTCCTGGGGATCACTTGTGATGCAACGAATTTTACCGAGCCCAGTGATGCAGACTTGGCGTGCCTGCGTCACTGGCTTGATGACCAGAACACGCAGCATCATCACTGAAGCACAGCATCAACGCATGATGTTGCACACCTGCGGATGAGCACCACTGTTACGCAGCCAGACAGACTGTGAAGGCCTGCAGACACTCCATGCCAATGCAGCTGGGCACCATTCCTACCACCCAGTCCGCTATGTGCTGCTGACTGTTCAGAGGCGAGGCTCTCATGAGCCTGAACATTGCCTTTTACATGTATATGTGGGGCTGCTCAACATCCAACCTGGTCTGCTGTTGCTGACAGACCCTGGTTGCACAGGAGGGGAGCAACTGCTTGCAGGCTGTGTGCCAGCCAATTGAGCTGCAGGCGCTGTCTGCTCAAGTAACCAGGAGCTGCACTCAGCCCAGGGTGCAATAGGCTGCTGGCGGGTTCCAATCACAAACCAGAGGGACAGCCAGCCTGGAAAGTGCCCTAATATGGGAAGGGGCACAAAAAATCTTGCCTTTCCGCAGCAGGATCGTTGAAGCAAGCTTCTGTGGTGCCAAAGAACATGGCAGCTGAGTGAGACCCAGTGCAGCCAAAAGGGCCTTTGCTTCCAAAACAAGCGGCGCTGTCAAGCAGATTAGGTCACAGGCAGAGAAGCCCCTGCTGAAGAAGTGTGGGCCAGACAGCTGAGACACTTTGCAGCCATGCTACCAAGGCTTACAAGGCTGTCAATTCCCTTCTCCTCACCTGTCTAGTTCAAGCAACCTGCCAGGTGACAGGAGGCTGTGAAGGCGGCCCGCAAGGGTTGAGTATGTCAGCGAGGTGTCCCTCAGGTCCATTGCACCGCTGAGCAGCAGGCTGAGAGTGCTGGAGGGTGATGGCAAGCTTGGACGCTTTTGGCAGCCCTCAGGCAAGCGTTCTGGACATTCCCGATGGTTTTAAGGCACGTCCTGCATTGATGGACCTGCACCAACAGCATTCGGAGTGGGACATCGTAAAGACAGGGTGGAGGGGCGACAGCGCTCATCATCCCAAGAGGTGTCAGGTGCTCTGGCGGCATTCACCCTCCTCTGGCCCGCTCAGCCAGCCGGGCCTGGCCCTGGCAGCGTCAACATTTCTCAAGCTCAGTGGGCGCTTCAGCAGCGAGCTTTGCTGGGCTTGGGCGAGCATCGTGCCCCACCAAGCAGCTGAGCAACAGGCTGCACTGGGGCTGTGCAGTGCAGCCGTCCCTCTGGCATCTCAGTAGCAGGGGGCAGTCGCCTCTGGCGCCCCTCAGGCCACTAGGCCACTAAGCCCCTCTAACAGCAGGCAGCCAGCCAATAGCCTGGGCAACATGGGGTTGCTCAGGCTTCCTGGGCAGCCCAGGAGCAGGCCACGACAGGCACTGGGGCTGCCCCTGAGGCTGGCTGGGCAGCCCGTCAGCCGGCCTTGCATGGGTTGCGGGGCGGGGCCTCAGCCAACCCAACAGCAGGCTGTGTCTGGCCTGGACCTGTCCTTGCACAAGTCAGATTGTGCTCCTCCAAGTGCACTGCAGAAGGCCTGGCTGGATGAAATTATGTAGTGAAGGACTTTGCAGGCAGACAATGGTCCTAATCAAGTTCTCTCATGTCGCAGTGCTCCCTGTGGTGTGAGAACGTTCTCACACCAGGTTACCTGGGAAAAAGAAGCCAGGGTGGTCAATGCCACAGTGCCAGCTTGTCAGCAAAATAACTCGCACGGTTTGTTGAGCTGCAGGCTTCTGCCACAGCCCCTGCTGCGTGTTGCTCCTACCATGCTTGCATGCCTCACCTGCCACTGCAGCGCATGCTTATTTCTGACACTCAAATTATGTTCAGCTGGTGAGGGCCAGCATGTACCACCAGCAGCAACAAACTGAGCTGTGGGCCATTGCGCATGTGTGGTTGGTGCAAGGTCAGTGAGAGGTTTGCAAGCCCCACACAGGCCTCAGCAGAGCCATTGGCGGATGTTGTCTTAGGTTGCCCAAAGTGAGGTTGCTGTTACAGGAGAGCCAATCAATTCACAAAGTCTGTGCCCACATCATGGGTATCAGTCAGTCCAAAGGATACAGAAGCAATGCAGGAATTGCTTGAGTGCTGCCGTCGCTAACAAACAAGGACACAAGGTGGAAGTGAAGTTAGATGAGCTGTAACAGTATCAAGTATTTTTGAGATGCCAAAAGCAAGAGCCCCCTGGCGGATCATGAGGCTAATGTGAGTGTGGTGCTAAGTCTGTAAATGACATCCCCAGGGGGATCTGAGCGGCGCTCTATTTTGACATTGTCGCATATCTGCCAGTGGCCTGCAAGGGCACTCGCCCTGCTCCTACCTGTGCCTCTTGCTGGTGACAGCATTCAGCACAAAGATAAGAACCAAGAGCCCAGGACCCACACACATCATCCTGCAGGCATTGCATATACAGGGTCAACCTAGGTGTGGCCAGATGCAAAAGTTGTCACAAAACGGTGCAAAAAGTATTATAGCCAAGTGATCATACTCACACAATGCTGGCCACCAAGATGCGTTTGGGCCTGGTGTTGATCTTGTTGACCTGGAACACTTCTGTGGATGAGCCGTAGGCGCAATATCTGTGGGCAAAATAGCATGCATGGTCAGGAATCGCTGGCATCCAGAGCTGTGGTGTACTGCATTTGCTGTGCGCTGGAGCAGCGCCTGGAGGGGGGACTTCAAGGCAGCTGAGTTCAGTGCTGCAATGAATCAGCACCACAAACAGTGACTCGGTTGCAGTGCCAGCCCACAAGCGTGAACAGTTGACAGAGACGTTAACGTGGCAGACAGGGCTAGCGCCTCACGTTTTGGTGCCGGCGGGTTGGCCCTGGGCCTGGCACATGATGAAGGCACGGATGAAGAGGGTGGAGTCAGGCACAGTGTTTGGTGGGTGCCACGTGGCAGTGCCAGAAGGGTAGGGCAGCTTGGTGGTGGCATTGTTGACGAGGAAAGGGCAGGCCTTGGACAGCTGCAACACCGCAGAAAGCAACTTAAGGAGGTGATGAAGGGTGACAGCCAACAGCCAGGCGGGCAGCCAAGCAGCTGCTTCTTGGCAAACAAAGCAGCCATATTCAACCTGTAAAAAAGGCCCTAGCCAACAGTGACAAGCAATTTGACAGATCCGACGCAGCAAGCGCCCATCCCGTGGAATCCAAAGCAAACCCTGCATGTAGCACCAAAGGTGGCTGCCCTGGCCGCAGCCCAAAGGCGCAAACAGTATTCCCGGTGTCGACAGGAGCGCAGCACACTGCCCTCCTGCTAGGATCTGCAGCAGACAGCACCAGCGCCCGCACAGCCACACAACCTGACTTGGGCCCCCAAACAACAATCAGCAGTGCTGGCAGTGCAACTCACACTAATGACGGGGTTGGCCTTCCTCCACGGCCTATCGTACTGGCTGAAGTTGGTGTAGCAGGCCTTCATCTGGATGGAGGGGTTGGCGCCGGAGGGGAAGGTCTGCAGGACGTTGTAGCTGATCTGCACAGCAGGAGCAGGAGCACCCTAGCTGAGTCACAGCCCAGATGAGATAAGGGGGCTCATATTGTGGTCATGCCGTCCAAAGAGGCATGGCACAGCTGCATGTCTCAGCAGTAAGTGGTGGCTGCTAGCATGAAGCCGCATCTCCATAGACGGGTGTCCACAGACTGCTGGGCATCGTAGCTCAGGAAGACTGATACTCAAGCGAGGTGAACAGCATGCTCACCTTCACAGCATCCTGGGTGTCTGCTGCCTTCAGCTGTACCAGACACGGCGAGCCAAGGACCTGCAACAGGACATGACACATGATGGGCGTCTTCACCCTTGCAACTCCCTCCTGGTCTGCTCAGCACGCAGACACAGAAAAGTGATGGCACCAGCTCGGGTCCATTACAGACGGCACACCTGCCAGCACCAGCAAACGGCAAGAAAAGCAGCCTACAATGCTCATCAGCATCCAGGCCACTGACCTGGGATGTGCACACTGGCTGGGGAGCGCTGACCAGGTTGTTGTTGACAGTGAATGAAGTGATGTTCACTTGGACCTTGGAGGTGGTGCTGGCAAGTGATGCCAGCTCTGCAGGGCAAAAGCGGCCCACTTCTTGACCTGGGGTCACATAACTGCCCCCGTGTGGGAGGACGCCACAGTGTGCTGCCTAAGCAGCATGCATGCATGACCTGCTGAGGGCCTGTCATGTGGGTCTTTCACATGGGCTGCCCACATGGCAGGACTGGATGTGAGTCACAGTCGCACAGTACTAGATCATGGACATCCAGGCTCCCAGCCCAGCCGGAGGCTCACTTGTGGTGTCCGTGTACGCGGCCCCTGGGCGCATGCCGCTTAGCAGGGCACATAGAGCCAGGATTTGAAAGGGCACCTTCATCGTTGGCTGCAAGCACGACAGCAGGACAGGCTGACTGCGGGGCTGTCACTACAGGCCTGCAATACGTCGGAGTGATCACAGTGCGCGGTGGCAAACACAAAAGTGGCAGGGTTTCAATCGCCCTATTTGTAAGAGGCACCATCTTTGAGGCCCAAACTTTAACCATCCTGTGGAGCCCACACACACACATCTGGCGCGCAGGCAGAGATCAGACTCCCCCTCAGTTACATACAGAAGGTCAGCCATCTCTCTCCGGCCTTGACCCAAAAGTTAGCCAATATCAGCAATCATGCACTCAGCCACTGCCAATGTGATCGGCATTCCATAGCACCTTGACAGACGGCAAAGCCTCTGCCCCATCAGGCGGGGGGCATTTTTCTTACTCCCATGCATCAGCAGCTTGGAGCCATGCATCAGTTGCTGCAAACATCACAGCGGGCAGTTGCGCAGATGGGCATCCAATTTGGCACAGAAGCACTGCCCCGCATGGCCAGTCCACATCGTGCAACTCTGTTGTGCTGGCTGCCCTCAAGCGCTGATTTGCCAATGCTAGCTGCATGGGCACCCACACACATGCAGCCCCTGCAAGCCCAGTCTGATCGCATGCATAACACATATTCATGAAGCCCTGCCCCCATCAAGATGCCCCAGCCCTGGTCTCCCTGGCCCTGCAGGCACTCTACAAGCCCACAGTAGCCCACCATGCACAGCCAGCAGGCCCTGCCCTGCCCTTTAGCAGCCACCATGCGGCCTCTGACGCGCATACCTGTGGCCTCACGCGCCAGAGCCCTGCGCTCAGGCAGCCGCCCACCCCTCGTGGCAGCCTCAGCTGTGGCAGAGGCGCCCCCAGCCAAGAGTAGTGCAAACACCTTGCCAGGCTACAGCGAGGTGCCTCTCAGCGATGAGGTCAAAGCAGCCCTGGAGGAGGCAGGCCTGGATTACGAGACCAGCGGGCTCAGATACCTGAGCAATGAGGCTCGGGTGAGTCCAGGGGTGGTGGGAGGCATCCGGAATGGAGGAATGCACAACTAAGCAGCAACAGGGTGCCAGCCCTGGGTCTGTGCTGGGATGGCTGCAGGTCAAAAGCATAAAATGCAGCAGGGCACTAATATTGATGCCCTGAGAAGCTCAGCGGCCAAGAGCAACAGCGCCAGAGCAGCACCGGGATGCTCTGAAGCTTTACACAGCGTTCACACAACAGCTGATGCACTGAGCTTGGCCAGAGGTTTGGTCACTCAGCAGCGCGGTGCAGATGGGCTCAGTGACACTGCATGCCGTTACACTGTGTGGTTTGCTGGCATCAAGTCAGGTCAGGAAGGTGGTAGTCTGTGCACTCTGGGGGCTGCATCCATCCATGCAGTGCGATGGCCGGCACAGCCGCTTCTGGCACATGCGGCATGTGCAGCAGCGGCATAGGGGGTCCACTCCCAAGTGATCTGGACACCACACGGGCGCTCCACAAGGCCACATCTCCAGGCTGCCTTCATGCTGCTGCATGCACTGCCACAGTCTCTGGGTGCCTGTCCCCAGTGGCCCCCAAATCCCACTTAGTTGCCACCTCTGGCCAGCTGTTGGCCAGGGCAGTCAGGTCAAGGCACCTGTTGGGGCTACACGGCCTCAGCGGCAGTTTGCTGCTGCAGTCGGGGCTCCAGAATGCAGCGCACTGCCCTTGCACCTGCGTGCATGGCCCTGGCTCCTGCCTGGGCTACTTGCTGCACCTTTGGCAAGGTCACCCCCCTGCGTGGCCCTCACTGCGTCCTCCACTTCACCCTGTTGCGGTCTGCTGCCACCATATCTGGCAACGCACTGGCTCGTCACAGCTTGAGAGACATCCTCAAGGACGGCATCTTGTCTGTAGCTCCATGTGCGCGCTGCCTCTGGTGCATATGTGTGCCCTGACTGGCAGCGTTCGTGCTGTGGGCCACTGTCAGGCTGCAGTACATTGCCGGTAGCCACCCAGTGCCTGGTCCCTGCTGCACCCAAGGCCTTCCCCAGTAGTCACCCTGACTCACCATCCATGCATGCCCTGGCCAAGCAGGCAAACAAGCGACACTAGGCCCTGCCTGAATCACTGCTGCGCCTCAGTCCTGTGAGCTCAGCCCTGACCTGTGTTGATTGCAGATGCGTGCCCTGGCCAAGAAGGCAAACAAGACAGAGAAGCTGAAGAACGCCAAGGGCGGCCACAAGATGTGGTCAGAGATTGGGGAGCTGGGGGCACTCATCAGGTGGGACCTCATTTGCTGTCTCTGCACAGCTGATGTCTTCCCCGTGGCCTGTGCTGTGGACAGAGGTCTTGGAAGCCGGCGGCACTGTGGCATAGGTGCCTTGTGTCTTGAGGCAGTCATGTGCACACACCTGCCTGGTCTGTGGCCGGTGATATGGACAGGCGTCGGGAGCTGGGGATGCTCATCAAGGGAGGGCTGTTGACAGAGTCACTTTCTGTTGGTGTGTTGGTCACAGGGTGCTTGTTGCCCACCGATGCCTTGTGTGCTGGCTTCAGACTCCTGTACCTAGCAGCCACACCTGAACGCTTCTGAACAAGTCTGCTGAAGACCGGCTCTCCAAGGAGGCACAATATGTGCCAGACTGTGCGGACTGTCCCACCTCTTCCAGCTCTCACAAGTCAGACCAAGTGTGTTGCAGAGAGGGGCAGACCAAGTGGGAGGACCTGAACCTGGACGACATTGATGTGCGCATGAAGTGGGCCGGGATGTTCCACCGCCGCAAGAGGACCCCCGGCAAGTTCATGATGCGCCTCAAGGTGGGCACGGCTGTCAGCGATGCACCACCACAAGGCTGCATACAGGCAAACTACACCAGTCCGGTGTTGTGAAGGAAGGGCAAAGTGAGACCTTGCATGCCCCACAGTGTACCAGTCCTGCCACAGCCTTCCCAGCCTACAAAGCGCCTGGAGGCCGTCAAAAGGTATCAGGCGCCTGCGTGGCCTAGCAGATGCTGCGCCAGACGCGCTGTGGCAGGTGCCCGGCGGCTTCGAAGAGCAATCCTACACACTAAGGATTTCACACTATGTGCTGCAGTATGCGTATGGTCATTGTAGCAGGGTCTGCTGGTAGCTGGCAGTACAGCTGCTGCGCTTGGCATAGCGGTTGCTCCCATTACTAGCGCCCAGCTGACACGCTGGGCAAAGCAGCAGCTCTCATAAACACCTGGGCCTGCAATCTTTTGCCTCCCATCTTGCCATGTCTGCTGCAGGTGCCCAATGGCGAGCTGACAGTGGAGCAGCTGCGCTTCCTGGGCGAGGCCATTGCCCCCCTGGGTGCTGAGGGCTGCGGCGACATCACCACCCGCGCCAACATCCAGCTGAGGGGCATGGGCGTGGACGGGGCTGCCGTGATCTTCAAGGGCCTGCAGGAGCATGGTCTGTCCAGTGTGCAGACAGGTGCGGCTGCTTTGAGTGGGGGTGTTGACCCCTTATGTGTAGGTCTGGGATGCACCTGAATTGGTGCACAGGGCTGCGCCGGGCAAAAGACTGGTGGTCTTGCATGACTGCTGTGCGTAAGCATGTGTGTGTGGGGAAGTGTTCTTGTAGTGCCGAGGGGCGCCCAGCAGCTCAGCTACAGGGTCAAGCCGGGAGGAGATGCAACACTTGCAAAACACACAGCGGTCACGCAAGGCCACCCGTTTGTGCCCTGTGCATCTTGTGTCGAACATCAGCAGGGCTTCTCCGAATGCTGGCTGCATGCTTTACAGCAGGTCTGTGACTGCAGGCCTGAGCTGCTGCATGGAAGTGGCAGCCTACTGGCATGCATGCAGAGTGAGGCTGAGGCTGCATGTTTTGGCATGGACAGTGATGAACACTGCTCCGGCTGGCTGCAGGCATGGACAATGTGCGCAACATGACTGGCAGCCCCATCGCCGGCATCGACCCCCACGAGTTCCTGGATGTCCGCCAGCTCAACAAGGGTGAGCCAGTCCCATGTCAGATGTGCTTGTATCTGCCATTGTCTTGCTTTGCGTGCTGACAGGCAGTTGCCCTCTGCTGGCTGATGAGTGCTGTGACTGCCCACACGATCAACAGAACGACTTGGCCCATCCAAGAGGAGCCTCACCGTCTCCCTCTTCAGCACCAGCAGCAGCTCCCTCTGCTCTGAAGCATGTTCGTCCTTTGCCGTTGAGCCTTCCCTGCGGCTGCAGCCCTACGCTCGTGCACATATGACCCTGCTGTGGACACCTGAAACATCAGCATTGCTGAGGTGTCAGGCCAGCCCCTGGCACCATGCACTGCTACTGAGAGCAGGACACAACCTGGAGCTACTCTGCTGTACTTCCCTTCAACAGTCTCTGTGTGTGGCAACTCCGCCAGAGGCGACTGTACACTACCCTGCTGCACAGCAACAGCCAGTCGTGCCCCTGCTGCAGAGATTGACAACATGATCACCAACAATGGCAAGGGCAATGAGGCGCTGTGCAACCTGCCCCGCAAGATCAACATCGCTCTGTCCCCTAGCCGCGATGACTTCCCCCACACACACATCAACGATGTGGGGCTTCAGGCAGGCAAGGACCCCGACACTGGGGAGGTGAGTGGGCTGCTGTGTGACATAGTTGGGGTTTAGGATTTGGGATTGTGTAGTGATGGCCCATGCTGCAGGCAGGACAGGACACAAGCTCCTTCAAGGGCAGGTGCAGGACTGCAGCCAAGGGGCATCCCAATGGCTGGCAATCCAAACTGTGTGAAGCCCAACAGGGCTTGCCTGCAAGAAAGCCTGTCCTGGGGGAAGGGTCGCAGGGAGGCAAGCAACTCTTGAGTGGTCTGTGCAAAGGTGTTCCTGACCTAAAGCTGGGCATCAGCTGCAGTGTCAGGTGGTGGTCTGCATATTCGGCATCTGTGAGGATGGGAAGCGCCACACTGGCTCGTGCATGGCTGAACGCAGAACAATGGGCCCCCTGCCTCCACTGCTGGAGACATGCAGCTCCGTGCTGCTCAGCAGCTTCAGCAGTGTGAGAGCCCCTGCCATCCCTCTTGCATGCCCTTTCAGGTGGGTTCATTTGAGGGAGCTAATTGCAGTGTTGCTATTCACAAAGCAGCGTATGGCGCAATGGCTTGCTGCAGGCAGGTCTGATCGTGCTGGTGCAGCTGTTTGCAAAGCAGCATGAAGGGCTCACAGCATGATGGCTCCCTGCAGGCACGCTTCAAGCGTCAAGCTGGATGCAGTGCGGCTGTCCTCGAAGCAGCAGAAACCCATCTTGTCATTTCTCTTCCTTGCAGGTGGGCTTCAATGTGGAGCTGGGTGGCTACTTCAGCATCAAGCGCACAGCCATGAGCATTCCGGGAAATACCTGGGTCAGGCAGGACCAGGTGGTGCCCTACTGCAAGGCCCTGCTGGAGGTTTTCAGGTGAGGCTGTGTTCCAAGAGCCTGGGGGGCGCGCAGCTGGCATAGACATGGGCCATCCTCAACATGCTGATGCCTGCTTGACATCGACATGAGCGCAACATGCAGCTTGCTGCCCTCACAGGGGCCATGGGCACTCAGCTGAAGTACCAGACGTGACCCAGTTGCTGGCTGGTTCTGAACACATCTGACGATGTGATCAGAGCACATTCAAGCCATATGTGCAGTTCCAGTGTCAGCGTCTGGAGCGCCTCATCGTACTGAGCCTGCATGCTGGCTGTGCATGAGGATCAAACTTTGTGCCTGCCCCTGGCAGCGCGCCTGACACACCAGTGCCTGCCAGACGCAGCTGCAGTGCATGGAAGCCGGCACTCAGCTGCCCCTGCCAACACCATGAGCAGTATGCGGGCTGCCAGAAGTGATCCAGAAGTCGCTGGATTGTCCTTTCACATGTGAGAACCCCTTCTGTAGGTGCTGCTGCAGCCTGTGCGGGGTCCAGGGGCAGCGCCTGCCCCCCAAAAGGTGCAAGTGATGTGGCGTTGCGTCCCCAAGCTGCCTGCCGCCCCTGCAGGGATCATGGGCAGCGCCTGGATCGCCAGAAATCCCGCCTGATGTGGCTGGTGGAGGACTGGGGGGTGGACAAGTTTCGCGACACCATTGCAGAGTACATGGGAGACACCCTGGCCAAGGGCAAGCACATGAATGTGAGTCTGTCATCTTGTTGTGTTGGATGTGTATACTTGGCGTCAAAACAGTCTTGCGGGCAACGTGCTTGCTGAGTCCCATGGTGGGACACCGCGGGCAAGTGATGCCCATCTGTGCATGCTTCACATGTGTTCTTATGGTGCTGATGGGGTTCCAGGGGTGGCGAGTGGCAGCAGGCAGTTGTTGCTGCGTACTGCCAGCAGCTGTTGTTGATCTTGGCAGGCTGCTCTGCAAGATTGGTGCGTGTCACCGCATCTGACCAGCCGCCCAACCCTGCCTGCAGTACCCTGACACCTGGAAGCGCCGCAGCGTGCTGGGCATTCACCCCCAGAAGCAGGAGGGCCTGTTCTGGGCATGCGCCTCCGTCCCTGTGGGGCGCCTGAACGCCCAAGACTTCTTTGACTTTGCAGACATCGCTGAGAGGTGAATGGCAGGATTGTGACCCTATACTTCGCCGTCACTCAGTGCGTTGCAGCAAACCCACACCATGCCTGCATGGCTGGGGGGTGAGACGGATGCTGACCTGGTCTCCTCACTGGCTTTTTAAATCGAGCTCTTTGAAACGGGGGAAGGGGAGGCCTGCACATATCATCTGGCTCTGTTTGGCCACTAGCAGTGACTGCCCTGTGCTTCATGTCACTCCTGCACCCCCCTGGCCCTGCTATCTCTCAGAGTCTGACCTGCTGGCAGCTCCTGTGTATGGCAGGCTAACAGATTTGATGCATGCACACCGCTTCCCTCCATGCCAGCTCTCTTGCCCTGCAGGTACTGTGAGGACAAAACGTGCCGTGTCACTGTGGAGCAGGACGTAGTTTTTCCTAATGTGCCAGAGAGCAAGCTGGACGACCTCCAGAAGGAGCCCCTGTTTGAGAGGTGAGCATCTGCGCGTCAGGTGTGTTGCATGGCGCTTGCAATTCCTTTGGCAGGCCTGGTTCACATACAGTGACTGCCCTGTCCGGAGGGAGCCGTTGCTCTGTCAGCTGTTACCCTGCCTTCTGGCCTGCACAGAGAGCTGCAGCAGGAGCTGTGCAGCTCTGTCCATACATTGCCAGCCTGACACTACTGTTGCCCAATCCGTTCAGCACTGCCAGCACATCGATGGCACTTGCCTGTGCACAGCTGAAAACAAGGATGTCACCATCTGCAAGAGCCTTGCCTATAAACAAAGCCGTCCTGTGCCCATTCTGGCTGAACCCACTCTGGCCTGCTGGTGCAATGTCCTGGTCTCCTGCACGGGTGCCTGCGTCACTGCGCTCTGTGCTGCATAGCATCTGAAAGGTTTCGCTTGGTGTGCCCTCTGCATCACAAGCCAGGAGTGCCCCATGCAGTCAGCAGCACAGCTCCACTGTTGCTGTGCCTGTGCAGGTTCTCGCTGAAGCCTGGCCCGCTCATGAGCGGCCTGGTCTCCTGCACAGGGGCGCAGTTCTGTGGGGTAGCCATCATCGAGACGAAGAACAGGGCCCAGAGCCTGATCCAGAAACTGGAGGAGCAGCTGGAGTTTGACAGGCCTGTGCGCATCCACTGGACGGGCTGCCCCAACAGCTGCGGGCAGGTGAGCACATCATCTTTCTGTTAAGACCCCAGTTGATGGTGTCCCGGAAGGGCTGGCGACGAGTTCGCCTGTCATGTCGCTTTGTGTTGGGTGACCCACCTGCCCTCTCACCCTCACTGACCTTGATCTTTGTTCTCACTCTGCTGTCTCCCCCTTCTGCAGGCCCAGGTGGCAGACATCGGCCTGATGGGCGGGCCTGCCAAGATGGACGGCAAGGCAGTTGAGGGGGTGCGCATCTTCCTAGGAGGCACCATCGGGGAGGGCCCCGCGCTGGCCAACGAATTCGAGAAGGGCATTCCGTGCGAGGAGTCTGTGCTCATCCCCAAGCTGAAGGAGATCTGTGTGTCAAAGTTTGGAGCTCGCGAGAGGTGGGGCTCTGCACAATGAACTGGTCAGTGTCTTTGCCATGAGCAGTTTGCAAGGGTTAGGTCACAAGTCGTTTTGAATATGTGTGTGTCAAAGTTTAAAATGTGTGCAAGGTGGGCGTAGGAACTTCTGCTTTGTCTTTGGACAGCTTGATCAACACCTGGGTCCATCGCAATCAGGTGTTGCTTGGGGTGTGCTCAAACTTCTTGACTGGTGCAGAATATGCCAGGCAAGGAGTCTTCCCTGCGCTCATCTGCACTGACTTCTAGGAACGTGCATGGGATAAGTGCTATATGTATGACAACTCCAGCGACCTGTTGACTGCTTAGTCCATGTTCAAGCCTCTGGCTAGATGCTGCGCAGCATGTTCCTCAGAAGTGCCCTGCCTATCCCTGCAGGACTCCAGTAGCGGCATGAGACATAGGTCACCTAATCTAAAGGCTGCTGCTGCCTGGCCAGGCCGAACAGAATCAAAAGCAACTTTCCTGCTCAACACTGTAGCAACTGGAATTCCCGTGACTCTCGTATTGTACACTAGCTTAGGGATGTACTGAGTATTTGGCTTCCAAAGCCAGCTAGGCCACCAGCATGGCTCGGTCTGCAAGGATGCAACATTGTGCATCATGCTCTGAGCCTAGCATGAGATTGGCTTGATGCTATTGCGTCTGGCACCATGGCTTGCTTTTTATTCAGACTCTGCCAATCCTTTCAACACTTGTGTGTCATCATGAATGTACTCCAAATGCATCTGTAAGGAGCTGGGCAGAAGTTACGTTGCCATACGCCTGCCCTGCTGCGGCTGTGCCTGCTTGGCGGATGTGCAACAGTCGCGGAATGAAACGCTTGAGGTCTTCAACCTGCACCACAAGAGATGGCAGTCTCTTCTTGTGACTCTGGCATTGCTGCAGGGTGTGTCTGTTTGGCTGCTGCGAGGCTCACGCACGAGCTCCCTTGCTGCATGCACCTTCAGAACCATGCTGAAATTGCAGAGTGTGGGGTTTGCCGGGACGATAGACACCAGGCTGCTGCATGACTCACAGTGGAGGGGTGCCCATCAATGTGCAGCTGTGCGTCCAGCTGGCGAACCATTGAGTTCTTGCCCTCCAATGTGCTGCAGAACAATGCGCGGTGGGGCCTGATCTGCCCCAGCCCGCTCCCCAGCAGGCCTGCAGACTCCAGGGCCCCCCTGCAGGCATACAGCAGTGTGGCTCAACAGCCTCCAGGACGGTGACTGCTCAAGGTCAAGACCTGCCGTCCCCACCAGACTTCTGCAGGCATCTGGCAGCTAGGGCAGGCAGCCCACCATCAGCAGACTGGCCTTGGCTGCGTGCAGATGTTGCTGAGCAGGGCTGCTATTTGACAGGCAAGGCGCTTGTGCAGATGAGCCAAAAGCCATCCTGGCCATGCAGCTTTGTTCTAGAGCTGAAGAGAACCTGTGGCAGCTGAAGTTGTGCTGACTAGCCCAGGCGCCAGCAGCATCATGCCTGTCATCATAAGGATCCCTGCCAAGTCCTTCCGAGCAACACTCATGGCCAGGCTTGCACCAAGTTTCAAAAGCTACACATCAGCCACCTGCGTCACTGAGCATGGCCAAGGCTTGGGGCGCTGGGCAAGCGCCCGCCAGATGCCTCTGCAGCAGCACTGCATCTGTCCAGCACAGGCCCTGAGCCCACCTGACAGTTGCCTCCCCAACATCGTCGACCACATGAGCTATCAAGTACACCTGCGCAACCTGGGCCATCTCCCTGAGAACAGCGGCAGCCTGTGGTCTGAGCGTTGCCCCCTCCTGCAGCACGACAGCGTCAGGCTTGGTCTTAGGTCGGGTCAGCCGTCAGCACCCCAGGAGAGTGGGCACGAGAGGGCTGAGCATCGCCCTCTCCCGTGGCACCATCACAGCACACTGTCGCGTCTGAGTGCTTCCAGGCATGCAGACTGGGGTCAGCAAGACATCCGCCTGCAGCATCGCATGAGCCAGCTTGAGCACTGAACGGCCGCTGGCACCCCAAGAGCCTGAGCTCTGAGCCCTCCTTTCTGCTGCAACACCACAGCAGTCTGGTCTCTGGACGTATACAGCCCTGTCATCTATACCGGACACACCCTCAGGACGCGTAGGGGCTGGCTTCAAAGGTCTAGTCGGCTTGCATCCATCTCAGCTTTCTGAGCACGAGATTCCTGGGGACAGTGCTTGTCAAGCGCAGCAGGCATGTCCGCAGCCAGAGACGTTGGGCAGCCAGCCTGGCCTCTTGCCTACAGCTGGGGCAGCAAGTGCTCCTTGAGCAGCAGCCCTGGCCCAGGCAGCATCACGCAGGCATGCTGAGATGCCATGTTAGCAGGGGTCATCAATCCCAGGGCCTGTCAGGCTGTGCTCAGTCCCATGCGGCCTCGTCACCTGGAGCTGGGACGGCGTGCTCTCCTCAAACAGCACCCCAGGGACGGAAACGGTGATCAGCCTGGCCCCTGCCAGCTGCGCCTGGACGATCTCGCGAGCACTGCTGCCAGCTGCTGCCTGCAGCAGGGTGCAGCTGGACATCAGGACCTTTGCTGGTTTTGCGAGTGCCGCATCTTTGCCAGGCAGCTGACTCGCCTGAAGTCACCCGGTGCGCAGGCATGCCAGCTTGCAGTCCAATTCTGACCGGGAAACAGAGGCAGCCTCTGGCGTGCGCAATGCTGGCAAGGTATCCTGCAGCCTGCAGCACATGCCTCCTGGACAGGCGGCCTGGGCGCGCATGCCTGCTGCAGTGCCCCGTAGCGGCTGTGGTGGCATGACTGGTAAAGATGCAGGGCGCAGGCTGCAGACTGCTGGGCAGCGCTTCATGTAAGTCCTTCACTTTGCGGGTATCAGGGAAGTGCAAGGGCTTACCTTGACGGGCTGCTGCTGGCCGGCCGCTCCATAGGACTGCAGCGGGGGCCTGGCAATCTGTGCCATGGCACTGCTACCTGCAGGAGACATGACACAGACATCACAATGCAGCTGAAGGCCACATTGACACAGGCAGCAGACATGGTGTGCATGGTCACGCGGCTCAGAATTCCAGCGGCAGCAGCACAAGCAGCTTGCTTGGGACACCAAGCCGATGCGCAACATCTGCCTGTTCAGCTGGGATGACCTGCAACAGCTGTGCACAGGGCAATGACTCACCTCCTGAAACAGCCTGGCCTGAGCTCCCGCTCTGCTGGGTGCCTGACTGCCTGACCACAGGTCAGGGCACAGCAGAAGGCTGGCTGCTGGGGATGAGGGCATGCCTCTCACCTGCTGGCAAGCTTTGGCCCGCCTGCCCGGTCTGCCCGGGTGCCTGGCTGCTGCGGCTGCCTGGGGGGTCCCGCTTGAAGCCCGACCGCAGGGCGTACAGGCCGTACAGCACTGCTGCCAGACCCAGCACGCCTGTCAGCTGGAGAGTGGAGGAGGGCACGTCCTGCAGACCAGCGCAATGCTACTGTCTATGGTCTCAGTGGAACAGCACACTGCAGAAGGTATGAGGCAGCATGTCAGGCATGCCATGCATCTGCTGAGCAAATGCAGTCCCCATGCATTGCCGGCAGGCAGCAGTGCCAGGCAGCATCTGATTGTGTCAGATGGCAAAAATTGGTAGCCTCTGCATGAACCTGCACGATACACTGCCACCTGTGCAGAAGGAGCAGCAGGCAGGATCTACAGCAGGCATGGCCACGCACCGCAAGCAGGTGCTGGGCCTTGGCAAACAGAGTCCTGGCGATGAGTCTCAGAGATGACAGGGGCTCTGACATTCCCTTGTCACGCTGGGCGATCTGCTGCCCCTTCAGCTTGCCCTACGGTATTGAAACAGGCCATGCAAAAGGCAGTAAGAAAGAATGAGAGGGGGTAAACCACAGGGGGTTCCATTTGCGCGCCCTTCCTGCATGGTGTGCCTGATCCTTGTCACCTTGTGTGCAAATTGACCAGGTTGACCCAGATCTGTCCAATCTGAACGATTTGGACACATGGCATGGCTGCAGCAAGGCAATGTCGGAAGCCCAGCTGCAGCAGTTGCAGCTTCCCCTTCATCAGGCGTCAAGGAGGATACTGTGGATACCAGCAGCATCCTCAGCATGTACATGGAGCCACCTGGGGCAGATCTGACCATCGAGGACTTTGAGCGCTTTGCCATTGATAGGCTGAAAGGTGGGTTGCCTGTCTGTCATAGTGCAATGTCCTAACATGCTCTCAATGGCATCACGTAAGCCTTACACAGGCTCAACCTGATCAACATGGTTGGCAGCTGCTTTGTGCTCACCCCATATCCACAGAGTCCATCTTGAGATTGTTTGGCCGAATCAGCTGGATCATGTCCCCTGCTCATCCCATGTGCTGCCTGCTGGCTGATGCCCTTTGCTCACCTTATGTGCAGTTCTGAAGGGCATCGAGACAGACAAAGCGCGTGGATTCAGTGTGCAGCAGGTGGCAGACAAGGCCTGCGAGCAGGCCAGGGTGTGCCTCCAGAGCGGCAAGGTGCGGCATCCGAGGTCCAGGTGCAGCTGGCCCTGGCTTTACAAAACCCCTCATTGAACATTGTAAACACAGGCCACAGGGCCCAGCAGCGCTTGTGTGTGTGCAGTGCTCTCTGTGTGTGCTGCAACAAGCTGGGAGCAGAAGAGGTCTGTATGGGCTCCAGTCAGCATGCTTCAAGGGCTGCCTGCGCATTCAGGAGCAAGTGGTTTTCTTCTTGCACTGAACTCCAGATGCGAGCTCAGTGCTGGTTTAAGCAGTCTTGTCTGCCCTCCTTGCATCTGCAAATGGAGACGAATGCCGGTGCTCACTTCAACAATGAATGCTCCCGTTTCGTGCTGCGCCTGCCCCACTGCCTCACACTGAGAATGCGGTGCCACTTGCACACAGATGGTCATGGATGCCGGCGCTCAGTTCAAGGACGAGTGCTCTCACTTTGTGCTGCGCCTGGCCTACTGCCGGACTGAGGAGCTGCGGCGCTGGTTCCTGGGGCAGGAGAGCGATCTGTTCAGGGCCAGGTTCCTACAGCTGACCCCCAAGCAGCAGGTGGGCAGTGAGCGATTGCCTTGTGAAGGGTCGGCTCTGCATGGATTGACTGTCCTTAGAGCAGGCCCGTTGCTGAGTCCCATGCCTCTTCTGCCATGCGCAAATACAAATGTGCAGAGGACCACTGTCAACTATGAAGCCTTCATTATAGGAGCCAGAGTCCAGCAAGGAACATGTTGACGTCGCAGATCATTGCAAGCATTGCGCTGTTATGGGACGTGGGCAAAGCCACATCACATGGGTGCTGTGGTCTGCAGGCCAGCTTTGTGCAGGAGCAGCGATTAAATTACGACGTTGTCGACCCTGTAGAGCTGGACTCTCTGAGGTGATGCATGCACCTCAAAAGTTCAGCAGCTTCTGCATGCACCAACTCAGCGGCCCTGAGCTTGATGACTGCCTCCATCTTGCCCCGCTCTCTCACCTTTGCCGGCTGTTGCAGAAGTAAAATGCCTGAGTCGGCCCCACTGGGCGCTTGCCTTTGCAGCCACCAACCTCCCTGATGCAAACAGAGTTGGTTTCTTTGTCCAGGTCCCTGCTGGCTGATGTGGAGGAGAGCAAGACATATGCCAAGCCTGGATCCATGGAGGAACTGCTTGTCAACAAGATCCGCAATGGGTCACCTGATGTCCTGTTCTTCAAGGTCAGCCACGCCTAGCATTCATTTGGGTGATGCCAGGCGCCCAAAGCCACCTACCTCTGCAGCCAACAACTTGCTCATATGCTTCCTCGTACATGCCAGGTAATTACAAAGCATGTATCTTCTCTTCTTGATCAGGAAAGGGTCACTGGGTGTCCTGCCCTTCAAGGCCAGTGGAAGCCAGACAGCAGGATCAGGTGGTGAGATCCGCGGGGGTGCAGGGCAGGACAGCCTTGCTCTTTGAATGCTTCAGCAGCCAGATCATGCGTCAGCAGCTGTCAAGGCATGGCTCAAGCGCAAGTCAATGAGCCCAATGGCTGCTTGACCCCTTGCTGAGGCGGGCAGCAGACCTCTTAAGCTCCCTGCTGATGCGGCTGCCAGTGCTGCCAAGCCCTGCGGCTGCAGGTGCTCTGCTGGTGTCCGACCTCTCAGCTTTCCTGGCAGCTCAGCTGGCAAAGTATGCATGCCCTGCCTCCAAAGAGCCGGTGCTACCATTCCCAACTGAACAGTTAGCACTTGCCAGCCGCTCCACCCTGCTCTTCCTGACCTGAAGAGGAAGCCCTTTCTGCAAGACTGCCCTCTGCAACCAGCATGTCTGGATCCTGACAGCGGCAACATCTCCTGCTCCATGTTTACGACCCCAGCTTGATGTGCTCGTGCAGCCTGAAGAGTGGCCACTCCTCTTCCCGGCTCTCTGGCCATTCGTGGTCATGCTCATGAGATTCATGCTGTGTTGACCTCTGTGCTGCAGGCTGGCCCCCTCCTGTTTGTGGCTCCCTTCTGGTGACTGAAGCCTGCCGTCTAATGCCAAGAGCTGACAGCCGTGACCACTGCTTTTTCAGGTAATGTTATGACGCATGCCTGGGGCTGGCATCTGCGCCATCAGCACCCTGCTGCGTCCCATTTGGACTTCCAGGCCGTGCCAACAGCGGCCACCCTTCAGAACCCCCCCATTCACTTCTAGCTGACCTGTTAGAGGCCCTTGCTGCAGGTGGACTTTGAGTGTGTGCCTGACCTGGTGGCTGGGCGTAAGGTGCTCCTGCGCCGAGGGAAGGCCTACATCAGCAGCGGCGACCTGGCGTCGCTGGTGGTGGGTACGTTCAGGCAAGCACGAAGAGGGAGTCTCTGGCGGTTGGGCCGCTGCCTGGCCCTTGCTGAGCACCTCTCTGCTTTAAAGTGCTCCGTGCCTTTTGGGCCAGGGGACCTTCAGGCATGCTCCTGCTGAGTGCTTGCGGCATGCAATGCAATGTGCAGAGCCCTCGCTGTTCACTGTTGTCAGGTGCTGACCAGATCCTAGGTGCATTGGGCCAGCGAGCTTTCAGGTCAGGTAAGCACATGCTGGGTCTCTGTGACATGTGTGGTGCCCTCTCTGTGCATCAGATTCACCGGTGCTGGGGAGGCAACAGGTGCCCTGGGTCCAGGCATAGCAGTTTTGGACAGGGTGTATGCATCTCAGGCAGGCTGGGCAGCAGTGACCTCATGCTGAGTGTAGTGCAGGTGCCTGCAGACAAGGCATGAGCATCTCATGCATAAGAAGCAGAGCGACCTGGTGTTGCTGTGATGGGACATTTGAGCATGAGATGTGTACAAGAGCCATGCTGACCACCGATGGTATGGATGCATGCTGGCAGGCAGAAAGGTGTTGGTGCACGAATGTCAGGATCATGCCTGAGCCCCTGGCAGGGCACCTGCCCAATCCCTGACGGGCCCAGCAGGTTCTACAGAACCCTGCTTTGCACCTGCGTCATCTTGCTGGCAGGCCAAAATGCTCATGCAGCCCCCTCGCCCTTGAGTCACCCCCATTGCTGGTGCTGCCCTAGGTGGCCGGCGGCCAACATGATGCTGGCAGTCGGGTAAGGAGTATTTGGGGGATGAACATTGCCCTGCACTCTGTGCACAAGCTGCACTGAGGGCCCTCCACACAGAACGGAATCTGCACTGCAGGATGTAGCAGTGCGCCTGCAGGGCTGAGCTGTCCAAGGCAATGGTGGCTGCGGCAGCGCGCTACAGCAGCCACATCGCAGTCACGGAGGCGGAGCGATTGACGCCTGTGATTGAGGCGCTCAGCAACAGGTGTGCCCCTTTCTTAAGCTGCAGCAGCATTGCAGTCAGGCACGCAGGTGCTGCGCTGTGGCATAGAGTGCACGTGGATCAGAGTCAAGATTGCTGCATGTCAGGCCGGTTCGCAAGCAGGGGTGAGGCATGGACCAGGATTTGTCTCTTGCGCTTTTTATACGCCAGTGTTGTCTGCATAGCGAAACCACAAAGCTGGGCACACAGTCTGAGGCAGTTCAATCAGGAGGCCATTGGGTCATGACACACTGCACACGTGAAGACGATACTGCCTGACCTAGATGTGAGGACAGTACTGCCTGAGCTAGAGCCAGAGGGTGGCATGCTGTCTCAGCAGATGGCCTTCGATACAATCTACGGCCTGTGTTTCAAGCCCTCAAGCTGCAGCTGTGTGCGCCAAGACTGCAGACTGGCGCCAGCCAAAGCTGCTGGACTGACAGCAAGCCTGCTGCTGCAGCTGAAGACGCCCTGCCTGCAGACAGGACTGCAGCCGGAAGCAGGTGCCACACCAGAGGCTGTCTGCCTGCAGGTACCTGGGGGCCACATACGATGGGTCCTCCAGTGGCAAGCATGGGGCGGTGACGGGGGCTGATGTGCCACGCCTGGCCTATGAAAGCTTCCCCATGTGCATGCTGGTGAGCACAACTCA
Source organism: Asterochloris erici (assembly GCA_019693375.1). NCBI lineage: Eukaryota > Viridiplantae > Chlorophyta > Trebouxiophyceae > Trebouxiales > Trebouxiaceae > Asterochloris > Asterochloris erici. Next base: position 40,063 of record JAAMXJ010000488.1, read on the forward strand.
CAAGAATTGGAACAAGCACACAGGCAAGCTTTGCCCTGCAGGGGCCATTGGGGCCAGGTGAGGACATGTTCGACCAGGGAGGGGGGGGCGCAGCGTCATGCATCATGGCCAAGTAACACGCTTGCTTGCGAAAGAAATTCGCCGGGAGCTTGCCTTCAGTGCTCACTGCTGGGTAATTTCAGGTGTATGGACAGCTGTGGCTGCCATGCTGCCTCCCGTCGTGTTGAGTGGACTTGCTTTCATGTGACGCAGAGCGATTGCAACCTGTCAACAGTGATTGTTGGCAGTTGCTGCAAGCCCTGCGCATTGGTGAATCCACCTTTTCCACAGGCATGCAGGCCTGCCTGCGTGTATGCTGATGTCTCAGGAGATGTTATGAAGGCGAGCTGTATGTTGGACACACGCTCCCTGTCTCGTCTTGGCTGCAGCACGGCCGCTCAAGCAGCCCTCTTCAGGGCTTGTTGTCAGGTGCATCGATGCTGGGCTTGTATGTGGCCACTCAACTCCCTCTTTTGCCTGCAGAACTTGTATGAGCATCTGCACTCCAGCCATCACTTGAAGCACGACGGGCGTCACCAGCTGCGCCTATTCCTCAAGGTGAAGAGGGATCAGGCTTCAGACAAAGCACAACTTCTATGGAAAGCGTGCCGCAATGGCGCTTGACGAGCAGCATGAGGTGTCCCTGCTTGCTGGGTTTAGTTTGCAAAGTGATGGCAGCCGCCATGCCCGGCAGCAAAGGGGGCATCACCCTCCCTCTACAAGGTGTTGTGCTGAGTTGCCCAGGCTTCAACCCATTTTGTGCTTCAGCGCCCTCCCTCTGTGCAGGTGAATGCCGCTTCAAGCCACCGCTGAATGGTGCTCCTGTCCAGCAGGGTGCAAATGTTGTCCTGGAGCGCCCTAGATGTTGTCCTGGAGCGCTTCAAATGATACATGCTGTGGTGCAGGGGCATTGACTTTGACCTTATACTACAAACAAGACTTCTGGGACTGCGATACGGCGCCCTGCAACAGCTCATGTTGTCAATCAAGCACAACATGAAAGTGCCATGAGCAGGGCAATAGCATGACCCTTGAAAAACCCTCCACTGCGTGCGTGAGCCATGGTTGCTGCTGTGGCCCCTCTGCAGGGCATTGGCATGACCCTGGAGAACCACATTGAGTTCTGGCGTCGAGAGATGGCCCCCAAAATCCCTGAGGACAAGTTCAGGAAGGACCACCTGTACAACATTCGGCACGCGCACGGGAAGGAGGGCGGCCGCAAGGACTACACGCCCATGAACTGCCTCACCATCATCAGCAAAGTGCCGGGCAATGTGGGTCTGGGTTTGAGAAGGTTGTGTTGGTGGTTGCAGTGTCTGCACTGTGTTTGACAGGGCTGAGGCAGGGGATTGCCCTGCACCCCGCATGACAGCCAGACCAGCAGAGGGCCAAGCGTGGTAAGCAGGGCTGTCAAGCGGGCTAACCCCCATCAGTTGTGAATCGCCGTCAAGCACCATAAGGAGTCCTGCTGCCTGATTTGCGCTGTGCCTGCAGTACTAGCACAGCTTTGTGATAAGCAGCAGACAAAGGCATCCCAATGATGATTACACGAAGTTGCAGCCGTCCTGTGTGACGTGTCTGCAGGATCAGTTCCATGGCTGCCCTTACCGGACATTCAATGCCACCTCGCTCACTGCAGCGCTGGGTAGGCTGAAGCTGCCAGCTGATGCAGGCAAGTCGGCCATGTCTGCATCTGCATGTGCACATATGCGTGGTGCAGGCTGCAGCCCTCACCTCCACCTCGCTGCTGTCCTGAGCCACCTTGCACTAGCCTCTTGCTTATGGAGCCTGTCCCAGGATGTCCAATGTCTGCAGAGTGCAATGATGTGCCAACATGTGCATCCTGGCATGCACCTCCTGACAAAGCTTGGCTTGGCCCCGGCATGCGCAGCGTCTAGCGCTGTCGATGTGCCAAGCTCTGCCTGGTGGCAGGTTTGTGTCTTGAGATGGTTGGCTTTCTCTTGATTTGACATGATATGCCTGCAGTCAGCGAGGCTGTGGCAAAGGCCAAGGCAGGGCACTTCCAGCTAGCATGTGCGGCAGCTTGGGAGGGGCAGCACAGCTGTGTGTGTGACACAGGCATCAACCACCCCAACCAGGTGTGCAGCATGACCTCAAGCTACCAGCCACCTGGAAGTCTTGCTCCAGCAGCTGAGCAGCAGCATTGACCATGCTCGGCGAGCTGAGCCACAGGGGCAAGAGGGCTGCTATTGCCCCACTGCCAATGCTTGTGCCATGGCAAGATCCAGCCTGGGACCAGCCAGCAGTCAGCAGCACTGGTAGCATCAGATGCAATGGCATCCGCATTGCGCTGATCGTTTGTGAGGTCTGCTTGCAGGTGAGCAGCTTGTGCATGCTCGGCATGCTGACAATCTCAAATACAGATAGGATGCTGAGCATGGTGACATCTCTGCCCTACAGTATTTTGATGAGAGCCGCAAAGTACGGGAGGGTGATGGAGGGCAGGACCAAGCCCAAACAGCAGACGCTGAGCAGCAGGCACTGCCTGCAGAGGGACAGGCTTCTGAGGTGAGCTTGAACCAGGAGATCATGGAAGTTTGATGACACAGTGCACATAGGGCAGCACAATCTGACGCTGCCATGATGTTGAGCAGCAGTGCCGGTAGCAGGGCAGCCAGTGGCAGCATGCTGCCATGAGTTGCTACGTTGCTGTTGAGCGTGCTGGGCAGCTTAAGCAGAGGGACAGGCAGCCGACAAGAGCTTCCTCTCATCAGTGCTGAGGATACAGAGGGTCGATGCAGCGATGCCAGCTGAGAGGCAGCATGCCGACATCAGCCCGCTGCAGCAATGATGAGTGTGCTGAAGGAGTGATGCCAGCAGAATATGAGTAACGCTGTCAAAACCTTACAGACCAGCGATATGCATCGCTTGGTGACCAGGCAGCTGCTGCTGTTCCAATGGGCGATACCAGATAAGCCAAAGCAGGATGCAGCCGGCAGTCGCCCACTGCAGGGCTCGCAGACTGTTCCCAGGGCACAGCACGTCCTCTGCAAAATATTGTTGAACACTCCTCAGCGACCAGCTGCTGCACTGCAGGGCATGGAGGTAGATGAACCTCAGCAGCAGTCCCCAGTAGCATCTGGGACTCCTGCACACGAGGCAGCAGCCTCGGCACCTGCGCAGCACAGCCCCCCACATTCAGCAGCATGGCCATCAGGTGCCACCAGGCTGAGCTGCACACACTCCTTTGAGCATGGCTCCTGCACGCTGCTGGGGTGCCAGTTCTGCTGCTTTGGTAAAATTGCTTAAAACCAAACAGCAGACCAAAAACTGGATGTGTGACTGCGTGCAGGGGGCAAACCTGGGTCCAGCAGGCTCAGCATCAGCACAAAGGCACATGACGCAATGGGCTAGCCAATGCTGACGCCCTTTTTCTGTGTTGAATAAAGTGTTGTCGCACAGTGTCGTCGCCCAGAAAAGAGAGCACAGCTAGGATGTGTGACATTCACTTCCAACACATTGAAACGAACGACCGTTGAGCTAAGGCCCAGCAGGGGCGTCAGGCCTTCCAGACAGGCTCCCTGTGAGTGCAGGGACATCTATATGAATTTGTTTGTCGGTGTGGAAGGCCGCCGGCTGCCTAATGAAGCTGAGCTATGTTGTCGCATGCGCCGCTTTTCCTGCGTCCAACAGAAGAGAGGCGTGTCACGGCGTCAGACATCAGGCAGGTAGGCAGGCTTGTCGAGCACAGTGCCAGATCTGGGCAGCCAGGTCACACAAAGATGATACTGAGAAACATGGTGCAGGGATGGCCGCTGGCTGAATGGCGGGCAGGCAGACATGTCATGGACAGAGTGGCATCTGAACATACACGACACCCTCACTGACCGGCTGCATCAGGATCTCTGTCAGCCGCATGATCTCGGCGCAGCTGGGCCGGTAATGAGGGTCCTGGTGCCAGCACCTACTGATTAGACGTTGCAGCCCGTCAGGGCAGTCTGCATCCATTCTGGGGCGCTCCCCCTGGATGGCCACCTTGACGATGATCTGCAGGGCAGACGCACATGAGCAAGTCAGGCAACTGCACAACAAGTGAACGCAGCTGCAGAGGTGCAGCAGTCAGCAGGCAGCCATTCCTCATTGGCCATTGGCCCCGGCCCACCAACATGCTGCCCCACCAGGCTCTACTACAGCAGCACCGGCGCTCAAGTGAGTTAGGCCGCTGCACTGGGGCTTGCGCAGGTATCTCCCATGACTCCCTTTCGAAGGATGTATGGCAGAGGCAGTTGTGTGTCGTCCATTGCGCACCAACATGCTGCACACCTGTGCCACATGGCCCCAGTGCGTGCAATGAGAAGCTGTGATCTTGCCTGAAAGAAACCTCCAGGGTTGTTCAGCTCCCTCCAGGGCTGCCGCCTTGTCCAGCACTCATTCAAGATACAGCCCAGGGAGTACACATCCACCCTGCAGGGAGCAACAGAAGAATTCCTGCTCACGAGCGATGATGCAAGCCACAGTACGTGTGCAGCCTTGATTGCCTCACTCCAAGGAGGCGGATTTCCTAGTAAGGGCAGCAGGCCAGCTGGATGACCAGCAGCAGATGTGGGGAACAAGCATGACTTCAGCAGCTCATTACCGCCGCACCAAGCCTGCATGCCACAGCAGGCGCCAGCATGCACCGGCCTGCAACACACAAAGAAGTGCAGCCCTCACAGCAGGACAGGCCGCAGCAACCTCGTGCATGGTAGCGCAGGCTGCAGCCAAGCTGGCTCCTCATCAATGTGTCCTTGGGACCCCAGCCCCTCACCGCCATTCTGCTGCCTCAGCAAAGAAGCGCAGGTTGAAGCAAGCCTTACTTTTTGTCCCGTCATGTACCGTCGCATGCCTCAGGCAGGTGCCTGCAGGTAGCCCTTGGAAAAGGGCCACAACATCAAAGAGTGACCGGCTGAGCAGTCTTACTTCTCATCCACCCGGGTGCCATTGAACTGCTCAGGCGCCATGTAGCTGGGAGTCCCGCCCTGGTCATGCGTTGATAAGTATGTCTTTGCAGGGTCCTGCAAAAGGTATACGTCCTTCAAGGCAGAGCAGTGCAGGTCCCGCAATACACTGGATGCCTTGCACACCAGAGCCGTTTTGGCAGGCAGGTTGCCATCACAGATGCCAGAAATGTAGCACTGATGCTCAATGCTGATCAGCCATGTGCACTGCATCTGACTGAAGCATAACCGTGTTGCAGTCAGCCAGCAAAATCACAGCAATGGCGCTCTGCAGCCCAGGCTGCCTCAAGCCGGGCAGCAGGGCAAAGCGGCTTTGTCTGCACCCACCAGAGTGGGAAGCCAAGAACAGCAGGCATTTCCTGGCTGAGGTTTTGTACGAAACATGGACTGCTTGTATTTGTATTAAGATGGCCCTGCCGCAGGCTTGCCGTTTGCTGCGCACGCTGCCACTTCAGCAGCCATCTGCTTGAGCGCTTTACCCACCTTGACGCGGCTGATGCCAAAGTCGGCTATCTTGTAGCGCCCATGCTCATCAATGAGGATGTTGCTGGGCTTGAGGTCCCGGTGGATCACACTGGGGTGCAGGTAGGCCAGCCCAGAGCTCACGTCATGCGCGCACTGCAGGCAGCAGCACAGAGGCATTGCAGTGTGGTGTGATGCAGGCAGGCCAGAACTGGTACCCTCAGGTCTCAGGGCGGTCAGTCCACACATCATACTGCAGCTGTGATGCACGCTGCCCTGTCAGGCCCCCTTCTGAAGCTGTCAATGGCCACAAAGGTGGAGCCCAGTCCCAGAACATGGCCACTGTCGCACATGTCTGGCCCTGACCTGCAGCACAGCAGAGCTCTTTGTGCCCCCCAGCCAGGCATCCTTCCAGAAGCGGTGGCACCCCCCAAGGCCTTCAACCCCCACCCCTGCCCACCACTGCACACGGCCAGCCCTGACACGCAGGAAGTCCTGGCGGCTTGAGCACACTGCCTGGCACAGCCAGTGCCCAGCTCCCGCAGGCGCCAGGCCCGTCCCACCTTCCCCTGGCCACCTCACGCGGCCCACCTGCAGGATGTCGATGTAGCTCATGCGAACCCCTCCCTGCCCGCGGTAGATGCGCGCATGCAGGTTGTCCCCAGGGACCAGCTCCATGATGAGGCACACATTGGCCTTGTCCTGCAAGAAAGCAAGCCAGGCTGTCTTGTCGTTTGTGGACGGCCTGCTCAGTGACGGGCTGCTTCTGCAGGAGAGACCAGCTGCACACAATCGCAGTGTCCTGCACTTTGGCAGGCAGCATGCACAGCTGGGTCACTGGCAACAGACCCCTTGCATGCCCGGTCACGTACTCGTCCAGGGGGTATCAAGTTCTTGACCCAGCACATAACAGCCTCGCGCATCTGGCAGGCTGTGTTTGGTTTTGCAAGACAGGACGCATGCGCGCCCAGGCATCTGTTGACCCCCATCCTTGCGAGCAGCGTCAGGCCTAGACACACAGCAGCATGGTCTTGCAGGGAGTTCAGTTGGCAAGACATCAGGCAGATTTGAAGCCTGCTGCACAGGCACAGTCACGAACCATATATTGGGCTTGCCCTCAGGACGCAGGCACAAGGCGACAGCGCCTGGTGACAGCAGTGTTGCCTAGGCCCCATATACTGCAGACTTGTTTTCACGTACCAGAGTGGCAGGGTGGGCCAGCCTGTACGTCTTGACGGCTCCTTCAACAGCCCCCACTGTTTGCAGCCAACTGAGATTGGCCATCTCTGCACTGCCATGCCTAACACCATGCCGTGTGCACGCAGTGCTGTAGCTGGCAGATCCATCCTTGATGTCAGATTTGCAGGTGGAGCTCACCTTGAGGCAGGCCCCCAGCACCTTGACCAGCCTGTCGCAGTCAAACCTGCTGCTGAGCTCCACCTCTTGGATGAGGGCACGATAGTGCTCCGAGTCCTGTCCGATGTGGGGATGCAGCCGCTGCAGAGCACAGCGGCTGAGAGCTGTGAGCATCTGCAGCACTGCCTCAACGACACCCTCTGGCAAGATCTGGCGCACCCATGCATTCGCAAGGATGTAGGTGCTACAGGACAGGGCAGCTTGGGCGTGGTCTGTGCCGTCATGCACGCTGCACAGGCCTAGGTCAAGCAGAGGTGCACAGACAGGACTCCCTGCAGAGTGTCTCGTGGGGCACAGTCAGCATTCACAGCACCTGATATACCTGCGACACCCAGGTGCAGCAACCACCTGTGTGTGCTTGGACAAGGGCGGTTGCAGGCCCCGCGCCAGCACACAGGACCTGGGGCCTGGTGCTGTAAAAGCAACTGCCGCCAGGCCGCACCTCTGCTGCCCGGGCCGGCTGCTCACATGAGGTGCCCCCCAGAGCAACAACACTCTCACTGGCGCATCAGTGTCTGATCCAGGCTGCCATGGTCAGACAGGGAGCCCACCTTCACAGCGACCTCCCTGCCGCGCCACATTGTCGCAAAGCAGCTGCCAAAGCCGCCACTGCCCTGCAGCAGCAACAAGGCAGTGCATTCAGACGAGCTGTCATGGACAGGCGTGCTGGCTGTGCAGGTAGTGCGTCTGATGCGGTCGGCACGCGCGGAGAGATGCTCAGCAAACAACTGAGGAGCCTCTGCACCAAAGATAGCCTGCCTGCACAAGCTTCGCACCAGAACGCCAGCCTGCAATGCTGAGGTGCTTGACAGAGTGGCGCTCAGGTAGCCACAGAGCTGCCCTGGCAGACTTTGCAGCAAGGTGTGCTGCTGGCACAGCCAGCAGTGGCTGCCTTTTAGCATGTGCTCACCTGGCACCCGCCAGGAAGGCAGGGACTGCTACTCCCCTGTGGGGCACAGGCATCGTTCTTGCCAGGCAAACTTCCAGTGACCTGGGATTGCGCTCGCAGAGACATTCAGGGCAACCATCAAGCAAAGCCTTTTCATGCATGTGAGGCTCACCAAGGACCACCGCAGCGAGATGCCACCTGTGCCCCCTGATGAAGTGGCAGGTGTGTCAGAAAAGCCTCCAGCCACGGTGTCTGATTGATCATGCAGCCAGCGCTCACCAGACACCTGCCCAGGAAGGGCTCCACCTCCGTCTTGAAGTCCACGTTCAGGTCGATGTGGGCCCTCGCGTGGCCGAAGCTGATGGGTGGCGCCAGGAACTGCAGCTGCAGGGGGGGCAGCACGGACTGGCCCCGCATGCGGGCCCGCCGCCTGCGGTTGTCACGCGCCCGCTGCACGGCGGACTGCAGGGTCTGCAGGGTGCCAAAGTGCTGCAGCCTGCAGGCGGGGAGGGCTCCATGCATTTTCAGGGGCAGGGCGCATGCCAGGGCAGGCTGCCATGTCTCAGGCTGGCTCCTGCACAGGTCTGATGGCCCACTGCAGGTTCTAGAGCTTTTTGCTATGAATTGAGCCCTGTCCACTGATGAGAGGGGCAAACGTCCCCCCCCGCCCCCCCCCTCAGGACCTGGGTTGGCAGCGCGAGCCGCTACAAACATCAAGCAACGGGCATGTGTGCAGACTGCTGTGGTTGCAGCTCATGTTAGTGCAGGGCTCATGCACTGAGCCTAAGCTGTGGCAGACTCTGAGAGGCGCTGCAGTGTCAGTAGCTCCAAAAGCTGCAGCATGACAAAAGAGGCAAGGGCCCAGCCAGCTCCTGGATGCGGCAGGGACTGCAGCTTCTCCTGTGCAAATAATTGAGTCTTGCTTCCGGAGATGGCATGGCCACAGCCCTAGCCCCCAATGTGTGCCACATCAAGGCGGACCCTCTTGGGTTGGTGTTGCTCAGCTTGGCATTGGGCCGGAGCTGCGGCTGAGGGTGCAGCCTGCATTCAAAGACACATGCTGCAAGGATGCGGGCCCAGCGCGGCCGTCCCTCACCTCTCATTCCATGTCTTTGCCGGGCGCGGCGCTGGCCCTGAGCCATGGCTGCCGGCGTCCTCATCAAACACATCGCTGTCAAAGAGGCGGCTGTCCTGGCGCCCAAGGATAAAGCGTGGGTCCTGCCGGGCAGGTAAGCACTGGGGTGAGCACACATGTGCTCAAACACAGGCGCGCATTGCTGAGAAATGCAATTTGCAAAAACAAGTGCGTGACGCTGCCGGGTTCCACGGTGGGCAGCACTCTCTGCAGGATGTCCCCCCAGCCATATCCGCTGCAGTCAAGCCTGGGCTACCTAGATGCACTGTACTGGCAGGCAGCGTCACATCACAAGCTGTAGACCTTCAGACCGTTGCAATGCATTGTCAGGCCTGAGCCCAGACGACGCTGGCTGCCTGGCTTTGTGCGGCCATGCCTCCTGACTAAATATTGGAGGCCCCAGACATGGTTTTGCAGAGACGACTGCTGATCCTTTCTTGAGGCTGTGCAAGGGAATGGAGTCGTGCAGAAGAAGACGGGAAGGCTTGGCGTGTTGACGTTGTTCATGTCTCACCTGGAGGGAGGGCATGGAGTTGGCACGCCGGTCCAGCAGCTCCACCTCCCCCTCTGACTCATCCCCGTCCATCAACTCCCGCTGCGCAGTATTCAGATTGATGAGCTCCTGGGAGTGAAGGTGCCCCCAGGGACTGTGCTGCTGGGACCGCAGAATCTGGAGGGGGGTTGCCTGCAGGCTGCCGCTGCTGGACTCGCGGGCCGTCATGCCAGAGCCATACCTGCAAGCCGCCACATGCAAAGCGTCAATGACACTCTGCTGGCTGCTCTGTCGTACGTGCCACCTGAAAGACATGCAGCCCCAGCCAGATCAGGCCGCAGCAGCTCCTGTGTTTTGGTTGTGCAAGAGTGTTTCTGCGCCCAGAACTCTGCAGCAATTGGTGATGTCAAGCACTGCATGCCCATCCAGGTGCAATATTACCAGCAAGCATTGCTCAAAGTCTAAGCTCAGCTGCACGAGGTTGTTCCTGCCACCATTCCATGCAGGGCTCTAATACCTCAGGGGGCGGCATGAAGGCGCCGTGTGTCCATGACCAGGTCCCTGGGGACCAGTGATCACCTAAGCAACCCCGGTGGTGCTTGGCATTGAACCAGCTGAAGCAGGAGTTTGGCACTGCACTGCAACGCTTTGCATGTCACTTTGAAAGAGGTGCACCCTCCTTGGCCTGAGAGATGCACACTGGGGATCCTCACCCCAACAGCCCCTACTGGTGGGAGGCATCTCAGCGCAGTGACAGCAGGTGACTGACCATGCTTGATGCACCGCCTCCGCCGCCACACAGCAATGCAGAGCGCCATTCTCATGAAGTCAGCTCTGGGAAGGCCCTCACCTGAGCAGCCCATGCTGGTGTGAGGCATCTGATGCCAGCCTGAGCAGGTCGTTCGCGCTCCCACTGCGCTGGCTGGGCAGGCGGCGCACACCACAGGAGGACCCCCCCAGGGGGGAGTCGCCGGGGAAGGCCCTGTCAAAGTCTGCGCTCCTGCCCAGCAGTGATGGCAGACGGCGTCGACGCCGGCTATGACCCCTGGTGGCCTGGCTGCCGGGGGCGCCCCCCATGGCAAAGCCAACCTCTGCTCTCTCAGGCTGGAGCCCAGCCAGGTACCTGTCACGGCAATCCACATCTGCACTGACCCTTCTGTTGACTTCCTGCATCTATGGAGCCTCCCCTGGGCTCCAGAGCACAGGTGCAACAGCATCAGAGCCTCCGCACCTTGCATGCAACAGCGTGCCGGCACGTACAGCTGGACTTGGCAGGGCATCAGGGACCACTGTGCAGCCCGATGTCTTCAGCCAACTCAGGAGCTCACCGCGAAAGCTCATCAGGGTCCTTTGACGAGGTGGTGTGCAGTCTGAAGCTGGTGTTTTGGCGTGAGGCATGGGAGATGCGGGCCGACAAGCGAGCTGTCAGGCCCTGCTTAGGGCTGCTGGGCCTGGTGGGGTGCTGGGGACCAGCACCTGAGCAGTGCCTGCCCAGTAGCCAGGCGGCCACAGCAGCCGCCATGGCCAGCAAGACTGCTGCTCCAACTGCAGGCAACAAGGTGGCAGGGTGGAGTGTGCAATTATGCCTAGTGACGTGCAGGGGACCAGCTGAGGCAGCTGCCATGATCAGCAGGGCCGCAGCTCCACCTGCAGACAGGTTGAGAGGGTGAGCTGTGCAGTCATGCTTGCTGGGCTGCACAGGGCCGGTGCTTCTGCTGCACGTCTGCAGCAGTCAGGCAGCCAGCCGGCACATGCTGCCTGTATTTGGCAACACGGCATGACTTTTGAGTCTTGCAGTCACCGCTTGACGGGCTGCAATCCAATCTGCAGGCATCAATGGAAGGTGGGTTAGCTCTGTGGACGTGCTTGCTAGGCTGCAGCAGACCTGCACTCCTGAGGCGCCTGGAGTCGCCAGTCTACTGAGGAAACCTGCAGAACTATGCTGCGTGTGCACTGCCAGCCAGCAATGTGCATCGTCATGCAACTCACAGATGCTGGGCATGCCCTAACACTCAGAAGGCATGCGGCACATGGTGCAGGGCAAACTGGTGCAGGTGCAACTTGTGCAGGTGCACAAGATGAGTCTTGTGCAGCATAGCAGGTGCTGGGCACCCCTGGCAGGTGGAACTGGAGTGTGCTGGATGGTGTTGCAGGCTGCCAGCAGCTGTCCAAAGCCTGGTGCGGCTTTAGGGAGACTGGAGGAGCCCACAGCATGTGGCATCATGCAAAGCCAGCTGGCTGACCTGCAATGCCGACGATAGCCCCTGCTCCCAGACTGCTGCTGGACGACTGCGCTCCAAAGTTTCCGCTCACGGGGACTGCTGGAGTATTGCCCTTGCCAGGTGGGGAAGGCGACAGCGGACTGCACCAGCCGCAGGGCAACACGGTCAGCGGTCCAGACTTTGACATCAAGACAGCGACCAAATGCAGGACCATCGAGGCAGCCCACTGGCTGAACATGCATTGGCTGAACATGCAGCATGATATTCTGCAGGACCTCCAGTACAAGAGCGAGGTGCCCTTAGCAATGCTTGAAGCCTGATCAGCAGCACCAGCTGAGTTGCAGGTGGGAATTTGCCCTCACAACCAACCATTATCTTGCCTGACGACCTCAAACACATGTGCTAGGCTGCTTTGCAGGAGCTGCAGATGTTGCAGACTACCAAGCAACTAGACATAGCTCAGGAAGGCAAGGAAGGTCACACCTGGCGACCTTGAGAAAGTATGTTGATGCTGACAGTGCTGTCACACCAAGCACCCACGCAGCAGGCCGGGCACCTCAAGCACCTCAGGATCTGAGCATCAGACCACACTGAAGCCGGCTGGCTGCTCCCATGGGCATGTGAGGCGCCCAACAATGGCAATTGCCTGCAGCGCTGCAGATGCTGGAGGCTTCAAAGCCCCAACCTACAGAGGTACCGCTTCAATCCAGACACAGCAATTCACCTAGGGACCTCAGGAGCAGAAGGCGCTGACGCTGGTCGTGCAGTTGCAATGGGCGCCAGCACCGGCAGGTGGGGCAGCGTAGTCACTGCTGGGCCTGGTGCAGATGCAGGTCCTGGGACAGGGATGGTGGAGGGGACTTCCTCCCCTGGCGGTGGCGTGCAGCAGTAGGTCACGGACACGCCGCACACCTGCAAGGCCTTGACCAGGTGTTTTGCAGCGTAGCGGGCACGGTAACAATGGCATCCCTCCAGCATAGAGCTGCTGCCTAAAAGGTGTACTACATCCAGGACAGTCTGTGCACAGTGCATCAAGCCTGGTTGGTCTGGCACAGCGCCTGAGGCCTATGTTCAGGCACATCGAGCCTGACTACACAAGCGGTACGCACCTGATCAGACTCTGAGCCCTGGCAGGATATGCCTGGAGGCAAGCTGGAGTTGGTTGCAGGCTGCTGGGCAGGAGCTGCAGCCAGAGGCGCCTGCAGATGTCACAACAGCAGGATCTGTGCATGCATCATTGACCTTGCACAGTGGCACGTCAGCTAGGCACACGAGTTGCTGGCATGCATAAGATACAGGCTTGTTGCAGGCAGCAGCAGGTAAGGCAACACGTCATCACAAGGGCACCGCATTGCTGCTGATGTGAGGTGAAACCGCTGGAGCAGTCACAAACCTGCATCATCATTGCCTGCCAGCCAGACCGGGTGCCAGAGCCTGCTGCAAAAGAGCCAGCAGGTCAAGATGAATGGTGGCCACACCTACCAGGACAGGTGCCGCCCCCCAAACCACCTGTCCGGCTTCATAAGCCACGAGCTTGGGGTTGGCTACAGCAATGCGTGGGATAATGTTGATAGAGCTCGCATTCTCTGCAGTGCTGGGGCTGGGGGCAGCCACAGGCCTGCAGCCACAGCGACCGGCGGACAGCTCAGTCCCCCGGTGTTGCACAGATGTGCGGCCGCACATCGCCCAAGTTCTCAGCAGCAATGGGACCCCGAGAAGTGGCAACAGGCCTGCAGCCGCAGCGTACAGGCAGGGCAGTGCCACATGCTCAGAAGGGCTGCTGCAGCATGCAGGTCATGAGAACTGCAGCAGCGGGGATGGGGGGTGACCTGACAAACAGCAGCAAGCTGCACCCGTCACAGCCTTCCGCCACCTGCAGGCCAGAGCAGCTCTGGTCGTTGTAGCAACCCACCTGGGGGCAGCAACAGGGAGACATCCAGCTGGCTGCCCATGTTGCCCAGAGACTGCCATTCACTTGGCGATGCTGACAGTGCAGGGTCTCAATGCATGACAGCTACTGCAGATGCTGCTACGCTTGCACGTCTTATGATATGCATGCCACCCTTGCCAGTGCTTACGGCAGGTTGACAGACCAGGTTGCTTCATGCAGAACCTCACCTGGGTGCATCAATGTAGGAGTAGTCCAGCTGGCTGCTCATGTTGACCAGGAACTGCCTGCTCTGGATGCTGATCAGCAGCTCCACGCTGCCCACCAAGGGGCCCTGGTTGCTGCTGGAGGCTGTGCTGGGGTTGCTGAGGGCTGCCGTCGAAGATGTGAGCAATGTGCCAGCCAGGTCATTGAAGCCAATGGTCATGAGGAAGCGGGCTCCCACAGCCTGAGGCTGGACAGCGCTGATGCCGGCCGTGACGTTTGGGCAGCCTGCAAGCAACCTGCCAGGTGTGGGAAATGTGCCGGGCCAGCGCACCAGTCCGTGGTCGCCAGCAACTGTTTCCCAGAGCCTAGGCTGGACGCTGCTGATGCTGGCAGTTTATTGAGCCTGCAGGCAGCACGTGGGGCGGGAAGCCTGCTGTGGGATCCTGCAATGACGCTTGCAGTGAAGTTGTGGTGACCTGCAGGCAGGGATCATGGGCCTCAGAGCTTGGCGAGCTACTTGGGGCCAGCTTGGAGCGGGGTAGAAGACACTGTCTGGGCAACACGCATTTAGGCAGGGTGAAGCAAGCTAGCACGGTAAGACTGTGACATGCTGAAGTCAGCAAGCTGGCCTGCTACCTGGCAGGCTGCTTGATTCTGGGCTGAGTCTGCCACTAGGCAGAACAGCCTAAACAGCTGTTTGCTGCTCATATTTACAGACTGCAGTCACCCAGGGGTGCAGCCAGCATGCTGCTCACATCATCTGAAGACATGCAGGCACACCTGGCGTGGCATCACTGCAGACTGCCTGGTACTGCTGAGTGTCCGGCTGGCTCTGCTGGGGCCCATTGAACCAGTAGCTCAGCGTGACTTTTGAGAGCGACACATTGTGATCTCCCAGGTTGGTCAGCCTGCATCAGCACAGCACTGGTCACCTCCACTGGCTCCCCCTCTGAGACAAGTCAGTGGGAATGCCACAGCCAGCGTGCACCCCGCTTCCTGCGCAAGCAGTGAGGCGCCCAACAACAGGCAAGCAGGGCACTGTCAGTGGCAGCATCTGCAGGGAGGCTCACCTGATCAGCATCTGAGTGAAGGCAGGTGTGCCTGCTGGGAGTCCGGTGTACTCCACCTGCACAGGGCAGCCCTTTGGGGGAGGTGCCTCCAGAGGCCTGACTGCAGAGAGTTGTGTTCCACTAAGGGCAGCCAGTCTGCCTCTTTGCAGGCCCTTGACCAGTGGCAAGACAGGGGCAGAGACATTGCTGGCCACCTGTGCAGTGACAACAGTGGATGTGCACCAAGAGATGCTGCTCATTGCAAGCCCCCTTTGTGTGTGGCCTGACCTCGTTTTCCAGGGCAATGCAGGTCTCTGCAATCTTGGTATGCTGAGCATGCAGGCTGCTCACATGGGTTTGAAAGTGTGAGGCAGCCTCTACAGATGTGACTCTGAGCATCTGCAAGCTGTCCCCACCGGTGTGTACTGAATGAAAAGGCCATCTGAGACGGACTGGGAGGTGTTGTAGAAGGCGGCCAGGGCAGGCTGCTCAGCCTCAGGGGAGGGTGCAGGGGCGCCATCCAATCCAGGCAGGCTGGAGAAGCAGGGGACGGCGTTGAATGTGACGTTCTGCAGGGCACCGGGGGGCTGTGGGCTTCAAGCTGTCTGGACGGCTGGCGGCCAGCAGCGAGAGTGGTATCTCGTGCTTGGCTGGGCAGAGCCTGCTGCATGTGCACATTGCTTAATGTGACGTTCCGCACAGCAGGAGGAGCTGTGAGCTTCAAGCTATTTGGAAGGCTGGCAGCCAGCAGCGAGTGTGGCACCTGGTGCTTGGCCTGGCATAGCCTACTGCATGTGCACAAGCATGCAGGTGCTGCCAGCAGCAGACCACCTGATGGACGGTGCCACCTGATGGACGGCAGCTGGAACAACATCTTGTGCTGGGCCTGGGGACGTTTGGCACTGCGCTTGCGCAGGAGTGCAGGGATGACATGTGGCTTCACTCAGTGGAGCCAGCTGATGAAACAGCAGCAGCCTTGGCTGGGCTCGGCCCGACAGAGGCAGATAAGCAGCATGGGCGGGCAAGGCAATGCAGCAGGGCCTGCTGGACAAAGGGAGTTGAGGCCCTCCTGTGCCTGTTCAACTTGAGGGCTCACATCAATGCAAAGCCACAGAAGGGGCTCCTGGAGGCTGCAGGTGCAGTTCACCTGGACGGGGGCCACCCTGAAACCATTGCTGGGGTCAGTTGCGTTGCCTGTCTTCTTTGTGCCAATGAACTGCACTGTCCTGTCCTGCATGATGTGCAGCATGACTGCTCAGCTCCGCCCTCCGCACATGAGACGTGGCCGGTGCCAAGCAGGATGCGAGGCTTTGCCTCACGGCCTGGCTCACTCCCTCTTGACAAGTCATGCAACTATGGCAGCCTCCTGTGCTGAGCTGCAGCAAGCCCCAACTGCATCCCAGCCGTGCTGAACGCATGCTGCCAGGGATCACATACTGACGGTAGCCACAGCTCACGCGCTGCCCCTTCCAGCAAGTGTACAGGGCGAGTACATCGCGCTCCTTGCACAGGACAGACAGCTGCAATTGGGGTCCCGGTCAGAATGGGGAGCAGGTGTACACCGGCAGCTGCAGTCTGCCCACATTTGGGTGGCTGCACACCCTGCAGCCTGTTGTGAGAAGCTGCAATGAAGTCTACTCGCAGGCCTGACCATGCCAAATAAGGCTCTCATCTGCCCTGGGGCGAGGGGTGCGCCCCCAGCCACAGCTACCTGTGAGGCTGACAACAGTGCGCTCTGCAGCTTCAGCTGTCAGCTGGATGTAGTCCTGTTCAGCTGCGACACCGGCAGTAAGCTGCACCCCTCCAGCCTGCTGTGCCAAGCTGCTGCATGCCCCAAGACAGTTCCTGCTACGCCTGCTGATCCCTGGCTGCTCACCTGCCCTGGTGCGAGAACACCAGCAGCCACAGCCTGCTGCGTGGCCGGTGGAAGTGCGCTCTGCAGCTCCACCTCCCGCTGGTTGGCAAATGCTGGCAGCAACAGGCTGCCGTTGGAGGTGTCAAAATAGTCATTCGTTGTCTGAATGACCTCCCCTTCCTGGAAGTCAAAGCCCAGTTGCCAGCTGTCCAGCGTGTCCTGCACAGTACAATGTCACCTGCTGTCAGCTGATGGGGCATGTACGGAACCTTGAGCAGTTGATCTGCAGGGACAGCATTCGCAGACCTTGGGTGGAACGAAACATGCAGTCTTGCCAGCAGCAGGATCAGCAGCAGCAGCAGCAAGGCCGAGCTACTCGGGGGACTTGCAGCCTGGGGCCAGCCTGCAGGCAGCCTGTGGGCACCCTGTGCAGCTCCGAAGCAAAGTGGACAGCGTGCAGCTGTGCGAAAGGGACAGGGCAGGCTGGTCTGGCCAAATCGGTAGGAATCTGGCTTTTCACTGCTGTCAAGGCTGACAGCTTGCCATCCCATGAGCACTGGCATCACCCAGGTGCGCATTGACAGCTTGGTACAGGAGGCACAGCAGCTCACATTTCCATTGTTCAGGATGCCAATGCTCCCAAAGAAGATGGGGACGCCTGAGTTGGTGCCGTTACTCCCTGCCTGAGGAGCCCCCAGACTGCAAGCGGTGGCAAGGCCACCTATTAGAGCAAATCTCTGCATTTAAGCTTTGGAAACATCCAGAGTAGGGCCTCTGTTCCACCAGGGGATGATACTGGGTGCGCCATGCCCCCTGTGTCTGATGGTACACCTGCCTCTTCCTCTGCAGCCTGCAAGGCTGTCCCAAGACAGCACAAGGCAGCAAAGCTCAACCTGCTGGAGATGACTGTCCCTGCTCATCTTGGGACCGCACGTTCCTGCCCCCATCCCATCTTAAACAGAACAGATCGAGTGGCGTCTTTGCGTGCAGGGGGCTGCAGATGAGCACAGGTGCCGTGGCAAGAAGTTGATGCCATGCAGCCCCAACAAGGCGCTCACTTGACTGCATACTCGATGGAGATGGGACAGCTGGAGGCCACGCTGCTGGGCCGTGCAGCAGGCACAGGCTGCAGCAGGGAAGCCGTGGCTTCTCCACTTTGAGCTGAGCTCAAGCGGGCATACAGAACCAGAGCCAGCCACCAGGCCGCCTGCACGCTCCACTCCAGCTGTGCTGGGGCTCTGGGCGGCCTTGCCATCAGCCAAGGTTGAGCTGACCTCGACCGGGCAGCACCTGGCAGGGAGTCTGTGTTAAAGAGTCAGCAGCTGACGCTGAGGGCGCCAGCTGTTTGTGCAAGCAGTGAGCGGGTCTGAGGGGCTATGCAGCTGCGTTGCTGCTGCTCTCCTTGCCTGCTCAGGCCTGGAGCCGCTTACAGCAGATGGCTGAGGCCTGGGGAAGGTCCCGGCTGCTGCCAGCTATTCTGTCACCCCTGCAGCAGCCATGTCCGTGTGCGTAGGTGCGTGTTGCTTGACACAACAGATGCCAACACAGTGGCCAGCTTGCCTGTTGGCAGCGAGGCATGAGATTTGCCCAGCTGGGAATCGCGACTGGTGCAGGCTTTGCTGATCTTCTGCGGCTATGCAGCACCTCTTGTGATCTGGCAACCTGCTGAAGAGCAGTGCGGTATGAGGCTGGCGCTTAGAATGGCAGTGACAATGTAAGGGGGTGCTCGAAGCGGATTGCTTCTGTTCAAGGCTGGCCGGCGTAACCTTCCAGCGGTCTGTGCAACGACCGGTGGTGCATTTCTGGGAACAATCCAAGACCAGCATGACTTCGAGACAATTTTGCGGTGGCTCTGCTTGTCCTGGCTTGAGGGGCCTCCCATGTGTCAGGGCAGACGTAGGCAGCCATTTCATCGCCATGTGACCAGAACGAAAGTGAAATGCAAGAAACCTCTGTCGCTTGCAGGGGAGGCCTCTGCCCCACATGGTCCCTGTAAGGTGCCATTGCAGCAGCAGTTCTGCGGCATGTGGGGCCGGTCAACAAAACCATCTGCCTCGACATGCTTCCGGCATGCAGCAGCTGGCAGCTGTGCACAGGAGGCAGCTACTGCAGGCACTGCTGCTGATGCCAGCTTGGAGGTCAGGCAATGCCTGGGCGCAGGAGCACTCTGAGAAACGGGTCGGTCCAATTCACTGCCAGGTCTGGGTTCTGGAAGACGTTGACGAGAGGAGCAAATGCCTGCAGGCCCTGACAGTAGGAGGTGCCAGTGCAGAGTTCAGTAGCATTGTGGCAGCGATCAGTGCAGCATCTCCTGGGAGCATCATCCAGATAGCAGAAGGAAGGTTGGTGGCATGCACACGACATACAGAAGACCCACTGCGTGGCCCGGTCAAGAGGCTCAGCTTAAAGGTCACTGAGAATCCCTGCTTGTGTGAACTGGCCCATGTCTGTTGAAAGGCCTGACTGTGTGGCATGTGCACCTCAGCTATCGTGAGAGACTCACAATCAACAAGGACATCATTTTGCAAGCAATGC
This sequence comes from Asterochloris erici, assembly GCA_019693375.1. Classification (NCBI taxonomy): domain Eukaryota; kingdom Viridiplantae; phylum Chlorophyta; class Trebouxiophyceae; order Trebouxiales; family Trebouxiaceae; genus Asterochloris; species Asterochloris erici. Next base: position 59,211 of record JAAMXJ010000488.1, read on the forward strand.
CTGAGGTGAGCAGCCTGCCTCCTGCTGCCGCTTGCTGCTGCTGCTTGCAGCAGCCTGCTGTGCACACCTGCCCTGCGCCACTGCTGCATGCCATGCCTGCCCCATATCGCCATCATTGAGAAGCTCACAGTTGCGGCCGCCTCCACGTGGCAGGGCGCCAAGGTTGTTGTCACGTGGGAAACTGGCAGCCCCTACCAGCCAGTGCTGCACTGCACCTCGGGTTGCCACACAGCCATCAGGGGCATCACACTGCGCCACGCCTCTCCCTCTGTTGCAGACAACTATGCAGTGCACCTCCAGGTGTGCTGGTGTTCTGCGGTAATTCTTCTGAATCAAGCTAGGGGTGTGGTCGTGCAGCACAATGTGCAGCCGGCTGCCTGCAACCGCCTTATGCGCATAGCCAGCGCTTGATGGCCCATGCTCTCTGCAGCTTGCTCCCCTGTCGCACTGTGGCCACATCTTGAGCTCAATCAAGCTGCAGCACAGCATCTCTTGGCTGTGCTCCGGTCCCCTGCTTAAGAGCCAACGTGGGCAGGAACGAAAATCCTCCCGCAGGGCTGACACCTGCAGCGGCATGGCCTTGCATTTGCATCTGCTGCGTCGTCTGTAGGGCTGTAGCACCACCCTGGAGGAGTGCAGCCAGCTCCACAAGACGGCACCAGTCTTGAACTCAAGCGAAGACAAGCTCGACTGCTCCCTTGTTGCAGGGCTGCGATGCCACGCTGGAGCAGTGTGACATATCTTCCTCCACAGGAACCGGGGTCGGCATCGAGGGCGGTGCCACTCTGCGCAAGTGCACCATGCACTCCTGTGCACGCAGCGGGGTGGCAGTCTTCGGGGAGCTGCTCGCAGATGACACACCAGGTGGGGCATAGTGTACTTGGTCCCTTTGGCACAGCACCACAAGTCTGGTGGTGTCTTGAAGCATGGTAGCACTGTGGGCAAAGTGTTGACCAGGATGCCTGATCCTTCAGTGGGGTGCAGTGCAATGGTGGGGTGCAGTGCCTTGGAGCAGCACACACAGCGCTGCTGTCAAGTCTGCTCGCAGGTGCTGGCACCGGTAGCATGCCCACAAGTGTCTTGCAGTGCTACTAGATTAGCACTCTGTGACGACTGAGCTGCCTGTGTGGACTGGGTGGTCGTGGTTGCGGAACTGTTGACAACAAATGCATGTGTCACATTGTTGGCCGTGAGCTCTACAAGACCGCACTGCATCTGTGGGCCTGCCAGCAGCTGCTGGCAGACGTTGCTCCAGAGGTGCCACACACAGAATTTCATATTCCAGAGCAGGATGGTCTTGTCTGAACTGCGTAGAGGTGAGCATCTCAAGAGCTCACTTGCCACTGTGATCATCTGCTTGTGCGAGGACACTGGCAGCTGCAGCTATGTGTGCGTCATGACTGCAGACTGGCCCCGGCTGGAGCCCGCGTCAAGAGCATGCCTTCTGGCGCAAATGCATGCGCCTTGCCTGCAGACCAGCTCAACTGCACCTGCTCCGCCAGCACCTGCAACCCTGTGCACCCTGCCTGCAGACAGGCCTCAGCTGGCCACCATCGAGGACTGCGTGATGGTCCAATGTGCTCAGCATGGGGTGCTGGCAAGAGATGGCGCCAAGCTCTTGCTCCTGCGAAATTCAGTTCTGAACAACAAGCAGTATGGCCTCTATCTCAAGGTAATGCCGTCCTGAGACCCTGCAAATGCACCGCTGCATTGTTGGCCTGGTTAAGCTCTGCTGCGCATGTCCCTGCAGGACTGCAGTGGTGACATCAGGTTCAACAGGGTGCAGGGCAATGCACGGGGAGCAGCCAGCGTGGACCTCGCGGCTGATCTTGACATGGGAACCATTTGCAGCGCCAATGATCTGCAGGGAGCCGTTAGATTTGGCTGAAAAACCTCTGTCGTGACTTCAGAGACTAAGACAGTTTCAACATGCAAAACAGAATTGCTTCCAGCTCTGTTGTACAAGTACCTCCTGCTCTAACCCCTGAGCAGCACAATTTAGTAATTCAATGTCGAACATCATTCTGGTGGTGACGATGCAGTTGCCTCTTGTCACGCCTCTGCATGTACATCGCTAGGATGGTGGCATGCAGCCTCGGTTGAGCCGCATCAAGTCTGACATGGCCCTCCCTGTCAGTTTAGCAATCCTTGCGCTGCTGCTGAGCGCAGGACGTGCTGGTAGGCATGTGCTGGCGAAGTGCTGACATTATGAGCAGATTTAGCTGCAGGAGCAATCTCTGAGGCCTGGGAGCAAATGCCTCTTGTGCAGGGCCAGATAGGCCAGATCCAGCAGCTTACCTGGAACAGAATTGCAAGCATGTGGAGCGAGATCACAGCTTCCTGGTTGACTATTGGCTTCATAGGCGCTGGACTCACAAGGAGAAGTTTTCTGCGAGAGAGATGGTGTCAGTGGGATTCCCAGACTGGTGAGCCATTGTTGAGGGGGTTGCTGACAGGTTGGGCACACTTGAAACCTTCTGCTGCATCTTTGCTGAGCGCACCAGAGCAGACACCCCGGAACACACTGTCCATGTGTGCCACCACCACTGTTGCTTGAGCAACAGTGCCGCACAGTCTTGCTGCGATTACAGATCAAACACCTTGCCTCGTGGGAAGGCCACAGCGCACATTGCCACACGCAGCGGGCAGCTAACCCCCGAGCCATAGTTCCTGTTCTGCAGGTTTCTGCCACACAGTGCGGGTGGGGGGAACCCCAAAGCTATTGTGTTCATGCTGGACAACAACCTATATGTGCACCCCTCCCTGTCAGAAATTGGGGACCACGAGAATCGGCCGGACCACCCAAACCACCTGGGCAATGGTGAGGGACGCAGGGAGCAGGGCTCTGTCGTATGTCCACATGCCGGCCAGTGCTGCTGCAGCAACTCTGTGCCAGCCCGTTGGCTCGTCCTAGCATCTATGGCAGGGCAGCTTGGCAGGGGGGCAAAGGCCGCTTGTATGTGCCAAGACGGCTTGGCCAAAGTTGGGGAGGCGCTGTGTCCCACACTGCTGGTGACTGCCCACACAGTTGTTGAGGCCTCCAGCACCTTCAGCAGTCTTGGCCTCACTTTATGCTTGCCAAGTGAGTCAATCTGGCAACAAGGGCACTTGGCTGCAGGAGCATGGCACATTCTGCCAGTGCTTCGCCATCTCATGCAGAAGATCAAGTTCCCAGGTAAGCTTTGCCCTGGCTTTGGTGCATGGCTGTGCACTTGTGGCAGGTCACAGCTGCTAGGTGCTTGTGACAGCTACTAAAATCTAAGGCTCTGCTGTTTGGTGCAATCAGATTTTCTGGCGGCTTTCAACATATGGGACGAGCCAGTCCTTGCCCACCTGTACTACCCCTTCCCTTTCTTAGGTGAGCACTGCTGTGACAACTGGTCTCCTGCACAGTCAGGGGAAGCCCTGTTGCGAATCTCTGTGAGATGGGGCTGCAGTATGCTGCAGCCGATGGACACCTTAAGCATCGCAATGCATTGTCCCAAAGAATCATTGCACAGTCAGCCCCTGCGTAGGCTTCACAGGTCTCAAGACTGGGCTGTGTTCAGCAGTCACCTCTACCTTCACACAACAGCAGGGGCTTCTAGCTCATGCCTGGCCTCTGTGGCCCCCACTGACCTTGGGCTGCTTGTCCTTTGCACAGCATTGTGCAGCTGGGCCCATGCCCTCGAGCCCTGTCTCATCTGAGTGCAACCAGCACGTGCACTTCTGAAGGCCTCTCTGCAGGTTTCTGTGATGTGGGGATATAGGATGATGATTCACTTCCCCCCTCTGCTGCACCTTATGGGTTTTCTGTGCAAACCACATATGGCTCTTCCTCTGCAGATTTCTGCAATGTGGAGATGAAGGAGAATAGCCTGCTGCTACCCATCTCCATGCTTGGGCCACACTTCTTTGGCAACAAGACACACTCTCGTGCTGGCCCAGGGGACAAGCGAGAACGCAAAGCCTGCTTCCTGGGCAGCCCCACAGGGTGGACTAATGGCCGCAGGTGAGGCTCAATGTTACAAACAACGTTTTGGTGGCAGGGGCTCAGGCTGAGTGCGCTTGAAGCACCTCCGTGACACAAGAACCCGGAGGGTGCAGCCTGGCTGCAGGCCAGGAACCCCTTGAATGCAATCGCTGCCTGGCATGGGATGAAGCCTGGCTGATGTCGAGGCTTGGAAGCCAGCAGGGCCAGCCCTGCTGTCTGTCAGGAAGACGCTCTATGTTCAGCAGCAATGCTGCAGCCTCCAGGTCCCTCAGCATCTCAGCAGCGCTCCCAAGGCCACGCAGAGCAGCATCGCTGCTAGCTGAGTGGCACATCACCTCGCTGGCCAGGAACTTCTTGCGACAACGTGCTTAGGCAGGTGCACCCAACACCTCAGCCAGGGCTGGTACATGCAGCACCTACCTGCCAATTTGTGTGCAGGAAGGCATGCATGAGCCCACTCACTGGTCCACTCCATGCCCCCCGATCGTGCCTGGAAGGCCATGCTGCGAGCCAGCATGTTGTGGCCAGGGCTGAGCTGTGCCATTAAGGCATGTACATGTGGGACCACCAGCACTGCAATGACCCGCTGCCCATGCCTGCAGGAAGGCCTCCTGCAAAAACAGGGCGAGCCAGCCAGGGCTGATAGGTGTTGTTAGTCCCTGGCCGTGTGTGCAGGAAGGCCATACTGCGAGGGTCAGGGCAAGGCATGCAGCAGCCAGACACGTGTCCACCTGACCGCTGATGCCTGCAGGAAAGCCATAATGCGAGCTGGGATGGCCCAGCCAGGGTTGATCCATGCGGGGCTGACCTCAATTTCAAATGACATGGACGCAAAGGACAAGGAGACCTTTAACTCCACCCTGCACAGCAGCATGTCCATGCTGCAGCAGGTGGACCGCTTTCAGGTGAGGCTGACAATGCAGAGGAGCATGTCAGGCTGCACCTGGTGGAGCGCCTGACAGTGAGCATAGCTGCAGAGGCCTGGCACAGTGAAGGAGCTGGACGTTTGTGCTGCATCAGGAGGACGCTCTGGCAGCAGGGCTCTGAATGCACACTGCACAAGAGCATGTCTGTGTTGGGAAGGAGGTCTGCTTTTGGATGCACTTGGCGGCAGAGCTCTCAGTTGCGCAAAGCAGAGAACCATATAGATGGCTGCAGCAAGGGGACCACTTTCCGGCCAGAACATGACTGTGTTGCCTGCTGGTGCTTGGGAGCTGCTGGTGGGGTTAGACAGCCGGAGAGTGGGCCTGCAGACCTGGATTGAAGTGCATGCTAGAACGAGGTCACAGTGTCGCTCGGTCTCCCTGCCTGCTGATAGTGCGCTGCTTCGTGCAGCTGTGCGCCTGCTCTGCTTGCCATGCGCAGATCTTCCGGTGATGGGCACACCCCTGTTCTGAGTTCAAGGTCTCGCTGCAGCTGGTTGTGCCTTGCAGTACTTGATCTATGCTGATGGGCACAGCGCAAGCCTGCGCCTGGATCAGATGCTGTACACAGATGCCACAGTCTTCATGGTCAGCACCCTTCGGTGGATGTGGTGAGCGTCTGCAGCTCCTAAGGTCACGCCCTTTGCTGTTGCCGGCACTTCACATGCAGCTTGTCTGCGCTTGGCACTGTACCCTGCACCCTTGAAGCAGACTCATTGTCCGCCTCCATGCAGCCGCGCTTGACAACTTCCAGCAACACCTCGCTGGCAATGTATGCCATGTTGCCCTGATTTGCACAACTTAATGCTCACCAGCATGCTTTGACATGTCTTTCTCTGCTTTGCAACAGGTACTTCCCCTTGCTCGTGCCCTTCCACCATTATGTGCCAGGTCTGTGCAGCTGTTGTCTGCCTGTCGTGACGTGCACAGGCACAGCCTCTTTGTCCTTAGATGTGATTGCCTTCTGACTGAGTCCAGCATGGTCACACTGATGGTGCAGTCTGGTGCCACTGGTACTGTTCATGTTCTGTGACTGTGTTTCATGGCTTTTGCTTTTTGAGAAACACTAGGTCACCCCACCTTGATGACCTGCAGTGCATTTTGAGCCAGAGTTTTACACATCCACCTTCGGGACCAACATATTTGGGATGCACCAGTGGGCCTCTGAGCACCCTGTGCAGATCAGAGAGGTCTCAGATCGAGCCACAGATTTTGCTGACACCCACCTGAGCACTCACGGCCTGGAATGCTATGCTGTGAGGCTGCTGCTGGCCTACATCAACAAGTTTGACAAAGAGGAGAACCTGCAGGAGATATTCTCTGAGGAGCTCAAACGCTATCCCTCCAAAAAAGGCGACCCGCACCCAGTTTGATGACTGCTTGCATCCAGGGCCGTCAAGGTGTATGTTGAGTTTCACTGCTGTTCCTGTTACCATGACCCCTGCCTCTAATGAGCCCTTCTCACTGCACAATGACCTCAGAAGCCAGCCATGCACACTCAGCAGGCTTCATGACTGCGTTTTGCTGATCTGACCTTGATCTGTTGACATGAAGTCCTGTGAAGAACACTTCTGGGAAACCTGCACCCCAGTCAATCTGAGCAGCCTGCATGACGCCAGACTGGCGCTGGTGACCACTTGCATTAAATGCTGGCGAGGAATGAGATTGATGCAACTGTGGGGCACAACTACGTGGCAATCATAGCTGAAGGCCTTCTCAGCAGACAAAATAAGACTGGTCTGTCTGTCTCCCTGGTGTTTGTCAGCTGATATTGCGCATCAGACTGCAACAAGCAACCATCTGCTCAAGTTGATAATCTGCCGTAAGTTGACAAGCTGTAGCTAGAGAGACAAACCAGATCCAGAAAGACACATGTGAAGCGAGCAAGGGAGTGATGAGGAACTGAGCCTGGTAATATTGATATGTTGCAAGGATGCTTTGCCAATTGCTGTATTGCTGCAACTTTGACATCATTATGACTGCTGTTGGTGATAGCATGAGCCACATCGTATGTGGAAAAAAACTCGTGCTACTTGGAGTAGGCCTGAAGCTGCTGCATCCAGGGTGGTAAGGCCGATGGGGCACCACGATTGCCTGGCAGCCTGTTGCGCACACCCAGGGAGGGTGGCTCAGCCTTTTCAATGGTCATCAGCATCTTGCTGCCCTGCATCTCTCTCAGCTGGGTCACTGGTCGCTCTCCAGCCAGCAGAGCGTCAACACTGCGTGCCACATTGAGGTGCACCCGCCAGCGGGCGTAGCCCAAGACCTCCACCAGCGTGCTGAAGCAAGGAGCGCCCTTGCGTTCTGTGCGGGTCTTCTGGCCAAGGGGATTGTTCCTGCAACAACACGCAACAGCACTGCTGATGCAGGGGGCTGCTGAGCCCAGGCTTGATGAGAGCCTGAGAGTGCCTCTCGCTATGCAGCTGAACCGAAAGGGAGCAGATGGTGGCAGTGAGAGCATGGTGTGAAGGCAAGCAGCTGGAAGCACCCAGACTAGCATTGAAGGTCAAGAGCTTACTTGGCAGCTGCGTCCCCAACGATGACCTGATGTACGCCTCCCACCAGGGCATTCAGCTCAGGGTTCTTCAGCAGGCTCTCCAGGGACACACCGTGGGCAGTACCCACGGTGGCCACGCCCCTCTGTGCAATGTCCTTCACAGCTGCCGCCTCAGTCTTGCTGCCAATCTCGTCCACCACAATCACCTGCAATGATGCCCGAGCGCAGCTTGCGACCCTACATAATGCTATGGTTGAGCAGCCCACTGCCACTCCCCAAGCCCGCCACCATCAGAAGTGCAGCAGGCCTGAGTTGCCACAGTCACTCCATGCGAGGCCCCTGAAAGCAGAGCTGGGTGAGACCAGGGATGGCTCCAGCTGGTCCCAGCTGGTCCCACCTGCGGATTGTGGTTCTGCACTGCCTCCCGCAGCATCTCGTGCTGCCTCTCACGGGCAGGCACCATCATCCGCCGTGCCCGCCCAATGCAGGGGTGAGCGAGGGCGCCGTCCCCTGCAATCTCACAGCTGGTGTCCACAACAATCACGCGCTGCTTGAAGCGGTCCGCAAGCAGCCCTGCCACGTCCCGCAGCAGGGTGGTCTTCCCTGCAGCAGCACAGCAGCCTGCTCGATGCAGGCCTTGAGCAGCTCACTGCCCAGATCCTGGTACCACAGCAGCTCATCGTCAAGCAGACGCAGCTGCAGCAAAGCAGCGCTTGCCACTTGGTCCTCGTGGCTGCCTCATGGGCAAATTGCACAAACACACTCTGCCCACAAGCTAAAAGAAGGCATGCCTGGAGCAGCTGCGATCCTGCTAAAGCTGTGTCAGCTCCACTCACCCACGCCAGGGGGGCCAAGGATCAGCAGGGAAGGGCTCAGCTGGTCTTCATCAGCCAGGGCAGCTGCCAGCTGCTCAGTCATCCTCGCCAGGATGTCAAGCAACAGCATCCCAATGCCTGCATGTGATGGGACACTCATAAGATGGCCCACTCGCACTATCAAAGCAGCACAGCGTTGCCTGAGAAACCCAGGACCGGCCAAACTTGCAAGCTGAGGCCAAGCAGAGCAGAAATCAACACAGTGCTTGACCTGAGAATCTTGAAACTGAGCTCCCATGGAAGTGAGCCGGCAGCCTCACAGCATTCTGGACACCTGTCAGCACGCTGCTGAGTCAACCAGCCCTCACCTGGCAAGTGGCGACCTACACGGTATGTGAGCCCCACGGGGCTGCAGCCATCACGAGCCATGAGCACGCTGATGCGATGCAGGGTGCCCGGGATGCCTGCGCGGTTGTCCTGGTGGAATGGGCTGCGCGCAGAGTCTGCAGAGACATGGGTCCTGCAACACTTTAGTGCTGCTTTCAGCCCCCTTCCAACAACAGGCTTGCTTGCCAGTCAATCTGCTGAGCTCAGCCCTTAAGATGGCCTCAGACCAATGGGCTTCAGGTCTGCCACGACACAGGAAGCGCGTTTTCCGACACGGGAGGAGGTGCCAGCGGACTGCACCTGAGTTAGACTTTTTACCCGCCAGGAAGGACTTCACCAGACTGGAAGGCTTTGCGTGCGTGCTGCTCTGGCTCAGCTTGGCCAGAGCAGGAGTCAGGTCTGTGCACTCAATCGGCAGGTCCACCTCCGTGCCGCTGCTGAACCTGACAACCCACTGCCTGCCCAGGTCAGCAACCACCTCCACAACGCTGGGTTGTTGGAGCCTGCACACTGAGTAACATCTGATGGCAAAGTGTTGCTGGATACAAGACTCTGAACGCACCTTGCAGGAGCTGCAAATTGCAGCCGCCTGGCTGGGCAAAGCTGTGGATCTCACCTGTCCTTTCCAGCCGAGTTTCCTGGTGCCTGTTGGCAACATGCCACTGCACTGGCCACATCTTCAGGTAGGACAGGGAGCACGCTGGCAAGCCAGGGGTCCTCCTGGTCTGCACAGAGCGCAAACAGCATCGCCTGATGTAGCACAGAGGCTGAGTTGCTGACGACGCCCACATAGCACAGTGTGAGGCGCCATGCAGCTTTGTCCCAGAGTGAGATCTTAGCAACACAAGAAGGCCACCTGGCTGCTGAGGGTCCTGTTGCCTTGCAACTGCATCTGCATCTTCTGTCTGCCCCAGAGGAAGGGGGGTGAAGTGCGGCGTGCAGCTGCCATCATCCCCTGCCTCAAACACCATCTCCAGGGGGCAATTCACCGGCAAGGCTGCATGTGCCCTACAGCAGGAGGAAAGCTGGGACCTGCTGGATATTCAGAGTCACAACACATGTGGCCAGAAAGCACCACAGTCACAGGAGCCAGATACTTACTTGTATGAGGTTTTGCCCTCTGCAGCTGCTCCAGTCCTGTCTGAGGGGTCAAAGTACCACTCCACCTGCGCCTTGCTCAGCGCCAGGGTTGCTGTGAGGCCAGCTGAGCCCACTTTCTGCACCAAAAGGGCTGCCAGGGTCAACAGCTGCGTCACGTCATCAGCTGCATACCGCACCAGCTCTGCTGGCAGCGGCCTCTGCTTCCAGAGATCTGGAGTCACAGCCATCCGCGCCTGAACATCTGCAAAGCAGCCATCAACAGATCTGGTCAGCTGTCTGGCCAAGGGTCAGGCACACCTGTGGACTGACAGGAGTCACAAGGCATGTGCTTTGATGGAGGCCTTGTCTTCAGTGCATGCTTGAGCACCAACCTGACTTGCGGTCCAGGGAGCCCAGCGACTCCTGCTGCATCAGACGTTGCAACCCCAACCGCTCAAGAAACACCCCTGGCAAACCCCCCGCGCTCTCCAACACCGCCACAAATCCAGCTGCCACCTGCAGCGCAGCACACGAGGCGTCAGCAGGCAGCTCTGGCTGCCATCACGCATGACGGCCGACCTCAGCTTCGTGTATCACCCATTGCCTGAGTGGGCTGACAATCTGTCTTATCAGCTAGCTGCCACGGTTTGCCTTGGAGAGCTGTTCAGTTTCAGCCGTGGTCGAGCCAAGCTGCAGTTGCAACGTATGGGGGGATGCAACATATCAGGGATGTCACCTGTGTGTCTAGCACGTGCTGTAGCCGAATGCCTGCCTGGTACTTGAGGGCAGCACTGTCCTGGCGGCAGTCGTGAAAGACTTTGAGGATGGAGGGGTCCTCAAACACAGGCCGCAGCTGCTGCAGGATTGCCACTCTCTGAGGGCCCACCAGGTCGAATACATAGCAGAAGTTGGGCCGGGCAAACACCTGCACACCAATGGCAGTCACTGCTGAACTGTAGCAATGGCAACAGCGGATGGCTGACTGCGGACCCCAAGCTGGCTGTCATGGATGTCTCAGGGTGCAAACAGTGGTTGCCCTTGCAGCTGTGCAGCCCATCAGCAGATCACCTGGACTACGCAGAGAAGACCGCTCTTGGAGAGGCTGCAGCCTTCGCAGTCCACTGCAATGGCGGACTGCTTTCTGATGTGCACAAGGGCTGCAGCAGCCAGGGCCTCTGTGGTCACCAGCTGCACCTGCAATATCCAAAAACAATGAAGCTGTGATGTGCCGGCCAAAGGTGGAGCTAGACAATAGTTCGGGCACCACACTTGCCGAGTTGAACTTGAGCTGGTGCATCCAAAGCTTGACGTAGGAAAGCCGAGACAGAGGCCACGCTGCGCACCTGCACCTCATTGTCATGAGTTGGGCTCGCAGCTGCTGACGCTACTGCTGCTGCGGCATCTGGTGCAGAGTGGCCCTTGGGTGGCTGCTTCGCTGTGCTGGCCTGCTGCAAGGGTGCCGTCGAAGCCTGCACCTCTGCTTTTAAGCCACTAGCCTTGGGCACTGACTGCAATTGCACCAAACAAGCGCTGAGCAGCCAAGCACAGCCAAGCAAGCAAGTGCTTGCTATGGCATGGCAGCATGTGGGCAGCGGGCAGCATCAACATGTGAAATTGCATTCAGGAGGGTCGTGTGCACCGGACAGAATGGGTGTGTGCCTGGTCTGCTCTCACTTCCACAGGTCCTTACCTCAGCAGGTTGTGGACGCTGTACATCAGCAGAACTGCTTGCAGATGCTGTTGCAGCTGGCTGAGATGTTGGCATCCTGCCCAAGTGAGACTGAGGGCTTCCACTGGCCAAGGAAGTGCCAGCGCAGCTGAGTTGGGAAAGGAGGGCCTTGTCTGTGATACTGGGAGAGGGGACAAGGGCATGAAAGCGCAAGCTGACCCACGTGGAGTCTTTGATATGGACCACCTCAAAGTAGGGGGCAAATTCTGGCAGTTCAAGGCATGTGCGTAATTTTATGGTGTTGTAGCATGTCTGGCTACGCGTGACTTGAAAGGAGGCATCATTGCCAAGGGGCCCCAGCTCGACTGCATTGATGTACGCCATCCCAGAGGATTTGTGGTACCCCAACTGGATGCAGCGCCTGGCCACAGCACGGCGTATGATGCTGGCATCATCTGGCCCCAAGTCGACCCTCTCCATCATTGCTATGAGTCTCTCTCTGACCTGCAGCCAGCAGCATGATTCGGCGACTCATTGCTTGCAGTATGCAGGCAACAGCAGACAAGACGTCAAGTGACCTGGGCTCCTTGTAGCTCAGCAAGGCCATGCGCAAATTGGCATTTCTGGTCTGCGAAGCAGGTGCCCCCAACAAAGTAGTTGCAGAGCTCGGTCTTGTAAAGTGGGTGGCGTTTGGGCTGCAGACCAGTGATGCCACATCAATAGTGCTGTGCCAATGCATACAGCTAACGCACCAATTGGAGGCACTGTGCGGAACTGACATTGCTGAGAACACCCCACCTTTCCAGCAATGCCGCCGCTGCTGTGCTGGCTGATGGGCGGCCTCCCATTCCACCATGTCAAATCAAGGACTGCTTGCACCTCAGCTGAGGGCTGCGGGACTGCAATGTGCAGCTGCAGCAATGCTGGTGCCGGAACAGGGCGGCCATTGTCCACTTTGCTCCCCAGTACAAAGAAGAGGCTGTATGGGAGCTGACACAGCAGCCTCTCCAGACCCCCTTTGTACAGAGGATGTTTTCTTGCTGCAACTCCAAGTTTGGTGCAGCTTACTGCCAGCAGCGAGAAGTTGAAGCTGCCCTGGCTCTCTGTTACCAGGCCCTGCTCAACACAAGCTGCTGCCAGAGTTCTGACCAGGCCCATGTCGTCCCCCGTCCAAGCCTGGTCAATGGCTGCCGCCAGCCGTGATTTCGCAGCCTGCACGGACAGCAATCTTTCAGCAACGGTCATGCCTTCATCACAGCCTCGCCAGCACTGAGAATGCTCGCCTCAAGATCCATCCTCGATCCAAAACAGAGAGATGCTCAGGCCTGATCGGGCGATCCCTTGATGGAGAACGGTGCTGCGGTTTGTGATAACTGGAAAGAAGATAAAGTTTTCAACACAGCACAACACAGCACACGTACAATTGTACACATCACAACACAGGAACTCTTATAACAATCAAGGAACAAGTCAGTTTTCCTGCTGCAGGGTGTTCACGCAATTTCCTGTTCAGGAATTAACATGTTTTCCAGACTACCATATGCAGCTTCAGAAGGCCTGCTCAGGACATGAGCAGTAACAGCATTCACATAGACTTTGCAAGCAACAGCAGTCATGGGAGTGGCCACCAGCCCAGGCCCATGGCAGCATTACTTGGAACTCAGGTGAGCACACTACCGGCGACCCCTTGTTAGACATTGTGCGGCAACAGGTAGTGCTGCTCACATCTCTCCAAGATCACCAGCAACTCACCGCTTGCATCTCCTTGAGCAGTATCACTGGCTGCTTAGCTTGTTCACACTGTGCTTTACAGTCATGAGCACCTGCGCAACAAGCATCGCCCAGCACCTCCAGATGCAGTGCTGAAGCAAGCAATGCTTCTTCTGGCCAATCTGAGTCTTCCTGTCATGGCAGCTTGGCTGAAGGGGAGTGTATACAAGGGCAAGATTACCAGCAGAACCCAGCTGCCAAAGCCAAGCTTGAGTGAGCGTGTAATCTGGCAAGCTGACCCACTGGACACTGCCCAGTGACATGCTCAAAAACCCCTTGTGTGCTCAACACAAGTAAGTCAACAGAGGCAGCAGGCAATGGAAAGAAGGCCATGTTGCCATAAGAGGTCTGCTTGCTCACTGCATTCGCGATCAGTCTGTCGATTGTCACACCAGCCTGTAGCATGTGGTCTGCTGCTAGAGGGTGATGCTCTGACACTGCCCTCTGCTGCCGGATTTGTGCTCTTTGAGCGTGCTGATGCGGCTGCTGTGTCATAGTGTGACAGTGTTTGCGTGTTTTGGGCAGAGTGATGCTGCTGGGACGCTGCAACGTCTGGAAAGTACATTCCGTGCCCCACATGCACACATAGCCCTGCTGACTGTGCATCCCCTCTGCATCGATGCATGTTTGGTCATCTCCTCTGAGTAGGGTGGTGAGTCCCCTGACGCCTGCATTCCCTTCGGTGCCCCAGCTGATGGTGTGGCATGCATGCTGCCCATGCTCAATGGGCGGTGCTGTTCATGGTGAACAGGGCGGCATGCGCCCATGATTCTGCAAGGTGGGAGGGCTCCCTCCCATAGTCATGACATAGGTGACCGAGGGGTCGCTTAAATGTAAATTACCTGAGCGCGTTGGGCCTCAACATCTCCACGCGCATCAAGCTCTAAATAATCTCGAGCGTGCCAGTTTGTCTGAAAAAGACTCCAGGTGGGCAGCGGCGCAGCCTCGTTTCACGTTGGACCTTTCAGCATTGCTGCGAGCCGGTGACAGCAGGCACCCTCAGGTAGGGACGTTGAAGAGAACTAAAGCAGCTATGGTAGATGCCAAGTGCTGTGCAGCTAGCCCAGTTCTTCTCTTGCGCCACCCAGGTCTTCACCTTGTCCCTTCACTGTATGGGGAGAGCCAGTGCATGGCCTGAGGGCTGAACAGGTGTGACTGTCCGCCAGGCAGCCACAGAGGTGTGCTGTCAACCAGTGGCATGATCTGTCATGCCTTCCACTCACCATGTGTGTTCAGCATAGTCGATGTTGGCTGCAGCTGGGTGCTGCGCTCTACTCAGAACTCTTCAGCTTGCACAGATGTTGGCCTGCAGTACATGTGCAGAGGATGATGGCGTTGAAAGCATACTTGTTGCGTCAAGTTGGCCAGAGCCGCCCGTGCCGTGTCACTGCTGACTGTAACCTAGCTGGGCGGGCCATCTCGCTGCTTCTGCCCTTGACAGTGACTTATCCCTTATGCAGAGTGGGAACCCCAGCCTGATGCGGAGCGGCCCTGGGCAGCTGGGTGGGGACACCTCCCAACAACAGCCTCGCAAAGTGCGGGAGATTCTGGACAAAGCCAAGTGCGTGGAGCTGCACTGATTGCTGCGGACAGCATGTCGCAACAGGGCAGGCAGAATTGCACGGGCTGAACTTGATTGTGCCAGGCAGCAGCTGTTCGGAGGCAGGCATGCCTTCCAAGGCAGGCTGACCAGCCTTCCTGCTGTCAAGATGGAGCTTTTGCATGGAGCTCTGGTGCTTGCCCTAGACAACAGTTTGCCCTGGCAAAAGACCCACAGCCTGGGCTGGACAGATACAGCTGGAAGGCATGCGCTGGCCTCCTGGCACTTGTATCGAGCAACGCCAAGGGCGGGCATTGTCAAGGGGAGGAAGCTGCGTTGCCTGATCCTGATGCTGGACCACCTGTTTCTGCAATGGAACCACTGGTGTCTCAGCATGTGGCACCGGCAGATGCTCAGGCAGGCCGGGCTGGGCAGCAACTGCGCTGAGGCTATGTGTCAAGCGCCTGCTCAATGGCGGCCTGGCACCAGCTCAGCAAGGCCAGTGCTGACAACCTGCACAGCTCCAGGAGGCTTGCTGTGTTACTTGGAGAGCGCAACTTCTCGCCCCACAGCTAGTGCAGCCTCGTTTGACGGGGGTGATGGGGTCCATGCTATACTTGGTTCAGAAGGGGTGCATGTATGGGCAGGGAAACAGCAGCGAACCCCAGCTCAATCTGGCTGTCTGCCTCCCGCAGGTCTCACTGGCTGAAGAACACAGAGGTGGTGGACCTGCTGAGCAATTACCAAGCCTATGACTTCAGAGTCAGCAAGGAGGCGCCAGTCCGGCCCCTAGGTGCGTCTGCATCTGTGTCCAGTTCGGCAACATGTCAGTGCACAAAAGATGATGCCTCATGCTGCTGGCGTTATGGTCCAGCAAGGCATACGTGCGTACAGCATTGCGGCGCACTTCGGCGGTCAGCGCAGCCGAGCCCTGCGCGCGATGCCCAGCACCTGGCGGCTACTGCATCCGGGCAGTCTGCCCAGGAGAGCCCAGCACAAGACACTGCATGCCGCCTGCAGCAGGCTTAGACTGTACAGAGTGGCCCAGCTAGATGGCTGATGAAGCTGAGCGATGTGCATGCTGATGAGGGTGGGGTCAGGCAGTACAGAGGTGTCTCTCTTGCTGGCTATGGTGTTCAGATCCTTGACTGCATGCATCAAGTGCACCTCCACATCTCAGCTGACATGACTTCTTTGCTGCTGGCATCCTAGGTGAGTTCAGGTGCGCAGAAGGATGGCTGAGGTGTGATGGTCCCCCACAGTGCTGGTGCAACTGCTCAAGGAAGGCATGTCTTCTGTACATAACACGCACTTTCTGATGGGGCAAGCTTCGAGGCTTCCAGGCTCGGCAGATCCTCTGCCAGCTGACCATCATCCCATTTCATACAGCGCCGCTATTACTGCTGCAGGGGGTTCGCTGTTCCTGTTCAACCGGCGGGCTGTGCGCTTCTTCAGGAAGGATGGGCACAACTGGCGGAAGAAGGCAGACGGCAAAACTGTGCGGGAGACGCATGAGAAGCTGAAGGTGCGCCTGCATCAAGTCCCCTTAGCCCGCACTTTCTGGCATGACAGGACCTTGTCTATGAGCCAGGGCTGCTGCCCTGCTTGAACCTTGAGCCAGTGTTGACCAGGGTGCTCAGAGCTGTGCAGCCATAGCTTGCTGTCTGCAAGCCCTCCAGCCAGTGTTGCCACAGGTTGGACAGGCTTCAGGGCCAGATGTGTGCTATGGGCTGCACTTGTAGCTGCTAGAGGGTCTGCGGGCCTGCAGGAGCATGGCTGTGCTGCTCCTGGGACTGCGGGGCAGTGGCTGCCTAACCTGCATGCTGCTCATGAGCTGTGTCGTCAGGGCTGCAACAGCCTGCCTCAAAGGTGCTGGTCAGAGACCAGGGCTTCATCAGCCCGCCACTAACGTGCCAGCCACAACTCTGAACCCAGATGCCTGCCTGCAGATTGGGAACAAGGACATGCTCAACTGCTACTATGCCCATGCAGAGGAGGCGGAGCACGCCACAATGGTGAGACTGCCGGCACCATGTGTGTGGCGTATCTGGACAGATGCATGGGCAGCACACAGGGCAGCACGCCCTCCTGCACACAGTGCCTGTCCGACAATGCTTGCTTGCCTGAGCGTCATGCCATGCCTGACATCTGCGCTTCTGCCAAAAGACCCTGGGCCCCTGGATGCCTGCTTTGCCCCTTGCAGAGCTGCTTGCATGCCAACACCAGTGTCCCTCCCTGCCTGCAGACCCTGCAGCGGCGATGTTACTGGATGCTGGAGGGGGACGGCGACATCGTGCTGGTGCACTACTTGGTGGCAGGGCAGGGCTCACGGATACGGGCGACCACCGCCGCCCAGAATGCAGCGGCAGCTCAGGTGTGTGCTGGGACGCCCTCAGAGCTGGGCACCGTCTTGAAGAAGGAGGCCATGTGGGGGCAAGAAGGGGGGGGGTTGTGCTCACTGGTGCAATGCATCTTTGTTTGCTGCAACGCGGGCCTGCAGCAATGCATGAGTTTGTGCTTGGAAGGCCGTCCAAAAAGAGCACCCAGGGAGCGCCTCATACAGGTCTGCATCTCGACATCAAAAGTTTGCCCTGCACAGCATCAGTAGACAGCATCTCAGTATGCACCCTGCCACAGGGGCATTGGCGGTTCATGTTATCTGTGATGCTGACATGTGGTCAAACCTACACGCCACTGTGCACCACATATGATTTCCCCTGCAGAAGGGCGTGGTGGTCTGGACCAGCCTCTGCCAGGCCATGCCGCAGTGCATGCCCTGCTGCCGTGCAGACATTGCAACACACAAGTGCTCAGCACGTCTGCCCTCCCCCTGCAGGCGCCGCCCCTGCCGGGCCTGGCCGCGGTGCACAGCGCCGCAGGGCACTTCCTGGACGGCCGGGGCCCCACGGGCCTCGCCCCCGCAGGCCATCTGGCCTTGCCGGGCCACCCTCCGCGGCAGGCGGGCACCCAGCCGCCTCAGCACCACGTGCTGCCACGTCCCCAGGTGCCCCAGCCCCAGCTCCCGCAGCACCATCCCCACTTCCAACCCCACAGCCAGCACCAGCAGCAGCAGAGGGTGCAGGAGCCCAAGCAGGAGCCCCAGGCAGCACCGCCCACTCAGCAGCAGTATGCGCAGCCTGAGCACGCCCAGCGGCCAGAGCAGATTCGGGAAGCGCAGCCGCACCAGGGTGCTCTGCCTGCCACGCTGCAGAGCCTGCAGGCGCTGTCCCAGCAACAGGTGAGCTTTGTGGCAGCAGAGTCATCACGCTTTAGCTGCCGCCCCTGGAGTGACCGCATGCATCGCATGATGAGGCCGCGGCCCCCAGCTTGCACCTTAGCTGGAGCCTGACAGAGTCCCAGTGAGGCGTCACAAGTGTCAGACCTGGCGTTGTGGCAGCAGCTGGAGAGTCGCGTGCTGCATGCCCCTCAGATGTGCGGGGGGAAGCTGACTGCAGGCTGCACCTGCAGTGCAGCCACCAGCAGTCGGGCCTTCCCCTTCCTCCAGCATGCCCTGTGTGCACACATTGTGGATAGAGGAGCCGCTGCCACCCTCCCTGGCAAGGCTGTCTCACCCCATGCTGCGCTGCACATGCAAGGCAGCCATTGGCAGCCCCAGCAGAATGGACTTTGGTTCGCGCCCTGTGCTGCTCCTCAGGCCTCTGTCTGATCTTGGGTCCCCTGCATGCAGGGCAGCCACCAGCAGCCGCCGCTGCCCAGCAGCGCAGCCCTGGTGCACCAGCAGGCCATCTCCATCCCCCCTGCCTCGCCCCAGGCCCAGCTGCCGGAGCAGCCCCAGCTGCAGTTGTTACCATCAGCCGATGAGCAGCGGACCCTGGCACTGCCCTTTGGGGGCCATGGGCGCCCCAGCACGCCCCAGCTGACGGCGGCCATGGGTCAGCTGACCAGTCTGGTGGGGTGGGACCAGGTTCTGTCCTTCAGCGGCAATCCTCTGGAAGGCCTGGTGCAGATGGTCAACAGTTATGCTCAGGTGCGCAGGGACCAGACTGTGCTGCCAAATGCTGCATGCAGTTGGTTGGCATGTGACTCGATAAGTGTGCTAGTCTCAGCTGCAGCCACCTGAGCGATCTGATGCAGACGGCACTTGCTCAGGGGAACACAGTGTTGATTGATTGTCAGAGGGCTGCGGATACTCTGCGGGGGTCGCCTGGGGCAGGGCTGCAGAGGCTTGGCCAGCAGCTTTCCCTTAGCAAAGGCATGTCAGCAATGCGATGCCAACTGTCAGAGCCTTGCGTGCGTGTTTGTGTTGGTGACGTCAGGCTGCCTGTAGGCTGCCTGCTTGTCGACTGCAGACGGGAGCCTGGGAGAGGGTGGGAGAAAAGCGTACGCCACTGTCTCTGTCCACACACAGCATGGCAGGGTTGGCTGAGAGCTTTCACTGCCAACAGCGCGCCTAGAAGCCGTGACTGCGCCCTGGGCTTGTGCAGCGGCAAGCTCTGCCTGAGCATCTTAAATCAGACACAAAGCTGCTCGCAATTCGCCTCTGCTGGTTGCAGGATTCCCAGACGGCTGGAGACCTGCCCAACCCGTTTGAGGCCAAAGCAGCCGCGCTGCACCCTTGACACTCTGCTCTGTACATAGGAGTGCCTTCTGCAGCTGGCGACGATGGAGCTGTCTCCCCAGCTTCATGGTGAGCAACCTGCATTGCAGCTCTGGCCCACCGTTCTGTCTAATGTTTCTCCCCTCACCCTGCCCTGCTTTGCTTGCAGGTCGCCCTGCACAAGCACTGGATTGTCTCAAACAGGCCCACGCATTCCCTGCAAAGCCAATCAAGGAAAGTCAGCAAACCATGACCCTCTGAAAACAGATAAAGGCGATGCTGAAGTCTATCATAGCATCAATGTATTGAACCTTGCAGTTTACCTCATGTATGTCTTTTATGCCTGCTGCTGTGGCTTGAAAAGGGCTGTCAGGTCAAATCACGGCTGGTCAATTTTGGAACACGCAGCTGCTGCATGCATCTGGCCAAATTTCGCTCTGGCACGCAGATCAGGTGGTGTTCCATGGCGTCAGATGGCAGCCAGAAGCCGGCATGGTATGGGCAGCCGTTCTCATACATGATGCACCCAGTTGGAGGTCAGAGCCACAGCTATGGCGAGGTCAGAGGCAAGTGGCTTCAGATGTCAAAGCTGATCTGCCTGTCCTTGGCCCCTATTCATCCATGTGCTTATCAGCTGAGCCTGCACAGCGTCTGCAGGCAGGCAGGGCAGCCAGGCAGCAGTCATACCTGCATTGCCCTCACAGGTAATTCCTGCTTGCTTGGAAGTGCTAGGCGCTCCTCAGCTGAAACATGTGATCTTCCCTGCAGCGAGCCAACACTGGCGTCTGGGATGGTCCTGCACCACGGGGGGCCACACAAGCAGCTGAAACGGTGGGGTCCATCTGCCCGCAGCACACCTCCTGCAGTGAGCGCAGCAGCGCTGACCAAGCTGCACGTCTGCAGGCAATTCCTTCAGCAACTGCAGATAGGGCTCCTACCAGCATTCTGCTGCCAGGCGGCTCCAGAATGCCGCTGCTGGGCTTTGGCACCTACAAGGTTGCCTCTGCAAACGTGATAAGGTAAGCTGCTATCTGCCTGTGACGCATATGTCAGGGCCTCCATCCACACGCAGGCATTAAATCCCCAGTGCAGCACAGAATGCATGCGTGGGGCTCCACTCCTTGTCAGATTGCCTGTGCTGCAGTACAGGCCAGTCAGCTCCAGAAGCTGCAGCTGATAGCACTGCCTTTTGCTGCCTTCAGGGCTGCCCTCGAGGCTGAGTACACTCACTTTGACTGTGCAGGTGAGGTTTCCTGCCATGCCCGCCTGCCAGGAGGGTTGCTTGGCGTTCACACCGGGCCCCATTCACGCTGCGTTCAGTGACCTTGCCCCTGCTGCATATGTAAGTGCAGCTTTGCCAACTGCTGCTGGCCTCTCTGATGCCTCCACCCCATGACAATACGGCATGGTTACCAGCATGCTTCTGTTGTGCTTGCACCGCTCGCGTGGCACTGGGACACTGATTGAAGTGCTGCCCCTGCCGCTGTGTGTTGTGCACGTCTTCAGCGCTGGCTCCAGAGTGATGCAACGTCGTGCCTGCAGCCTCGTATGGCAATGAGGCACTGGTGGGAGAGGGGTTGCAGGAGGAGGTGCAACAGGGCAAGCGCCAGCGGCTGTTCATCACCAGCAAGCTCTGGAACGATGCCCACAGGCCTGATGCAGTCAGGTGCAGAGATGACACCTCCCTTCTGTTTACATGATGCTGAGGCTTCCTGGTGCCGAGCAGCGACACGCCAGCTTTGAGCTGGCTGTCGATGCGTGAGAGTGCCGTTGATGCACAGACAGCTGTTTATGGCTGCATTATGCACCGGATGACACCCCCCAACATCAGAAGACCCCCTCGTCCCCATGCTCGCCCCAACAACCTGTGCAGAGCCTCATGCCCTGGACTGAACAATGTTTCACATTCCCAAACCTCATGCCGGAGGCCTGACGGCCCCTGGCCCTCATGTCAACAGGATGGTTCCTTGCCCTCTTCAGGGCTTCCTGCCAGCAGTCCATCAAAGACCTGGGCTGTGAGTACCTGGATGTGTATCTCATGCACTGGCCAGACGCATGGGTACCCGGCTCAGACAGGGAGCCAGACAGCACCGTGACCATCCTGGATACCTGGTGAGCGCCCCAGCAGGAACAACATGTGGGCTGACTTGCCAGAGAAGACAGCAGCAGCAATTAAAGCTGGGCTGGCACAGCGCTCCATTTGTTAGCGGTTCTGTCATCATGTTGGGGTCAGATGTCCTGCAGCACAGTCGGAGTCTGTGGGCATGCCGGCCTGCTGTGTGGCTTTTGCGTGCCACCTGCTGCACTTATGGTCTATAGAAACTTGGGGTCTGCCTGTGTCAATGCCGTCTCCACCTTAGGCATGAGAGTCGCCTGAGCAAGCGTGCCCTGCAGGCGGGCGATGGAGGCCCTTGTTGATGAGGGGCTGGTACGCCATATTGGAGTGAGCAATTTCAACCTGCAGCAGGTGGAAGACCTGCTGGCGCAGGCAAGGGTGAAGCCTGTGGTGAACCAGATTGAGCTGCACCCGCTGCTCTCACAAAGGAAGCTTGTCGGCACCTGCCTGCGGAAGGTGAGCCGTCCCTGCCCTGCGCGTGCTCAACTCTCCTGTGCAGAGCAAGGTGGCACCCGGGCAGGCGGGCATGTTCCCTGGCAAGCTGAAGGGCAATGTGCACCAGGTTGAGTTGCAGCCCTGCTGTCCTTGGCGTCAGCTGGTGGGGACCTGCTGGCGAAAGGTGAGAAGTCCTTTAAGGAGCCCAAATGAGATGACTGGCTGTGAAGAGAGCTGCACCTTGTGCAGTCCTAACAACAGCGTATGGGAATCACCTGCGCTAGGTGAGCAGGGTCCAGACAGCCTGCAGTAAGGTGTCAGCGGTGGACCATTTCTAGATGCACTCGCTGCTGTTCCATCTCAATCTCTGGCAGTTGCCTGCGTGATGTCAGCTTGCGTCCTCAAGCAGGCAAGCCTCCAGCTGCAGCTTGCCTGGTGGGGTGTGAACCCCCTGTGCTGACAATGGCTGCAGCTTCAACGGCCTGTACTGCAGTGCTGGCTCCTGTTAGACAGGTCTGCTCTGGCAGTTGTCCTGGTGGACCCCATGCAAGCAGTCCTGAGCCCCTTGGTGAGATGCCTGCCGCTGATCACTGAGTCATCTTCAGGAGACCACTGAGCCCGCCCCAGATGTTGACTGCAGCCCACATATCAAGGCCTGATCACCTGTTGAACATCCGCCCAGCTGTGCGCTGCAGGGTGAACACTATGACGGACAGAATTTGCCACAAAGTGCAAGCCACAAAGCAGACATGCTGACGCCAAACAGTGTTGCCACCCTGGAGTGCCCACACATTTCCATGACTGGGCCATCTCTGTAGTCCTGGACTGCACATTCTGTGCGCTGCAGGGCGTGCACTGTGTGGCCCACTCGCCTCTGGGCCATGGTAAGAGTGACGTGCTGACAGCCCCTGGGGTGCAGCAGGCGGCCGAGCAGACTGGCAAGACGGCAGCCCAGGTGGGGGTGGCACCTTCACTTAGGCCTGTGGTACATCAATGTTGAGCCTGCTGAAGGGTAGCCTCCAGTGAGGGGACTTCAACCCATGTGGGCATCCACATTTGCATGTCCAGGACCATGCTGATCTGCATGCCTTGCCACAGCAATGCCAAGCTGTCCAGGCCTGCCTCAAGGGTCTATGGCCATTCAGCGGCAGTTTAGCCTATGTGCTCCAACTGTCTCTCAAGGTCTGCTTCAGAGGTTGCTCAGCATTCAATCTTTTCACCTGGCAATATAAGCTTGGCACCTGGTGGGAGGGCTGTCAAGGCCTACAAGTGGGGAGGGTGTTGAGGTGCATATCGTTTCCTTAGCATTGGCTCTGTGATGAGATGCAGACAATTCACCTTGGAGATCAGCAGCTGCGGCTCTGGTGAGACACCTGCAAGCTCTGAGGGCGGCCTGCTGAGAGGTGCACAGTCCCAAGGCACGTGGGGTGTGCTGCGCGCCTGGCCACCCGTGGCAGCTCCTGCATGAGTAGTATTCCTGCTGCAGGTCGTGCTCAAGTGGAACATCCAGCGTGGTGTGGCTGTGATTCCGCGGTCGGAGACTCCAGAGAACATCCGCAGTAACATTGAGGGCATGTTCGACTGGAACCTACCACATGATGTCAAGGTGAGCTATCGATCCTCGCATGTCTCATATATCCAGCTGGGGCCAGTGCGGCAGCGCCTTGGATCATCCTCTGCCCCTTCAGCAGGAGGTCATGCTGCTTCACCTCCAGAGCCCAGCACATACCATCAATGATGCAGGCACAGCTTGACAAGCTGGACGCTGGGCTCAGAACCATGGACCATGACTGGCATGAGTGGTGACCTGTCTAGCAGTCACCTCTGGTAGACTGAAGAACTAGGCCGACGGTGTTTGTCGCCCTGACACTGTCCACGTCTGTGCCATGTCCAGATCTGTCAATGTAGACTACCATTTCCTGTAAAAGGTTCATCCCCCTTTCCCACACTGTTCGAGCGCTCGACTTAACGAGTCTGCACGAGGCCGGTGTCAGGGGATAGGGGGCAGGTCAAGCGCAAGGTCTGAGAGTGCAGATGAGACATTTTCTGAGCAGGAGACAGGCAGGACCGTTTTGACTGGCTGAGCGAGACCTGTACTTGTGCGAAAGCAGGAGTTCGGCAGGCCAATGCCTGACTGGTCGATAATCTGCCACTTGGGGTCAGGTAAAAGGCCTCTCACCCAAGCCCCTGCACCATGCCCAGTTTGGTCTGCAGGGCAGCTGAAGTCCATTGTCTCTGTCACACCTGCACTGGCACTGCCCGGAAGAATGTGTATGCTGACTAGCTGAGCGGTCACGCTGCCAGCATTCTCATTTTCACGTGTTTGCTTGCCGCAGCAGCCCTTGAGCACTGTCCCCTGGCACATGTGAATTTTCACAGTCATTTGATTTGTGCAGCGCCTGGCACTGCTTTCCGGGAGCATGATGCCGGCACGCCAGCCTGCTTCCAGCAGCCAGCATGCATCAGGAATAGCATGCATGCTGTGCCCTTGCCCCTCCTCCACCCACGCACCTGGCTGCTGCGACTCATGCTTGCTAGGACGGCATCCTGTATTGCTGGCACTGCTGGCCAGCCTTGATGCATCGACTGCATGCTTGCAGGCAGCCAGCAGTATCAGTCGAGGGCTGTGGCTTCTTGATCAGGCAAGGTCGGGGTGGCTCGCACAGGCAGCTGTGCGATACTACTTGGACAGCGGCAGACCCTTTGCCAGGAGAGTGGCACCTGGTCGGCCAGCAGCATCCTGAGCAGGACTGTCCGCCAGGCTGGGGAGGTAGAGGGTTCTTGGCAGCCTGAACCGCTCCCGGTGCCCTGCTGCCAGAGGCACAGCCCACAGCCCTGCTTGCATCTGTAAGAGCTGGCATTAGCGGAGGCATTGTTGCCCTCGGTGGGTGAGCCCTGCGCAGCCACCGCTCCTGGCATTGACAGCCACACAGGCACAGCAAGGGTGCTCAGCCAGTGCGCTGTGCGCATCCAGCTAGGCAGGCACTATGATGAAAAGGCTACGCCAGGGCCTGATCTCCCCCAGCCGACGGGGCAGGCCTGAGTCGCATGTGAGCGACGAGCCAGAGAAGAGGGGCCGGGTCGCAGGCAAGCAACCTCTCGCTGCCCTGTGTGCCCAGCTGCAAGGCAGAGCGCAACGGCCATTTACCTCCAGCGCCTGCCCCCAGCGCATGAACATACACATGCTTTGCTTGGCTGGCCAGCGGTCCTTCAGGGTTTCAGAATGTTGGCTGAAGTCATTGCCGCAGGCGCTTGCCCGCCCCGCTCAGGCGTCTCCTGTGCGTGGCGCCAACATGGAGCTTGCCTTGACTTTGAGACCCAACCTGTGCTTGCAGGCAAGGGTGACAGCAAAAAGGCCTCATCCCTCAAGGGGCAGCTCAGCGGCCACCTGTCTGATGGCCTGCCAAATGGGGAGGACCACAGGCGACAGCCGCAGCACGCGACTGAGCAGCCCAGTCAGCTCAATGGGACCGCTCTGGAGCAGCGACCGTCTGCGAAACAGCAGCACCCCCAGCAGCAGCTGCAGGTGATCTGCGTGGCGCTGGCTGGCTATCTTGCCAACTTTCAGCAGCAGATCTGGCCGAGCCAGGATGCTAGAGCCCCTACTGCAAGCTGGTGGTCGCCATGGCTTGGCTGAATCGCTAGTTGGTGCAGGAAAGCGCCTTTCAGCTGGGCCTGCTACATACTGCTACCAAAGCGCCGTCACCATACACAGCACCAGGGGCACTCCTGGCAGATCTCATTGCCGGCACGCTTGCTGCAGGGGAGGACCGGCTCAGCCCAGCGCCACCAGGCCAGCGGCAGCCCGCCCCAGAGAATGAGCTCTGATGGCCTCAAGCAGGCTCTCATGGCAGTGACGCAGCAGCACACCCCACGGGGCACCTCTCCTGCGCAGCCCGGCTTGGTGCCCAACACACCCTCTCCTCCATCGCCAAAGCGGGTGGGCCCCATGCACAGGCGCTGAACATAGAGCACTCCTTTGGCAGGGTGGCTTCAGCAGGCTACAGCAGCCTGACATTGGCTTCTTCTGTGACTGCAAATCAGCACATGCTGTGGTCAACCTCCTGTGACTTGTTGACCAGCAATGAGGGTGCCAGCCCCGCCACTGCAGCTGCTCATGCTGCTGGCTGCCTCTTCCAGATGCTTGCGGTCAGCAGCATATGTGCCAACTAGACCCTGGACCGTACTGACATGTCATTGCCAGCCAAGCGTCAGCAGCCACCAGAACATGGGTGTACATGCCCTTGCGTGAGCCCTGCCTTTACTGCACTGCAGTGACAGGTTTATGGCTGCATGTGGTCACCATTCTCTGTCCTGCAGTCGCGATATACGGCACAGTCCAACAGGCAGCTGGACCCCCTGCAGCAGACAGCTCAGAAACAGCCTAGCAAGGGGCAACAGCCTCGCCTGAATGGGGTTGCCAACACAGTGCTGGGCCAGGGCCCGCCGCGGCAGGTGGAGCACACTCTGGAGCGCGGACCAGAGCGCAGCAGAGACGGCGCGCAGAGCAGGAGCACACATGGCAGGCAGCAGAAGCAGGCGGCTGCCGAGGCGCAGGTGTGACCTGCAGCAGCGCTTGTGTCTGCCTGCCTGTCCTGCCCTGGCTCCCCTCAGCTCGGGGAGGCATGTGGCACACACCTGCATGCCTGAAGTCCTGGTGTCTGCCTCACTCCATGCCACAGCCTGATGGCCACAGCAGCTACCGGCAATGGGAGTTTGGCACCCTCACCACTGAAGTCTGTCATGCAGCCCGCTGCCCAAGCAAGCAGAGGTCGGGGGAGGGACAGAGGC
The DNA here is from genome assembly GCA_019693375.1 of Asterochloris erici. Classification (NCBI taxonomy): domain Eukaryota; kingdom Viridiplantae; phylum Chlorophyta; class Trebouxiophyceae; order Trebouxiales; family Trebouxiaceae; genus Asterochloris; species Asterochloris erici. The sequence continues at coordinate 85,765 of JAAMXJ010000488.1, forward strand.
AGCAAGGAGAGCACTGCAGCAGGCTGCTTGCCGGCCTCCCTGTACCCCTGGTGGTTGTGCAACCCCGGCTCTGCAGCCTGTCGCTGCACGGGTACTGCACCCGGCAGAGGGGTTGCTGGGGGACTGCTTCCAGCACAGGCTGCATGCAGGTGTCCCAGAGTCCTTCTGGCTGCAACACGCCCTCCTGCCGTTTGCTATCCCAAGAAGACAGGCAGCAGAGCACTGCAGCGGTCTGCATGCGGTCCCTGCTGACTGCTTCACTCCTGTGTTGCAGCCTGCCACCCCGAGGGAACTGCACTCGGAGGAGGGACAGCATCGCAGCAGTGAACGCTTCAGGGAACGGCCCGGCACCAGCAGGCTGTTCAGTTTTGATGGGGACGCTGCGGCACGGGAGGGGCTCCGACAGCAGGAGGCAGCTGCGGCTCTGCACCAGCACTTTGAGCAGCAGGAGCGTGCAAGCCCCAGCAAGTGAGACACAAGGACGAGGGTAGTGGCCTTCGACACTGGCTGCGCCAGTAAGGGAAGGGATTCAGGGCGCTGCTCTGTGCGGCATCAAAGGGATGTTTAGTAATTTATGGGAGATTTTAGAAGGGAATGGCCGCTGCTCCTTGAGCAGCATCAAGGCCTCAATCCGCTGTGTCATTGCGCATGCTGGGAGCAACCAACTACTTGGTGCAACACTGGCCACTCAGCTGTGACCCTGTCCTACTCCTCAGCAGCCATCACAAGCCCTCAGCACATCCTGGGCCAGGCAGCGGCATGCACAGGTGATAGCCTCTGCTGCAGCTTGCAAGGGCGCATGTTTCCTCTGTGAAGGCCTCGGGAGCTGGTCATCCTGAGCAGGGCCTCTCAGATCAGGCTGAGGCTGATGCAGGGCAGCATGCTTCAGGGGCAGGTGGCCAACCTGCTGGAGTGCTGTCATGACTCAATCAGCAGCAGCACAGCAACAGCTGGCTCCCCGTTCCCCAACTCAGGCAGCCTGGGAGGCTGGGGTCTTTCTGATCGGGCAGGCTATGGGTGGGTCAGTTTGTTGATTCCTAGATTGATTGGGGATGGTTGCTAGATAGCACCCCCTTGGCAGCAGCAGTGCACAAACCTTGCGCTCAGGATCTGGCCATCCTTGGGAAATGGGCTTGATTGTGGTCATGTGGCTGTGAACAGGCAGCCACAAATGCTCTGGGGCACAGGCAGGCTCTCTTCGCCAGTCTGCAGCTTGCGGTCTCCAACTTAACTGTCAAGTCAGCCACGAGGGTGAGCATGAAGGCATGGCTGTCCATTCAGCGTGCCTGTATCACCACGTGGGGGCCACCGAGTGGTCCCAATCTGCTTCAGTGGGGCACCCCTGGCCTGTGCATCAGCACTGGGCCCCATCAAGTGCCTGTACTTTGAATGGGCTGTTCACCAGGAGCTCTGCACTTGTGAACTGTTCCACTGCACCTCAGCTTGTGGCCATCTTTGACTGCAGGTCTCCTTTCTCAGAGGTGTCGCTGGCATCGTCACATGCTTCACTGGAGGAAGAGACGCAGCAGCTGCTGACTCGCACAGGTGTGCTCACTGCTCTCTGAGAGCTTTGCAGTCGCACAGTTGCTATTTGCTAGGCTTCACTGCGCCTGGCAGAGCACCAGCTCAGCCCCACACTGTCAAACACAGGCAGCACAGGCTGTGGCAGCCGCCACAGCCAGCTTGATCCAGGGGTCTGCCTGCTGTACAGCCAGCTCTCTGCCTGGCACCTTGTCCTTTCAGACACGTGCAGCACCTGCCCCAACGGCGCAGCCAAATGCTCCGCTTGCTCTCCCCACCTGACACTTGACTTCATCGTTGTGACATACATCTTTTTGGTGGCACAGCCAAACACCTTGCTTGCTCTCATGCCTGATTTGTATCATGTCTGCAGCAGGCAGCGCTGGGTCTGGCAGCCACCACAGCCGGCACATGAGGCGGCAAGAGGCACTGCCGCCCTCCCCCTTTGCGACCCACCAGCAGACTGATGGGCCCCAGAAGGAGCAAGACTTCTGGCCGGAGGGGCATGAGGAGGCCAGGAGCAGCGGGGAGGGCAGCACAGGCAGCCGAGGCAGTCGAGGCAGCAGCAGTATCACAGCAGCGCCTGCAAAGGCTGTCCAGGTTGTGGCTGCGCCCGCCGGCACTCCAGGTGAGACTCCTGCAGCCAGCTCTGGCCCCAATCGTTTTCCATTGTGGCTTAATGGGCAGCAGCAGCATCACAGCGGCCGCTTGGAGGCTGCCCAGGTGTGTTGGCCGCACCTGTCACACCTCAAACAAGACCCAGCCAGGCCAGCAGGTTGTGTCTTAGCAATCCAGCGGCATGTAGTGATGTCCTTCAACCAGGCCTGGGTGCTCAAGCCATTCTGAGGACTTTTGCTGCAAGCCCTGCCAGCACAGCAGCAGCGCACATGGTAACACATCTGCTCTGCTCAATCCTTGTCCAAGCCTTGTACACCAGAGCTCAAGCGGCGCAAATCTAGGCTGAGCAACAGCAGTCAGATTTCTCATAGCATGTGTTGTTATCCCCTTCCTAAATGCAGCGCTTCAAGTGGCGCAGCAGTACCTGCCGGATGGGCATGTGGCCGGCTCACAGCACTTTGTGTAGTACTTGCCTTGTGCCCACACTGACTGTCATGTCTCCCCCTGCAGTGCTCCCAATGGAGCTAACCAAGTCTGGAGCAACTGTGGCGCCTGTCTGCCTTGTTGTCATTACAAAGACTCCACCCTGGTTCCTAATCCCTTGCCTGCAGCGCCAGAAGGGCGGCTTGCCCCAGCACCAGTGCTGTGATATCTGGCCTGCAGTGCTCCGAGACGAGCAGTAGTGCCAGTCTCAAGCAGCAGTGGCGCCTGTCTGTCTCACACTCCTTCAACCCCTGTCTGCTTTACTGACTTGCAGCGCCCCAGGCAGAGCATCAGCGCCAGAAGAGAAGCACCTGGCCAGCCCATGTTGTGTCTCTGGGCCCGGAGGAGGAGCAGCCCAGCACGACCCAGGGACTCGTGCAGCTGATTTTGGAGCGAGCACGTTCGGCTGTGCGCAACAAAGAGCGCTGCATCACCATTGCACGGTGGGGCATGGGACATGATGGTATGCCGGTGCAGCACAATGCCAAAGCATATTGTGATGGCTGGCTCCATGTTCAGCTGAGCCCAGACATGGAATGCTTGGCATGGCGGCCCGACTGCAGGCCAACAGCTGACGCGCCGAAGCCTGCACGCTGCTGCCCGTGAGACTACTGAATACTCTCCAAGCCACTGGCTGACGCCTTCCTGCATGCTCTGCAGTCTCTGTGCTACATGCTGCAACAGCTTTATGCAATCATGCTTAGCATGCACATCTTTAGCACGCAGATCTCCAGCACACAGTGATTGCGTCAAGCTCCCCTTTCTATGCCTGCAGGTTTTGCAACAAGCTGCACTTCATAATGCTGGAGATTGAGGCTGCACTGGGGCCCAGTACTCCCCAGCAGCAGGCTGAGGCATTCATTGAGGTTCAGGACTCCATTCTGGAGGAGATGAGGCAGACACTGGAACTTGTTGAGCACACAGGGACCATGGGGAAGTGCAGATTGCTCATCCAAGCAGGTGACATCCAGTATCTTGTCAGCAGGAAGGAAGGGGTGATGGGCAGCCAGCAGCAGAGAAGAGGCTGACATGGCTGACAGGCTGCTCGTCTGAGCAGCTTGGTGACAGTCAGAAGAGTGTACAGATATGTGCACCATACTAACTCAAAAGGAATGTGTAGATCAACCAGTTATGCAGGTGGTCACGACAGCAGGATATTGCTGTCAGGGGTCTGCAGACTATGGCCTTGCAGAGTTGTGTACACTGGTGACAAAGCCACTGCTTAGCCAAGGGGGTCAAGAGCAAATGTGTGTTATGTCTGTGTTGTGCGGCTCTGCCATGAAAGCAGACTTCGTGTCAGCTGCTGCCCTTGGGCAGTCAGTACGATAGTCAGGACCCTTGCCTGCAGCCAGTAGCTGCACCAGGGCGTTTATGTTGCCAACCTGCTGTTCACTGTGTGCAGTCAACGTGAGCAGGGACTTCAAAAGTGCAGCAATGGCGCTAGGGGACATGCTGGCGGCTCTTGACAAGCTGCACCTGACAATTCCAGAGGATGTGCACGAGGACTTGATGCATGTCCAGGGGCAGCTCTGGCGGCTTGACTTTGAGGTGAGCGCCAGCTGCTGTGTTGAGGATGCAGTGTCAGCTCTACATTACACACTGGCTGTGGTCACCCTCACATGCCATGTCCAGACTCCGCTTGGCAAACAGGGCGACGGCTCTGTTGCACAGAGTGCTGCATTTCGGGGTGCCTGAAGCCGCCTGACAACCAGGGCAGTGGCCTCCAAGTGCACAGTGCTGCATGACTGAGTGCTGCAGGGCAGGGCTTATCTGTAGTGCATGTTCTCTGCACTGACTGGCCTGTCTGCCATGCATTCAGCATGTGGACCTGTCAACCTCTGCCCACAAAAGCAGTGTTTATTGGGGTGACTACGCACAGAGCTGGGCCCTCTTCCACCTTTCAATGCCATTGCCGCTTCTGCCTGCAGGTGGCCAAGCAGAACTGGGAGCTGTCGTCCCTCATACAGGCTGAGGTGCAGAGGCTCCAGGAGGCATCCGGGGTGGCAGGCACTGCAGCCTCAACTGGCCGCCTGCGGCTGCTGCTCCAACAAGTATTGCAGCATGCAGGTCAGTGCGCTGCCTCTGTGCTTTTCTGCCTGCTGGTCGGGGCCAGAGGCTGCAAAATGCAGATGCTGCTGCCGCAGCCGGTGCTGCAGCATGCAGTTCGCCTTCCGGCCTGCCTTTTGCTGCGCATGCCAGCTGGTGCTGAAGCTGCACAGTGTGCACTGACTTGCATGCTGAACTCTGAAAAGACACCAAAGTAGCAAGGTCAGTTGCAGCCAGCAGTCTTGCCACTCCTTGCCCACCTCTGCCTGCTCTGTTTGACGGATGATGTCACCAGCCATGATGGTGTTGCTCAGTCTTCTGGCCAAATTGCCCCTCGTTCCAGGCACAGCACAGTGGTGGCGTGCTGCCCTACTCACGTGCCATCCTCTCACGAGTGTGCCCCCGCAAGCCTGAGCAACACGCCCTTGCATTGGGTGCAGCAGAGCTGGAGTGGCATGCTACTCCCTCTCTGCCATTTTGCAGGCCTCAGCGGCGGCGGGTCCCAGCATGCGCATTGCACGCGCTGACCATGGAACCTGCCCCTTGTTCCCCCTACATGCCTTACAGGCCCCTGTGCTTTCCGCAGGCCTGAGCAACACAGGCATCCCCCAGGTGCAGCAGGAGCTCAACACAGAGCTGGACGATGTGCGGTCTGAGGCTTCGCTCAGCCGGCAGGCCGCCGACACGGCCCCCCATTTCTTCTGGACCCAGATCCTGCAGACCCTGGAGGGCATCGCTCGCCCTGTGGCAGCCGAGTCCATAGGCCCCCGCCATGCCGGCCACTCCAGCGTCAGCAGCAGCAGGTGTGCGTGCATTGCACTCAGGTCTCCAGGTGCTGCGCACTGAACGTGGCGCTGGTGCCAGACTGGCGTCTCGCTGTTTTGGTTGCTAAACCCATGCTCTTGAGGTTGAACGCCAAAGATTGTGTGCCAGGCTGGGTTCATGCTGGGGTTCCTGCTGCTTCATCATCAGCAGCTGCAGATACGATGTCTCATAACACCCTATGGCCATTGCTTGGCCTGTGCCACTCAAATCAATTGAGCCGCGCCCTGCTGGCCGGTGTAGTGTCAACAGCAGCAGCTTGGCAACACCCTGCTGGCCTGTAAGCTGTTGACACTGAGCGCAATTGCTTTCTCTTGGGGTGGCAGGGAGGTGGTCCCCCTGGAGAGTTTCTGCGCCCCATCTGTCCAGATAACACTGCTGACAATGCCCCTGCTCTGAGGCTAGCGCAGGCATTCACAGCCAAGCTGCTGTTGAGATGGGGCTGTGTCCACAGGGTCAGGTATGCATTCCTCCCTCTGCTGCATGATCATCCTTGTCTGCTGCCTGCAGGGAGATGCCCCCAGTGCCTGAGGAATTTCTGTGCCCCATTTCCCTGGACATCATGACCGACCCAGTCATCATGATTGAGACGGCTATGAACTATGATCGCAGCAGCATCGAGCAGCACTTTGCCTGCGGGAATGAGATCTGCCCGCTCTCAGGTGAGGCCTTGTGCAGGCCAGAGTGCTGCGGCGGCCTCTCAGATTGATCTCTGATGGACTGGCAGCAGCGTCTGGCAGTGAGTCCTGTGAGACACGGGCCTCCTCAATTGAAGCCTGGCAGATCGGGGACAAGCACACTGCATGCAATGAACTTGGCGCCTTCAGCAAGGTTTGTGCAGCTTGCATGCTGAGGCGGCTTAGCACTTACGGCTGCAAGTCGCACTGATGAGACTTTGTTCCCCTTGGGAGATGCGTGGTGGCTGCCACGATGCTGGGCGGGTGGCCTCAATCGCTGCGCGGCATGCAGTTTTCTGTTGCCTGCAGCAGAGCCAATCACGAGGGATTCTTGCCCGCTCTGGCGCATGTGCCGGCATTGGGGCTCATCTGGTTGTGTGCTCCCGCCACAATGCACAATGCCATTGCTGACCCTGCAGGGGAAGGTGCTAGATAAGGCAGATAATCCAGCGGCTGCCTGTGACTGGGGCACCAAGCCCTGCTGCTGTGTGGGCTTGTGCTCACGATCAAGCAGTGAAGCAGAATGTGAGTCTGCAGCTTGCAGAACCAGCACATTTATCACTGAGAAAGACATCTCTGCTGCAGGGCGGGTGTTGCTGAACAAGCGCATGATCCCCAACTACAACCTGAAGCATGCCATTGAGAACTGGTGCCGCCAGCACAACATTAGCCTGGCGGCGCTGGCAGAGCGCAATGTGGCCATGGCGCGTGAGCAGAGCTCAGTGGCTGAGGAGATGCCCAGCGTGCTGGAGAGCGATTCGCTCAGCAGGTGGGGTACTTGCAGCCTGCATCCAGGTAGTGAATGATGGCGTGATGGAGCAGACTGTAGGACTGATGGACCAATTGCGACGGAATTTGGCTCTGGAAAAGGCACTGGAGGCCTGCTGGATAGCAACTACTGTGCACGGTGCAGGAAGCCGTCGTTGAGTCTTAAACGCAGCACTTGCTTGCAGGCTCACATGGGCTCATCTCACTGCCCGGAAGGCCATGCTTGGGACTTGCCTGGCTTAGAGAGCCTGCTGCCCCGCTTCCTTGCAGCTGTTGCAATTCACCTGCACATCTGAGGTGCAAGGGGCCATACTGGTCACATGGCCTCCCTCCCCTGCCAGATGCTGTGGTGGCCAAAACCCGCTGCTCAGCCAGGCCAGGTCACAGTGAGCCCTTCAGGCGCGCAGTCAACAAATCCACGCCTGTCTTGCAATGCTATGCAGGTGCAACTCAAGCGAGCTGCTGGACACAGTGCCTCCTCCGCTTCCCGACGATGTGGTGGGTCTCATCACGCTGCTCAGCCAGGCCGCGCGGGGCAAGACGGCGCCCCAGGCTGTGGAGGCAGCCACCAGGAGGATTGGGGAGATGGTTGACGCAGACTCTGCCGCCCGGGTGGCTGTCAGGTGAGCGACTGTCAACTACACGCTGGTGCTGATGGGGAGTGGTGGCATCTGAGCAGAGGTGTCCGGGTGCAGGCATGCATTAGACATGCCGGATGCACGTGCCAGTGACCTGTGAGGCAACTGGCAGGACCATGCCAAAAGAGACAAAAGACGGCTGTCTGAGAAGGGTCCTTGAGGGCCGGTCAAGGTGCCAGGCAGATACCGCTGCCGCATCAGAGCTGCACCACAGGGACCTCAATGTTGCTGTAGGAACCTCAATCCGGTGTTATCTGACAGGCGGCGTGCCTGTACTGGTGGATCTGATATGACCCTGACAGGTAGTGCACATGGCATCAATGCCTCGGCGTCTGGTGCTGCCTTGCAGGCTGTGTAGCAGCATAGCTGCTTGGGCCTGCCAGCTGTGCAGCGCCCCTCAGACCTTACTTGCACTGACACCATGTTGCAGAGTCTCTGCTGGGGCTCTGGTGACCACCCCACCCCACCCCTGTAATTGATGGTGCTGCTGCACTGCAGGGAGTGTGGCGGCATTGCTGTCCTGGTGGACCAGCTTGGGAGTGGCATGCCTGATGGCAGCCGCACCGCTGCTGCACGGGCGCTGTGGTTTATGGCGCGGGACGACGACAACACCCACGCCATCTCAAAGGTGAGGCGGGTGCAAGCATGTGACATGCTGCAGCTCAACTGTGCCTGGCTCGAGCATGATGGAAGCTGCCGGCAACGCTGCACAAGCTCAGGATGCAAGGAGAAGCTCGTGGGTCTGCGGGCTGCCTGTTACTGCCAGTGCTGGGAGAATTACCTGGATCAAGCACTTACCCTGATGAGGTGCTCAACAACATCGCTGTGGTCCAGACTGCTTGTCTGCTTCAAGCAGCCTTGGGTCCTGCAAGCGACCTGCACTTTACCTTGCATCCCCTGTGTTGGAGAGCTCTTCTGCCATGCCTCCCCTGCTTAGAGACATAGCCCTCCTCCAGGGAAACTGTCAAATGTTTGTGTGACTGCCTTGCAGTCTGGCGCCATTGGGCCCCTGACGCAGCTACTGTGGGGTGGCCCAGATGATGCCAAGGAGGCTTCTGCACGAGCCTTCTGGAACATGAGCACCTACAACGCCCAGAACAAGGTGGCCATCGCCAATGCAGGGGCGGTCCCCGCGCTAGTGCAGCTGCTCAGCTATGGCACATATGGAGGTGGGCAGGATCCTCCAGCTTGGCTCACAAGGGTCCGCTGCGGATCACCTGTTTTTGGCGCCTGTTGGCCAGCTGCCTTCTGGGCTCCATGGCAGTCCATGTGTGGATGCAGCTTTACCACATGAGGATTTGGTCTGGCATCTCCAATGTTGCTGGCAGAGGCCAATTGCCAGGAGCTGCCTGCTTGTCTCTGTGGCAGTTCCCTCGCTGGTTTGGCTGCTCAGCTAGGCACATGCAGCGATTTGCAAGCATCCTGGTGTTTGCTGGAAGTCTGCCTGTTTGTGTCCTACGCTTATGGCTGTGTGTATTTCTGTTGTTCTTAGCTGCGGAGCCTAAGGATTCAGTTGTAGACAGGCCTGGTTGTACAGCCTTGTTAGGTTTGCCTTGCTGTGCGTTGAGGCAAAAGCTGTGTTGCTCAGCTCATCAACAGTGTGGAATAGCCATATTACTGATCGCCACCCCTGCTGGTCCCAGGCCAGGCAAGGTTGAGGCTGTTGCACACACCCAGCAGCTTGGCCTGGCCAACCCTTCACTTGCTGACGACTCGGTCTTGATGATGCAGGCAAGGAGGCTGCTGCAGGAGCCCTGCGCAGCCTGGCTGTGAACGATGAGATAGAGGTGCAAATAGTGCGCGCAGGAGCCATCCCGCCGCTGGTGGCTCTGCTGGCTGGCAGCCATGAGGCCTGCCGCGAGGTCGCCCTAGGGGCCCTGCACAACCTTACGTCAAGGTGAGCCTGCTCTGCCTTGACAGGGCCATTTGGAAGTGCTTGTGCTGATAGACAACTGTATGAGGGCAACCTTTGTGATGGATCTGGCCATACATGACGCATTCTGCAGGTTGCCCTGGGGCTTTGCACAGAATGTCAAGATGGTTTGCTGCCCATCGACTGGCTCCTTGCAGCAGGCTGCCATGGGGCTCTGCATTGTGATTTCACAGTGGTCTGCCTGCATCGTAGTGGCAGTGCATTTTGCACAGGAGTCTACTGGCTGGTGCCATGCCACCTACCCCACGTTGCCTTGGGGCTGTTTGTTACACCTTGGTGCTCTGCTGGCGCGTGGTGGTGGCATGTGGGTGCCGCATACTGGTGGTCTCGGGCCCTCAGCCTCTGCATGCATTTGTGGAGCATGTCGCAGCAGGGAACGCTTGCTGCAGACTTCTTGGTCACTGTGCTGCTCTTCCCTGATGGCTAGACACACTTCTTGGTCCTTCCCTTGGCAGGCATGGCTGGCCCCTGTTTGATGTGCTGTTGGGAGACACTCACAGGCTCCCCTGTATGTGCCTGCAGATCAGATTATCGGGTTGAGTTCGCTTCTGCTGGGTGTGACCAGGCCTTACACAATTGCATCACTGCCCCAGGCATGAAGCCAGAGCTGGTGGCTCATGCTAAGGCCCTCCTCAAGCGCATGCTGTGACACGCGCTTGGCAGAGTGATTGGCATGGCTCGTATTACAGACAAGCCTGTCCACCGTCTGCTACTTCACACTTGACTCTTTCTTTTTCCCACTTCGTTGCCCCTCATTTTATTCTTTTTCTTCTTTGACGCCTCACTGCCCCTGGCATGATGCAATGGTGTTTGCAGTGTATTTGCAGATACACTCAGTTCTTGCTGTCAGGAAGCCTCCGTCTTTGACCACACCCCGCCTGTTGCTGGATATCAGCCTGCTCTGCAGACACAATTTGCTGCAGTGCAGTCAACACCGCGTGTCTGCCTGAACAGAGTACATTGATGAATTTAGCACTGTAACAGGGAAGGGCTCCTGTGGACCTGACTGATTTCGATGTGCCATGTCATGTTTTTGGGCGCAGCAGTGCTCCTTGCCGTGGCAAAACTGCTCACCTGCTGATGTTAGGGATGTCCTGGGTGTCTGTCTCCACTACAGCACAGGCACCATGCTTGACAGCCCACGCCCAAAGGTGGCTGAACTCAGGTTGGTTTATCACATCCCCCTTTTTATCCTCAGCTGCCTTGCAATACCTTCAAAAATATGGACCGTCAGAGGGGCTCGGAAGGCTGGTAACAATCGAACTCTGGACTTTTCGCATGCAAAGCGAACACTCTACCACTGAGTTAAGGGCCCGTGGAGATGTGGGAACAGGTATGTTTCAGTTTGAGAATACCCGTCTCATGATCCCGAGAGTCCCTGGTTTTGCTCCAGGAGGGGTTGTTGGAGTGGACAGCAATCTGCAGTTGGCATGAGCTGAGCAAATCACGTCTGAAGACTCTCTGCTTCAATGCCTACTAAGCCTGGCAAGGTTTGCAGCTTATGCCCAGTGCTGTGAGACAAACTTCATCATGTAACATAGCTGGGCAAAGATTGCACCTGCTCACTGTTCAGTAGTGCCATGTGGTCACTTGTCATTCCACAAGCCTGGTGCTTGTGGAAGTGCCACTCCACGTGTCCTTTCAAGTGTTGCGAGCAGAGGCCAGCACCACTCTGTTTGAAATGCAAACGTTGCCGCAAGTCAGGCTGGACTCGTCTGCCTTTGGGTTTGCAAAGGTGCTGGGCACGGCACACCAGTACACTTGCAGTGGCAGCCTTGCAGTGAAGGACACACATGCAGGGTGACAGCATAGTGCTGCTGTGCACGACAGCCCTTTCATCAAACAAGAATGCACCCAATTCCAAGCCCCCAGTTGTGTTTGCTGCCTCCACAATGTTGACTGTGGTCCCTGGCTGTTCTGGGGGGTGCAAGGGTGGCGGCACGGGCATCAACAGGGGCACCCTGGTGAGTTGCTGCACCAGTGCAGCTTGGATCTGCAGCTGGAGCTGCCTTGCTTGCTGTGCCTGACCACTTAGATGGGCTGCTCCCTTCCAGCACCTACGATGCTTCTGGGCCTGGCCTGCAGTGGCCCCAGACCGATGTGTTGCAGCTGTGTGAGCCTGCTAGCACAGCATATCCGTGGTTCCTCTTTCCTTCCTGCTGCGCAGTGTGCATATGCCCACCATGAAGGAAGCCAGGCGATGGCATCAGCTTCCCCAGCACTTCAGCACTTTCGAACCGTACATGTTGGACTCCAGGACCCGCCTGGCAGCAAACAAACATGCAGAGCAGCTGGTGCCCCCCCTATATGGGACCGCCGCTGACCTCAACCAGGTATGATGTGACAATGCAGCCCTCTTATGATCAGCTCAGCATGTATGTTGCATGCCTGCAGACATGGTGCCAGGATGTGCCGCGCTGTGGGGACATCATCCCGGCTGGGCAGGAGGTGCGAGGCCTGCCCCCTCTGGCCGCCGTTACCCACCCAGCGGAGCACAGGGAGCTCGTCCTGCTCAGCAGGTGGCTGCAGGTCCGCAGACGCACCACCACCAACATTCAGCTGTGCATCGTCATTGGGAAACAGGTTATCTGGCGGAGTGTACGGTCACTTAGCAGTTGGTGGCAGGTTGCAGCTGGCATTGCGTCAGTGGTGAGGGTGGTCAGACCCCTGAAGCACTGCCAGAGCGGGCCTTGACACCGCCTCATATGGTGCGGCACGTCTACTGCGCACATCGTGTGCCTGGTCAGAGCTGTGTCACCACTTACCAGGGTCCATGCACTGTCAGTGCTCATCCCCTGGTCTCCCCTGCAGGTGGAGACTGCTGCCTTCAACTCTGTTGTCTCGCAGCAGGGCCCAGACGTACCACCAGTGGAGGGTGCCATGTTGGCGGCTGAGAGGGCGCGAGAGCTGTATGGGCGGGCCTTTCACGCATTGGTCCATCAGGTACTAGGCTGTCATGTTGTTGGGGCCGTCATTTTGCTGGGGGTCCATGCTGGTCCAGCAGGGGGCGGCTGCACTCTATGCCAGAACAGCCACGCGGTCATACAAGGTTGTGGTGTGCTGGGCTGAAGGCCAGGCTTCTGACCTGGCACCTGCTGACATAGGCCACCACCCAAATGCTGCATGAAGATGTGGCTTGCCTCCAGCAGGCTGGTGTACATGCCACCGGCTGCGCTGCATAAGCTTGCTGTGCAACTAGTTGCGAAAGAGCTGTGTGTCCAGCACTTGAGGGCTTGTGCCGGGCACTTTGTCATGATGGCAGCTTGGGACTGCAAGCTGCATGGCCATGGTAATGTGCTAGAAACACCTCTCTGATTGAGTAGAGTGCACACCAAAGAACGCCTGCAGTCTCAGGTGCTTGGCCTGCAAACGTTGTTGATGAGCGCCCTGACCTCCTTGCAAGCCGGCAAGATGTCCCAATCCCCGTGGAGTGACAGCAGCACATGCATCCTGCAGCAGTTGTGCAAGAAACTGCATTTCAGGGTCTCACCTTACCCCCTTGCAGGTGGGCGCACACAGCCAGGACCGCGCCACCCTGCTGGCAGAGGTCTGGGCGTCGTATGGGCAGGTGCTGGAGGCTGCGGTCCACCAGCTGCATGAGCTCAGCCTGACAGATCAGGCCAAGTGTGCAGCGCCTTGTCACTCCCCATGGTTGTGCTGGGTGGCAGCTTGGGTGCCATGCAGCTGCGCTTTGCTGCAACGAGGGGCGAGGGCAGTGAAGGATGCTAAGGTTGCTTGCAGGCTGGAGCGTCGCACTACTATGGGCCCAGCGCTGCACGTCACAAGCACACAATGCATTTGTGGTGGGTTGAGTGTATGCATGCTGAGCAGCCGTGTTGTGCCAGCTAGCATCCAGCTGGAACTCTGCAGCGCGCCCGCGGTAAGGGTGGAGCCAGCTGACAGTCAGCCTTCAAACGTAAAAGGGCATTGTCAGCTCGCAGCAGGGGTGTATAGGCCACCACCTCATAGGGTGCTGCAGCAGCTGGCTGTGGGGTACCAGCATCCACTCGTGCTGCTGTGGCATCTGGTGTTGATCAGCGTGTGGTCCATGAGCTCTTGCACAGCCAGCTAATGGTGCTGCAGCAGGTGGCGGCCATGGACCCCTTCCAGGCTGGCATTGGCATCTCTATACAGGCTGGGAGTGGGTTTGATGACCAGGCTTGAGCCCTCATGCAGGTTGCCAGTCTCCAGTAGGTTCTTCTCCATCAGAGACCTGTTTTCCATGAGGACAGCAGTCCTTGAGGCGGACTTCACTCCGCATACAACATTCAAGCCCCCATGTAGGCAAGCATTGTATAAGCAGCAGCTGATGGGCTGGCCATTGCCTGCAGGCTCAAGTCCGCATCTATGGACAAGCACGCCACGGAGGTGCTGCTGAATAGTGAGATCGAGCTGCTATATGGGCAGCGGGCTGCCCTGCATGAGGAACTGATGAGGTGAGGAAATAACGACATTGTACAAGGTTCTTCATCAATTGCCCTCATCAACATGCTAAAAATATTTGAGGACATTTGCATACCTGTCTTGATGCTCCTCTTTCATGTGGCCGTCAGGTGCAGCATAAGTAAACTGCTAGGCTGCCCTGTGGGACTCCATCACAACACATCCCAAGCTTGCATGCAGGTGCATAGCCTCTGGTACATGTGCAGCGCGGCATCTTGCAGGAAAACCTGACTCCACATAGAGTCCTGCCTTCTCCTTGCAGGGTGCAGCTTTTGACCACTGTACAACTTGAATCCACACCATGCTGATCTCCAACATGACAAAAGCACCCCTGGGCATGTCTGCTTTGATTTCCACCTCTCCACACCCCCAGCAGCCAAGTTTGCAATGTGGCTTGCATGCAGGACCAAGGCCCGGATGGCTGATGAAGCTCTTGCTGTCACCCGCAAGCGCGATGAGCAGGCTTTGCTGCAGAAGTATGGCTCCTCACTGATCCAGGGTGGGTCTGTCTCCCTCTGCCCTTGAGGCATGCAATCTGTAGCATGCAGCTGGCACCAGTGTGCCCTCAACAGCCCTGCAGCCCATGTGTTCCTGGCGCCCTGCAGCCTTGCAGTCACACCTGCAACCCCGCCATCATGCTCCCACAGGTCAGACTGCAGAGCTCAGCCATACTCTGCAGCTCACTGCAGTCTTGTCGCCCTGCTGCTCTTCACTGGTCCCATTGCCAACACATCACTGGTGGGAGTCCAGGAAGGATGGCTACTGTAGCTCTGCTCTACCAACGACAGCAGACTATTCCCTGCAGCGATGCAAGGCAAGCCTAACATGACCGCCGCCACCCAGACTGACCCTCCAGCAGAGGAGGTCCCTGTGGAGCCACCAGCAGAAGTTCTGCAGCTGCAGCGCAGCAAGTCAGCCCTGCCCCGGCAGCCCAGCAGCCTGAGGCGCAGCAGCACGGCGCATTTAGTAGACGGCGATGGCGAGATGCCAGCAGGTGAGACCAGCAATTGCTGGGCCGGCAGGCAAGCATCATCGAAGCCATGCCCAGCAAAACGTGCAACTGGAGAAAGCAGGCAGGCGGCTGCCATCAGGTGGCATGCATCTATTGTGGGCAAGCACGTGTCAACTGGCTCATCTCGCTGCCACTTGTGCCAGCGCAGCAGCAAAGCCAGATTCTCTGGCCAACATAAACTGACAAAGCTTCCAGCGCTTGCTGGAGATCCCTGAAGCCCCCGAACGTTGACGAGCTGCCGCTTTGCAGATGAAGATAGGGCTGCAGGCCTATCCCAGACAATGCGGCTGGGCTTCCAGGCTCCTCAGGCTGAAGCGGCAGAGGAGCAGCCCTTTGCAGCCGTGCAGACGGGGCTCAGGGGCGCAGCTGTGGTGGTGGATGGCGTGCTGCGAGCGCTCAAGGTCAGCACTCTGCATTCTTTGCATAGCAGTGGTGCTCCAGCAATCGATACGGTGGTGGGCAGAGCTGAGCATGCAGAGGTGATTGATTGGCCACCTCAGCTCTTGGTGGCCTGCTATGAGAGTGCCTTGAGCATCACAAAGTGCACCATGAGCTGTGCATTTCTCTGGTGATCAGAGTTCTTGTTGGGTCTGGCATGGAACTTCGCACCTTCTGTGATGACTGCTCTCAGCATCTGCTCAGGTTGGTGTCAAGTGCTCGCGAGTGCACACTGCTGCAGCACTCTGACCCTGCTGGAATACTACAGCTCAAAGTGCTGAAGCTCTAGACAACTTGCCACCAAGACAGGCACTCCATTCTGTCATTGTGCAGGACTTGGAGGACGCAAGTGGCCCCACTGAAGGCTGGGCCTTGCAGGATGACCTGGTGGAGCAGAATGGCGCCCTTAAGGCCACTGTGGCAGACTGCCGCAGGAAGCTCAGCCAGGCCGATGCCCAGGCAAGCAAATCCACCCAGCAGGCTGGTGGCCGGGCTGCCTTTCCCCCCCTCCCCCCACAAAGCCAGACTCACTCACAGGCTGACGAGGCAGCCTTCAGCTGACCCGCTTAGCAGCTGATTGCTAGGCTGCACTCCACACAAAGCAGCCAGAGCCATGCACAGGCTAGCAGCAGCCTTTCAGCTTGGCAAGCATCATCCGCATGTCCTGCACAAGTCACTTTTGCAGACCGTGCAATTATGCAGCTAGCCCCCACTCCAGCCCTTCAAGGTTTTTGCAGCAAACCAGTGTCCTGGCAGAGGCCAGTGCCCTGCTGGCCAATTCATGGGCAACACCATTGCTCATGCCAGCTCCACTGTCTGGACATTGTTTACTGCAGCACACCAGCCTGCAATCGGAACTCGGCACCCTGTTGGCGTCTTCATCAGCTTGCATGACCTCCTCCTTCCCGTCTGCCCCCTGCAGCTAACCAACCTGCAGGCAGAGGTCAGTGCCTTGCTGGAGGCCCACTGGCAGGCCACGTCAGGTACTGCGGCCGTCTGTTCCCTCAAGGGTGGTCAAGGAATCACCCCACGGCCAGCTCGCCACTTGAATGGCCTGATGGTTGGCGCCTATCCAATTGAGCGTATCCTCGGGGATGATGGCATGCTTCAGCTGGAGCAGGCTGTGGACAAGTTCAGGTAGGGTGTCAGCATCATGTCCTCATGCTGATGTGCAGCAACAGCTTGGAGGTCTTTGGCTGTCCTGGCCCAGGTAGCTTTGACCTGGATTGTCTGTGTGGCACAACTGCCTCTTGGCAAGGCAGCTGACAAAGTCTTGCTGCTATGCTTGGCTCGGGCTGCAAGGAAACTGACTTAACGGAACCATCATGTTGGAGTTCAGAAGCCTTCTGACTTGTCGCCCTGTGCTAGTCAATACCGGTGTGGGCAGCCAGGCATCGCCAGCAGTTCATCTGACCCATGCACAACCACCTAAGATCCATGCCCACGTGCAGGGTGTGGCCAGCCCGGGAACTGGCCCTCATGCTGCTGGGGGAGCCCAGCGCCCGCCCTGAGTGCCAGAGCAGAAGCATCGCCTCTGAGGCCCCCTTTGCGCTGGCCTGCCTGGCCAAGGCAGTCAACCTGGGGCGCACCACTCGGGAAGCCATCCTGCAGGTGGGCACGGGTGGTTGGTGACTGCGCATCTCAAAGGTGCCGGCGGTGCTCGCTGGCAGAATGTCATTACATCCCAGGAAATTTGGCCAAGGCAGTCAGCCTTGGACGCGCCACCTAAGAGACTATCCTGCAGGTGGGCAGGGGTGGATCTGCCTGACCCAATGACTTTCTTCAAGTATGTGCCAGTTGTCACCGCTGCAGCAACAG
Source organism: Asterochloris erici (assembly GCA_019693375.1). Taxonomy (NCBI): domain Eukaryota; kingdom Viridiplantae; phylum Chlorophyta; class Trebouxiophyceae; order Trebouxiales; family Trebouxiaceae; genus Asterochloris; species Asterochloris erici. Next base: position 102,982 of record JAAMXJ010000488.1, read on the forward strand.
CGTGCAGTGGGCTACCTGATCAGACCTGTCAACCTGTGCCACAGCATGCAGAAGGTTTGACTGGCACAGGCTGTTGCGCTTGGAGGTGTAAAAATATATTGTCTCGGTGCAGGCGACGAGAGACCAAATCGGCTGTCTTTTGTCTCCAGGCGCTGGTGCGCTTGCCAAAATGGCAGCACTTGCTGTTATGGTACAGCTTCTAAAGGCAGCTGGGGCCTGCAGCGTGTCCCCACTCTGCACATGAGGGTCGCTGTGGTACTATGTGTAATGTGTGTCCTTTGTGTGCGGCCATGCACCAGCATGGACCACCCTCTAGCCAATTATGCTTACCCTGCAGGACACCGCTCCCATACCTTGCAGTGCCACTCATACCCTGCCCTGCAGGTTCTCAGCAGCGGCAATGTGCGCCCCCTGGTGGGCATGCTGACGGGGCAGCAGGTGGCCTGGCTGTCCAAGCACGTGGCTGAGGCCAGGGCCCAGAAAGAAGATTGGAGCATGGAGCTACTGGCAGACTACCTGGTTGGGCGCAGCCAGGCTGGGCACCAGTACGATGTGGCCTTCTATGGCAGCATGCTGCAGCACCATGAGGTCAGGTTCCAGGCTTCTTTGGACAGCATGCTGCAGGGCCTGATTGTTGAGCATAAAGGCAACATGCTGTACGCAGCATGGTGAACCAGCAGGGGCCTGATCCACTGACAACAATTGAAGGGCAGCTTGATGGAGGCCTAGAGGGTGAGCTCGCAGCGCTACTGCGGCAGCAAGCGGCAGCACTACGAAAAGGTGCTGGCAGGCTCCTTGGCTGGGTGCTGCCAGGCTGGTCACTAGAGTGATGTGGCCTTCTTCATCAGCCTGCTCTGTCACGATGCGGTGAGGCTGCAGGAATGACATTGGGTTCTGCTGTGGTGACCTGCGCCATCCTGCTTATGGTCTCCGCTCTGCTGCAGCCCCTTCACCCAAGGTGGGTCCTGTGCCAGCTCAACAACGTCTGTCAGCCCTAAAGCGCCCCACCTGCACGGTGGTATGCAATGCTGCCATCAGCTTGTGTGTGATCTGGTCTGAACGAAGCTTGTCTTAGTCGGCATCCTTGCCTCTTCAGCATGTCCCTGGAAAACGGTATGAGGCAAGCGACCAGTGCCTCATGCCCAGCCATGGCTTCCACTGCCTGCAGAACATGCCCTTGCAAGCCCTGACAGAGATCATTCAGGAGGCGACGATATCCACGGCTGAGCGCATGCAGCGCCTGGAGCAGCAGCTGCGGGTTATGCAGGCCAAGCTGGCAGCTGCAGAGGGTGCCATCAAGGTGAACGGAATTGAGAAATTGCCTGCCTCATATGGGAACCACTCACAACAGAGGTACAGGAACGGGCGCACCCTGGTGACTTCCGCTGCAGCTGCCAACTTCCCCTGCACCTCCCAGCTGCTGCTCCAGTCTCTTACACATTTTGCGTTTCTTCAGGAGAATCAGCCAGGTGAGGAGGTGCTGAGGTGATCAGTGCGGCTTGGCGGTGCACAGCAAAGCATGCAGGGCGCCGTCATGCAGTCCCCAGCACACCAGCCAGCTGGGGTGTTAGAGCAGTTGCTGTTCACATCTTGACCCACCAGGGCAATGCCCTACGTTGCGGCCAGCTGCAAGTGTGCACCAGCGTACTGGGGCCAGCGTTGCACACTTGATGCAGGTCGGCCGTCACCCTGCAGCACCTGGTTGCTTTAGGTCAAGACACAACAAGACGCCGCCAGAAAAGGTCACACGCAGTTGCCAGGATGCCCATACTTGTGCACAACAGTGTGCACTGCAAGCCATACTTGTAGCTCGACCCAGAGGTGGTTGGTCTCACATGCCTGCTGGTGCAGAGCTGACAGGAGCGTGCAGAACATCTTGTTGTGCAAGGCATACTGGGCTCAAACCCTGCTGCCCTGCGGATTGCAGGCTGGCAGCACGCAGGCCGCAGAGGAGGGGGCCAGCAGTCGGCCCAGGACTGCTGAAGGCCTTTCCGTGGAGCACCCCATCGACAAGTACATCAGGAAGCTGGAGAGCATGGTGAGGCGAGGGGCGCTCTGGTTGGATGGCAGTCTGTCAGACGTGTTGGCAGGCTGACAAGTTAAGACTGGTTGAGAGTGGAGAGGCTGGCCGTAGTGTTTGGGGTGAGGCAGGGCTGTCAAGGAGCTTTGTGTGGGGCCTTGCATTTGAGGGGTGACATGCTGCATGGCAACTCAAGATTGCACATATGTGACGAGCAGGTCGGCTTGGCTTGCTATGAGATGTCTGCTTGCTGCGGATACTAAGCTGACAATGTGGGTCACTCCCCTGCCAGGCTTGGTAAGAGCCAATGCTGCTGCCTGGGGTGAGGAGTGCGGCTTGGTGAGTAGATTTGAAAACCCTGAAAGTGAGCAACGCTGAAGCTTTGGCGTGGCCAATTTTTGACTCTCAAGATACCAAACTTGTGCAGCTGACAGGGTGCCCAACTCTGCTTGGGGGAGCGTCTGCTCAATCAGCTGCCTGAGCAATGCAGGTGGCTGCCAATACCAGCTGCCATGCTCTGCAGGACGAATCCCAGCTCTCCAAGGACCTGCCCACAATGGGCAACACTTCAGACATCCCCAAGATGTTCAGGACTACGGCCAAGGTACATGGTGGGATAGGCATCCTGCTCTTATGGTGCAGAGGCTTGCATCATGCAGCGTGCGCCCGCAAAGTTTACTTCAGCCCCTGAGGTGCACTGCCCATCTAAGACACACTGGCCAGTGAGCTTTGCACTGCAACAGGTTGAGCCCTTGGCACCCACATGTGTGGTGTTCACCACCTCCCTGCTGCTGTTCCGCGCTGTCCTGACGCAGATGCGCTGAGGGCTGCATTTGCAGCTCAACACTGCACAGTTGGTGCACCTCTCCAGTCGTCGATGGCTCATGCTGCAGCAGCTCAGCATGCAAGCTCACCGCTGTCGATGCCGCAGGTCCGCAACAAGCAGCCCTCCAAGCGCGACACTGAGAAGCAGGTGAAGGAGATCTGGAGGGCCAAGATGGAGGAGAACAAGGCAGGGAAGCAGCCCCAGGAGCTGGCGGACTTCATTTTTGGCTACTTCCTGAAGGGCAAGGGACTAATGAGCGCGGTTGTGGAGGCGAGTCTGGGCAATTGCACACGCCACAAATTAAGTAGGAAGGCAACATCTGCAGAGCAAGCAGCCTCAGGAGCGCAGACTGCACCACACTGGCAGCATAGTCCCCGCCCTTTCCCTTGAGTCTCATGTCTTTGGCAGTCATGAAGCCTTTTGCCTTGCTCCAAGTAGCAGCACAGTACTGGCTGCTCCCTGACTTGGACTGTGATGCTGCAGGCTGCCTACAACCTGCTGTATGGGGTGTGGAAGTACAAGTGGGATGCGGACTGCGAGCTGTTTCTGCGCATCCTGTCCAACGAGGTCCGGGAGGACGTCTACATCGCGCAGGTCAATCTGCAGGTCAGTGTGCACTGCCCAGGGCGCCTGCCTGGTGCAGCTTGCGAGACGGTTTTGCTTTGCAGCCACCATGTGGTGAGGTTTGTGGTTGCGGATCAGTGTGGACTGCTCAGAGAAGATGCACACGCTGCTCAAGGTGGCCTGCAGATCAGTCCCAGGACAGGCAGAGGGACTGGCTGCTTATGACAGTGCTGCAAGCACACCCAGGGTGTGCTGCCAGCATGCAGGCTTGTGCGTCGCTGTATAGCCTCCACTTGCATCAGGTCCAAGCTTCCCAGCATGAGCTGCCTGAGCGCTGGTGGACACATGTATCCCTGATGTTATCTGCTGCGACCCAAAGACTGAAACACGCAGCGCCACACACACAGGGCTGCTGTCAGAATCTGTTCTCAAGGTTGGCGCGGTCCTGTCAGAATCCCAGATGAAACACTCCAGCACCTTTTGGCGAAGTTGGCGCTCCCGCAGAGGTGACTGTATCCAAACTTGAACAGGATCCTTCCTTGCGCGTTTGCAGATCGCTTGCACCTCCCTCATGCTGCACATGGTGGCTGCAGGAGGAGCTGGAGTCGCTGTTCCTGCAGATTGACAAGGCGCATGGGCCGCCCTCAGGCTTCATCCTGAAGGCTGAGCTCCTGCAGGCTCTGAAGAGCTACTTCAGGGTGGGGCAGCCCGGGTACAAGACAGACATCCGCTTTGAGGAGCTCAAAGAGGTTGGTTCCCCAGAAGTTTGCTGCCTGCAGCTTGGGTCAAGCAGCACATGCAAGCTTCCAGTCAGAGCTGCTCTGTTCTCTTATGATGGCAGATCCTATGCCAGTACAGACGCCCATTGGCGGCTTCGGTGGCCAAGCCAAGGTGCTTTGCGCCCTGCACGTGGTGCAGCACTTGGCGCCAAGCATCCCAGAGCCAACAGTGCAGGGTCCTTGCCTCTGTCCTGGCTGCTGCACAAGGCGAGAACCAGCCAGGAGGCAAGCCGGTACGAGAAACCCTGCACTGCTGGCTCTAAGTACACCACTATTAGCTCTGGGGATTGACAAGAGGATCCTGTCTCACTGGCTTGCCTCTCACATGTGGTGGATCTCTCGCAGTTCATGCATGGAGACTTTGCATCTATACCAGACGCTATGGGCATCAGCTGACTGGCAGGCATCTGCCATGTCCCAAAAGCTCCTGGCATTGCAGAACAAGCTTGGCAAGGCCCAGCGAGCACTCTGTGTGTGCAGGCCCTGGACAAGGACCATGAGCGCCATGTTGACACGCCTGCAAGTCCATTGCCACAGATGCAAGACAACCCAAACACACCAAATGCCAGCGTGTATGCTGGTGCAGGCCCTGGATGAGGACCAGGAGGGTGACATTTTGGAGTATGGCAAGATCTTCGAGGAGGACCGCGAGTTCAACCAGGGGGAGTTTGCGGAGTGCTTGCGGGATCAGTGGCTACAGGTGGGTGTGGTAACTGACAAAGACACAGAGGTGTTTGCCTTGTTGAGCTGCCCAGCAGAGTGTGTGCTTGCGGGACCAGTGGCTGCAGGTGTTTGCCTGAGTGCGGTGTTTGCCCTGTTGAGCTGCCCAGCACAGCTTAGCACAAGAATGCTTGCATGCCACTGCCAAAAGTGTGGGGTGCCCATGGGATGATGGCATAAAGTATATATCTTTGGTCTGGCAGCTGGTGGCGTTGGGGTGCAGGCATGTTTCAGCTGGCGTGTTGAGACTGCAGTGCTGTTGTTGTGTGCCCCTGCAGGAGCGTCTGGAGTTCTACAAGGACCTGGAGCTGTCCATCTGCAACCATGCACATTCAGAGGAGACCTGCACGCGCAAGGACGTGGTGGATGCGCTGATGGCCCTGGACGCAGAGATGTTTGAGAAGCAGGTCAGCGTTGAACGCGCATGGAGTGCCCAGAACCCAGACTCCACTCTGAAGCTGGAAGGTCATGCATGGTGCTTGGAGAGGAGGGGGAAAGGGCGGGGCTTTCACCCGCTTGGCACACGTCTTGGGGCGTGTGGCTGCTGTGGGCAGGCAGAGGACGTGCTTGAGCTGGACAGGCAGGACTGTGATGTCCAGCATGCAGGCAGTCAGCGTCCAATGCACCTTGTAGTGCTTACGAGCTCCTTCCCGCCCCGCTCCTTAGGTCGTCTTTTTCTGCAGGCCTGGGAGCGGGCAGAGAGCGTTTTTGAGGCAGGCATGGAGCAGCACAGCATCCCGGTGGTGATGAAGCGCCTGCAGCGCCTGACGCTGCGGCAGGGCATGGGCAGTGGGACGACCAAGGCCCCCACCAGCAAGCTCAAGTCGCTCGCCCTGAAGGCCAAGAGGGTGCGCTGCTGTCACGGGACTGGCCCCTGGGGGTGTGCTGGTGACACTACCTTGCTGAGCATGGGCAACATCTGCAGCAAGCTCAAGTCACTCGCCCTGAAGGACAAGGGGGCAACATGTCAGCTGCTTTGGGACTTCTGATGTTGAGGGGTAATTGTGAAGCCAGCTCCAAAGGCATGGTCGCACCTGCCAGACTGTGAACAGGACTGAACCTGAGTGTTCTGGACAATCTCTGGCAGCTGCAGCTGGCCAGGGCCACCCGACCAAGGGAGGTCTCAAAGGTCTGAAAGGCCTGACTGCAGCTCGCATTGGCTGAGGGGAATGGCCGGCGCGCCCACCGGCATGCCAGCTGTCGGCCCTGCCAAAAATGAGCAGCAGGTGGCCAGCCTGCACGGCAGCCTGCAGGAGGGCTTTGCTGCAAGCTGCATTGTCCCAGGGGCCTGGCCTCCAACCCTAGCTGCAGGCCAAGGGGGCTGCCTGCATGACACACAGGCCAAGATGCATTGTCCACAGGTGCTGCTGGGCCTCATCCAGCTGCAGGTGCAGGGCTGCAGGCAGAAGCCCCGGCAGACGAGTCCGCCAGCCCCTGCAAGCCCTGGGGTCAAGGTGACCCAGCGTGCTTTTGCGTGCAGCAGTGCACATTGTCAGCCGTGGGGTGACAGTGACCAAGCGTGGCTTGCGTGCAACCGTGCACCTCCTCAGACTGTGCCTGTGCCCCCTGCAGGCAGCGGCTGCGCAGGCCAAGCTGGACGCGGGGGCCCCGCCGGACGAAGTCGAGGAGGACGACGAGTTCGAGGCGGCCACAGACTCCCCAGCTGCCTCTCTGGGGGCTCTCAGCGCGGCGGCCGCGGCCAAGCTGCGGGCTGCGGGCCGGCAGGGCTCTGCAAGGCTGGCGCCTGATGGGAGCAGGGCGCTGGCGAGGCAGCCGTCCATGAAGGTGTCGTTCACCGGGGGCAGGCCGGTGGAGAGGCAGAAGTCAGTGAAGGTGCTGGCAGATGCTGCCATGCCTTTAGAGAGGCAGAAATCAGTGAAGGTGTTGGCAAATGCTGCCACGCCGCTGGAGAGGCAGAAGTCAGTGAAGGTGTTGGCGAATGCTGCCACGCCGTTGGAGAGGCAGAAGTCAGTGATGGCAGTGGCTGAAGCTGCCAGGCCGGTGGAGAGGCAGAAGTCAATTGTGGCAGTCGCTGAAGCTGCCAGGCCGATGGGGCGGCAGGATTCGGTGAGCACAGCACAATGCCTGCAGTATGTGCTGTGCAAGAGCGGGGGTGTCTGGCCAGGACATGCTGCCAGCGAGAGGCCAGGGTAGAGCTCGGTGTTTTAGGGTGGTCAGGTGACATGACAGCCGTCAGCGGTACACACAGCTGCATACCAGCGGCAAGCACAGCCGTGCAATGCAAGCAGTGTATGCCAGCCAGGCAGCAGGGAGATGGTCTGGTGAGGCCCTTCCAAGGCCCACTGGCATGGCGTGGCAGCAGGGTGCGCCACAGTGCACAGCGGCTGGCGTCTGAGTGCCAGAGCACTGAATGAAGTTCTAGCATAGGGTTGTTCCGGTGCCAAGGCCTTCAGATGCTGCACCTCAGGACCGCCGTGTATGGAAAGAACTTCAACGTTGCTCAGTGCCCATGTTAACGCTGCCTGGTCGCAGTCTGGCTAGGTATGCACAGGGACGGCGGCCACCTTTGCTCTGAACTACGTACGAAGAAGGCATGCTCCTGCTGTCCTGTGTCCTATCTTTGCTCTTGCTTGTTCACCTGCCTGTCCAAGGTGCAAGTGGCTGCAGAGGGTGACTGGCCACTACAGACGCTGAGCAGCGCCGGCTCACTCAGAGGCACATCCGTCTGCGCAGCAATGACGACCAGCCAGTCCAACGCTTGTATCACACACTTGAAATGGTGCAGGGGCCAACTGAAGGCGGCAGACTGGGGCGGATCTCCAGCAGCGCTGCTTCACAGCTGGCCTCAGCCAAGTCGGGGGAGGGGGAGACCAGCAAGGAAGCAGGGCAGGCCCAGTCATCTGTCAAGTCTACAAACAGCCTGAAGTCTGTTGCAGCTGCAGAGAAGGTGGCTCAGATCAGCAGACAGAAATCTGTCAGGATCGGCACCTAATCAGGGCCAGCACCTGCTACAGTGCCAGCAGCAGCCCCTGCAGCGCTCAAGGCCAACGACAGTAGCTTCTTCTGTGCTGACGGGTACCAATGGCAGCATCTGTGGTGTGATAGCCAGTGACACCCAGGCAGGGTTCAGATTCACAGCTGCACTAACTCATGTCTCTGGTCCAGCATCCCCTGACTGCTGAAAAAGAGATGCACAGCTGTGCAGCAGGCAGCCATGGGATCCATGTCTGCCCAACACTGGTTTCAGTTGCAATGTGATCTTTTCAATTCATGAAATCAAGGGCACAATGCTCTCACAAGGGAATGCTCTGTTGGCAGGCACTCAATAAACTATACACTTGACAGGTATCCAAGTTCAAGCTGGTTCAGGGCTGCTGAGCTGCCACGCGCTCTGCTGCTGGGTGAACCCGGCTGGGCGCCAGCTTCTAGTTTTGAAACGTACGCCTCACCAGCCTGTGAGCTCAACAGGCCAGGATAGTGCTGCCTGTAAAACAAGTAGGCAAACCCCAGGCCAAGGAGGAATCCAGCACCAACATCCTGCAGAACAGACTTAGCACTCAAGCTGGCTCTCTGCATGACAAGTCTGCAGCAGAAGAGGTGCAGTGGCGCACCTGCCAGTGATGCCAGTAGTCCTGCACGCAAGTACAGCACTGCTGACTGGCAGGCTAGGTCAGCTTGGAAAGGGACAGGCAGGGCACCACGACAGGTCAGAGCATGGCTTGGGCCTTCGTACAGCACCAGCAGATACTATCAGGAGGAAAAGGATTAGGGGCCAGGGGAGGAGCAGTCTGGCACTGTGATCCCGTCAACACCTTCGGGGGCAAGACGGCAGTGTGCCATAAGAATCTGCCTGTCAGGACTGGACCATTCCCGGCTTGCCTGCAGCCTGGTGAACCCCACCCACGCTGCCAACCCAGTGGGGGCTCCACTGATTACCAGGCGCCAGGGGTGCCCCCCGCCATTGAAGCAGCGCAGCTTGCCAGCTGCCCAGAAGCTCAGGTAGGCCATGCCGCTGGTGGTCCAGGAGGTGTGCCCTGCAGCAGGCAAGGCAGCTTTCTGGACACTGAGGGTGAAGTAGTGGAGTTGACCCTTCAGTGCGTATATGGCCAGTGATTGTAAGTATTCAAGGCTCATGCCCGGTAGACGGAGGTGACGTGGTCGATTAGCCGGCATGAAGCCGAGCATCCTGGTATGCAGGCCATGCTTGCTGGCCATGCTGGAGGTCTGGCGTTTCCAGATTACTAACAAGCTGCTTACACCGTCAGGGTGCGCATGAGAGTGAAGCCCCGCCACACCGTACCAAAACATGTGGCCGGCTACAGACAAATGGCTGCCTGCTGTCTGCTCATGGAGGGCAATACAGGTGGGCAGCAATGCGCAGCTGATGCATGCAGGCCTCTCACCTGAAGGGAAGCTCTTGCGACCCTCAGCAGGGTTGATTGCGTTTGCTGCGCAGAGAGGGACACCTGTGCTGTCAAACTGCAGCTTCCCATCTGGCCAGCAGCGCTCCACAAAGTTTGGACGAGGCCGACCGACCTTCCTGCCACACAAGCAGCTGTCAGGCAGCAGCAAAATCGATCAGTTAGCAGGGACTGTGCACTGGCAGCCATCTGCACAGTGGGGACGCAGTGCTGTAATCCAGTACCTGATGCACAGGACAACAGCAGCATGGTGGGGTGCCTGTGACTTCTGTAAGCCTCGTTGCTGCCCCAGGCCCTCTCACCTTTGGTGGCCAGCCAGCCCTGCACAGCAAAGCAAGAGCAGCCCCAGAGCAGCGCAACGTCTAGATGGAGGCCCCCGCAGGTTCTGCTGCTCTCAGGTGCAAGACTGCACAGGCCTACCGACAGTTTGATGACGTTGGTCACCAACGCGCAGGCCATCACGTTGGCCAGCAGCCCAAGAGCAATGTTGTGCATCTCCCAGCGGCTGGGCTTGGCTGTGAAATACCAGATGGTGAACACCTGCATGCACAAAAGTGTCAAGACTGTGAGCACGGGGGGCCAGCAGGGGAAGGTGTGTGCGCCAAGGGGATGGTCAGTTGGCTTGCTGCACATGCAAGGAGGGCGCTGTGCTGGCAAGTGAAACAGCAGGCTGTGTCTGCCAAGCTTCCAGATGTGTCTGCCAGATGAGCACAGCCGGGTTTGTCAGAGGCGGTCAGTCCTTAACCCACGGTAACTGAGGAACACTTCATGCCGGGCTCCCTGCAGACGCTCTGCTTGACTGGGGTGAGCCCAGACAGCGGGCATGTCTCACCAGGGCAGGTCCGCACGTCGACAGCACAGGGACAGCCCATGCCGGCACCGTGTTCTTGGTGTGCAGGGGGTAAGACAAACGCCACAGCTCCTGCAAGCAGTGGAGGTTGGGCTCAAGCAGGCACAGCCACAGAGCAGGAAGGCCTGTCCCATCACCCAGCAAGAGGCTGCAGCTGCACAGCGCATCAGATCTGCGCAGCCTGCCCAGCTCAGCAGAGCAGGGTGGCCAGTCCTAGCACCTCGAAGGGCCCTAAAGACGTCCCTGCACCTCAGGTCTGCACAAAACATCCTGATCAGCATGTCCAGCCTCAGCAATGTGACGGTGCTGGACATCGCAGCTGCTGGAAGCGTTGCAGGGTGCCAGATGCTCTGATGCAGCTCTCTATTGGAAATCCATGCTGCTAGTATGCCCTTCAAGCCCTGACGCTGTCTGCAGCGGGCACAGAAGGGCGCAGGTTGAGCGATCATTGCACAGGCGACACGCGACAGGCACCAGCAATGATAGCGGCGTCAGGGGAGGCCCCACCAATGGCACCAGTGATTGCCTTTCAAAAGGCACCAGGGGAAGCTCCACGCAGGTCATCCTGCCCTTGTGTCATGCCTCAGAGGTGCACTGACATATGGCGGGTTGAGAGGCAAGCTGAAGGATGGCAGATAGCTCCAAGGCAGGGCACTGGGGCGGGGAAGGGTGCATGCCAGCGGGGTCACCTGATCTGTCTGGTGGTAGATGACTTTGCTGAAGGGCTGGGACATCTCTGTGAGCACCAGCAGAACGACCATCACAAGCACTGCGATCCAGTCAAACATGTGCAGCCTGCAGGTGGCAGGGGCATCATCAGTCATGCATTATGCAGCAGGTGATGTGGCAGGGCGGGTGCTGTGACCTGATCACAGCAACATCTATACATCAATGGAGTGCAGCGATGGCATAGGGATGACCTGCCCAGGCTGGTCTTTCACAAATCATGTGCAAAGCCCTGCTTGATGCAAATCTCAAGCCCACTATGGAGGTGCAGCTGTGTATGACACACAGTTCTTGTTTCACATTGCAAGCTCCAGTGCATGCACACCCAGCTGGTGCATATCAGGCTGGGTGCAACAGGGCACACCAAAAGAGGAGACTTTGCAGGCTGCCTGGCCATATGCGGATGCATAGCTTGCCTCAACAGCTTCAACAGGGATGGTGAGTCCATGTTTGGGCCACCACGCAGCCCTTTCTCCTCCTCTTCATCCCTCACTGCAAGCAGATCATTAGTGCTTGGTCGAATGCTGCCTGCAGGCGACAAGATTGTCAATGATTTTGACATCAGGCCTGCCAGCTGCTACATCCAGTTCCCCACCTCGCCTTCCAGGATTGCTCAGACTGAAGGCTGACATCCAGTTGGAACAGTGGCTGACATCCAGTTGGAACAGATGTAGGGGAAGCTAAATGTGTGTTCAGATTTCGAATAGTGTGCACAATGGCAGATGGGCGGAGTTTCTGCTGCATGACCTGCCCAGGATGCTGAAACACATGAAGCTTAAATACATCAGGTTGCAAATTCATGTCTCTGATACATCTTCTCTTCATGAGCTGGCTCAAATGTGATTTTGTCACCCTCTGCATCTTACAATTTGAGTGTTTCCTGAGATGTCTGCTGCTTGTAGTGCACAGGCAAAAGCGGCCTGTTGCTGACTTGGGCCATGTATTCATCCAATGCATACATCTAAAGACAGGGCAAGTACACCCTGCAGGGGCTTGAGAAGGAAGGCATGCTACACGGGCAGAACACAACCTCAGGGGACCAGTCTCGCGACTGCTGCTGCAGAGGTGCAGCCCCTAGCGTCGAGCTTGCTGCCTTGCAAAACTGAAGTGATCAGTGCTACACAACCAGCAGGGACAGGCAGCGTGCCACAATCTGGGGCATCACCTGCTGCAGCTCCCAAGCCTCTCCTACAGCCGCCAGTGGCACAGCAGTGTGCCAGTGGCACAGGAGTGTGCCGCAGGCGGCTGTAGCTGAGAATTGAAGCTGAAGCAGGTGCCCTCACCTCTTGATTATTGTGACGATAGCCAGTGCGCATCCAAGCACTGCCAGGGCAATTGGCACTGCCCAAGGCTCACCTGCAGGTGGAACGCCCCTGGTGCTGGATCCTCCTGTGATGCAGCACCAGAGGGTAGTCCTCATGCAGGTGAGCCGCAGGCAGTGCCAGATCCTGTGCAGCCTTATCTGTTTGCTACAGATGGTCAGCCAGGTGCAACTCCTGCAACGTCTGGCAGCCGATGGCCGCCGCTGCTGCTGCAATCTGCCCTGCGTGGCCCTCCACACTGGCCCGCTTGGCGCTGCAGCAGTGCATGGTCAGCATCAGCCTTGCAGCAGCAACAGCCATGGGCAGCTGCCCAAAAGTACAGGCAAGCCTGCCTGAGAGCGGCAGGTCGGATGATCGCTGCCTGCAGCGCGAGTGTGCTTCTGCAGTGGATAGAAGGCAGAGCTGTCAGAGAGGATCTTTGTGTCTCATCGTGTGGCAGGCATGCAAGCAGGGATGCCTGAAGCTGGCCAAGTCAGTCTGATGCTGGTGCTCAGCAGCCCATTAGCTGAAGCACTCACGCTCGGGCTTACACAGGGCTGAGCCTTTCCTGCTGCATGGACCAGCTGCACTGGCACTGCTGCAGCCCTCCCTGCAGGAGCCTTTCCCACCGCTTCCAGCAGCTGTCTTTGTCGCGCTTGGAATTGGGGCGGGCAACAGGGTCACTGCCTGCTGCAGGAAGCCCTGGTGGACCGAAGATGAGAATGATGAGCGGCTGACGGGGAGCTGGTGGGCAAGCATGGCCCTGGCCCACTGCGTCCGCCAGGTGTCATTTTTGTGCGCCTCAAACTGGTGACTTGTTGTCCTCCAGTGTGAGACAACACAACGACGGCTGCCGGAAGCGGTGGGCTTGCGCACCAGCTGCGTGAGCCGCTCGCCCTCGCCTTCAGTCCACCTGGGCTACCTGCAGCAGGCAGTGGCACCATCATGCTCAGCCAGTCTGGGCAAAAGAGATGTAGAGCCACAGTGCAGCACAGCGTGTGTGCGGCACTGCCTGTATCAGCTGCCCACATCTGGACATGCTTCTTTTGAGCAGATGTGAGGCTTTGCACAGTTGTATGCAGCTGCGCACAGCCCCGCCTGGTGTGGCTCTGCACCGCAGGTGTTTGCGCTGAGTCCAGGGCCTATATTGCAGGTGAAGCAAGCTGAGGAGAAGAGGGTGCAAGGCCAGCTGCCCAACGCACAGACCTTGTCACTGGTGAAAGCCCCAGCTTACTCGGGCAACATGTGCATGGTGTCATTGTGGCATTGGAGCAAAGGCAACTTTGCAACAGCTGCCGCAGGGGTGCAGCCTCTTGCATCGAGCTCGCTGCCTCGCAGCATGCGGTCAGTGCCACACCACTGTCAGGGACAGGCAGAGTACCACAATCTAGGGACTCACCTGCTGCAGTTCCTGAGCCTCTCATGCAGCCGCATGCAACACAGCAGCGTGCAGCCGGTGGCTGCAAGAGAGGCTCAGGAGCTGCAGCAGGTGAGCTGGCTAGCCGGAGTGCTTTCAATGCCCACATTTACCCAGAGCACAGCTGCGCGACAACAAGGCCCTCAAAGCACGTCCCTAGACGCCACAGGTGCCCTCACTGCTTGGTCATAGTGACAAGAAGTGACGCTGCCTTCAAATCTTCCCAGGCCATTGGCACTGCCCGAGGCTCACACCAAGGGAGGCCTCCTGCGCTGCAACCTCCGGTGGGCCAGACACAGACAGCTGGGATGCCTGTGCCCTTATCAGGCTGAGTGTGCACAGGCATCGAAGCCATCTGTGGCTGCCCGACGGGAGGCTGGAGCACAGGTGGCACCCCTGGCGCAGCAACAGCAGCAGCCTGTCCCTCTGGGTCCTCTTCCTCAGAAGTGGGTCCTGCCCCTGTGGGACCCACATACCTGCAGCAGTCATGGTCAGCATCAGTCTTGCGCAACACAAGTCACAGTAAGAGCGGTGTGGCAGGACTGCAGCAGCTGCAGCCATGGGCGGGTGCTCAACAGTGCAGGCAAGGCTGCACAGGGCAGGCACTCAAGACAAGAGACAGCAATGCTGGGGATGATGTCTGCAAGTGAGGACGTAGGCTGAGCACAGAGACGAAGCTGCTCATGTCTCATTGGCCGGGAAAATCTCGTCCACACACCTCATCGCAGCCTGCAGCGCAATTCTGCTTCTGCAGTGGACAGAAGGCAGAGCTGCCAGAGAGCATTTGTTGTTTTTCTGGTCTGGCAGTCACGCAAGGAGCAATGCCTGAAGCTGACTGGGTCAGACTAATGCTGGTGCTCAACAGCCCCTCAGCTGAAGCACACACGCCTGGGTCTGCACAGAGCTGTGCCTCCTGTGTCATTCAGCTACACTGGCACTGCTGCAGCCCCACCTGCAGGAGCCTTGCCCACCGCTTCCGGCAGCTGTCATTGTCGCGCCCCTCAAACCGACAGGCAATGGGGCCACTGCCTGCTGCAGGAAGCCCTGGAGGACTCAAGATGGGAATGCGCGGCTGACCAGGCTAGTGTGCAAGCATGGCCACCGCCCACCGCATCCGCCAGGTGTCATTGTCACGCCTCTCAAACTGGTGACCTGTTGTCCACCAGTGTGAGAGATAACAATGATGGCTGCCAGAATCGTTGGGCTTGCGCACCAGCTGCGTGAGCTGCTCACCCCCATCTTCAGTCCACCTAGGCGTCCTGCAGCAGGCAGTGGCACCATTGACCTCAGGCAATCTGGACAAAAGAGATGTACAGCCACAGTGCAGCCCATTGCCTGAGACAGCTGCGTATATTTGAAAGCGCTTTTCTGGACATTGTTGAGGCTTTGCACACTTGTATGCAGCTGCAAACAGCCCCATCTGGTGCGCCTCTGCACTGAATGTCTTGTCGCTGAGTCCAGGCACTGCAACACAGGTGAAGCAAGCTGGCCTAAAGGATACACTTTCCATGGCCAGCTGCCTGACGCCCAGACCTGGTGTCACTGATCAAAGCTCCAGCTTGTCCTGGGCAACACTTGCATGGTGTCATTGTGGCATTGGAGCAATGGCAACTGTGCGACGGCTGCTGCAGGGGTGCAGCCTCTTGCATCGAGTTCACTGCCTTGCAAACCTGGTTAGTGCTACATAAAACTCAGGGGCAGGCAGTGTGCCACAATCTAGGGACTCACCTGCTGCAGCTCCTGAGCCTCTCATGCAGCCGCATGCAACACAGCAGCGTGCAGCCGGTGGCTGCAAGCCAGGCTCAGGAGCTGCAGCAGGTGACCAGCTGGCTGGCCGGAGTGCTTTCAATGCCCACATTCACCGAAAGCACAGCTGCGCTACAACGAGGCCCTCAACGCACTTCCCTAGACGCCACAGGTGCCCTCACTGCTTGGTCATTGTGACGAGAAGTGACGCTGCCTTCAAACATTGCCAGGCCACTGGCACTGCCCAAGGCTCACACGAGGGAGGCCTCCTGCGCTGCGGCCTCTGGTGGGGCAGACACAGACAGCTGGGATGCCTGTGCCCTCATCGGGCTAACTGGGTACAGACATCAGAGCTATTCATGGCTACCAAATAGGAGGCTGGAGCACAGGTGGCACCCCTGGCGCAGCAGCAGCAGCAGCAGCCTGTCCCTCTCAGTCCTCTTCCTCAGAAGGGGGTCCTGCCCCCGTGGGACCAACATACCTGCAACAGTCATGGTCAGCATCAGTCTCACGCGACACCAGTCACCGTAGGGGCGTGTGGCAGGACTGCAGCAGCTGCAGCCATGGGCGGGTGCCCAACAGTGCAGGCAGGGCTGCACTGGGCAAGCAGGCAAGACAATACACAGCAATGCCAGGGATGGTGTTTGCAAGTGAGAATGTAGGCTGAGCACAGAGACGGAGCTGCTCATGTCTCAGCGGCTGACAGCAGCTCATTTACCCACTTCTTGTCATCCCCTAAAGTCCGCTTCCCATCCTGCCGTGAACAGAGAGGCAGAGCTGTCAGAGAGGACCTTGTATAGCCTTGTTGCCTGGCAGGCATGTAAGCAGGATGCCTGAAGCTGACTGGGTCAGTATTAGATGCTGATGTCAGCAACAGTCAGCTGGACGGGTAAAGGGTTCAGGTGCACAGCGTCAGGGCAACTGCTGTGCTCATTATCAGTCAGCTGACCACCCCTGCCAACACTAGCTTTGGCAAAGGCACTGCCCACCGCAGCTGTCTCAGCTTCATGTGCCAAGAAGCATTCCTCTAGTCATGACAAGCATCGTTGTCTGGGAAGTACACACAGGCAGCATGGCTGCTGTACATACCTTCCCAATTGGCAGCTTGGACTTGCCCTTCAGCACTCCCACACAACAGTGTGTACTGTGGGAGCTCCTTAGCCTCGAGGCTGCTCCTGCCCGCCTGGTAGGTGGTCACTTGCAGGTATCCACCTTTGCTGGGTTGTTCTGGTACCTGATGATCAAGGACTTTGCTGCACCCGTCAGTGAAAACAGATGAACTGAGCTCAGTCCACTTTGTGACCATCAGAGGGCTGCATCAAAGTCCTCGAAGACAGATTGCCGCTGGGGAAGCAATTGCACCACAGCCCCTGCAAATAGGTGGTGCTGAGGGAAGTGCTGATGTCGCGCTTGTCTGAAAAATCTGGGTCCATCCAAGGACAGCTGGACCTCATTCTGCTTCTAGTCAGGGGATGCCAGCTTACGCAACAAGCGCCTCGGCAGGCTCTGCCAGAGCTGAAACTGCCCAGACATCATGGCTCAGCACAGGGGTGGTGGCCATGGCAGGACCCTGCCTCATGGCCGACCCAGGCAGACAGCATAGACAGCAGCAGGCCTTCCTTTGGCTCCTGACAGACCTGTAGTTGCCCCACAAAACACCCTGTCAAAGGGTGCCATCAGCCATGAATGCACGCAAGTGCGGGGCTCTCCTTGGCTCCAAGCACAGATCAGCACTGGCCCTGAGTTGCCTGGCAGCGCCTCATCAGTGTACTGCCCTCAAGGGCAACTATTGGCAGGAGGGCCCAGCACCCTTGACACAGCTCAGATGCCGTCACATTGAGTAAGGGGTTGCATCCTGCTGAATCACACATCCTTGACAACTGTTGACATTTATTGCAAGTATGTCTAGGCAGCTGAACAGCCGCAAAGTACAGATTTCTGCAGTGCGCCTTGCAGCACTGTCACGCACTGCTGACACAGGCTGCCTCTGTTCACCACTTGGGGACTGACGGGAACTCAGAGTGCTCCTGGGCTCGCGCTGAGTGCTGGCTCTGAGGGTAGTTGCTCAGAGGCTGAGCATACTGCTGGCTGTGGCCCCTCTGTGCCTGCTGCTGGGGAGCGGGGTAATTGGCAGGGGGTGTCCTGCCCTTCTGCCCTGGCACGTTGCCCTGCTGCAGGGCCTGGGCTGCCTGCAGCAGTGGCAGCATGAGGATGAGCGGTGCACTGAGGGACAGCGTCAAGCATCGCACTCCTGGCACACTGCGTCACCGAAGGGCATGACTGGTTGCAGCCGAGAACACTTGAGGCCATCAGCTTTCTGGGAGTTTCAGGTACCATTGAGGCGCCACAGCAGTGTTGCTGCCTGAAGCTGCTGCAATACCAAGGCCACCAGAATTCAGCAGCAAGATTGCCCAGGGCAAAGCCTTGGTGGTCGACCACTCCAGATCCAGGGTAGCAGCAGTAATCAATGAGGAGCTGGTCAAGCTAATTTGCCTCAATTCATGCAGGAGCCCGGTACACGGCCAGCAGCATGACCACCAGAGCCGGTCATTTCAAGAGCCATGAAATAACAGCAGCGCTGCAGCCAGTGGCAACTGCCGCACAGTAACATCAGCATGTGTGATGTCGATGACAACAACCAGTTGTGCAATCATCAGCATCACAATGACACAGATGGTCCACTTCAAGCACGCCCCCACCCAGGCATTTGCTGGTGTTTACACCCAAGGCTGCCACACAGCAGGCTTGATAATTCCTGAGAGCAATCATTGTCCTGCCACAAGCTCTGCAAGGCACAGGGCCTGACCTGGGCAATGGCCTGGTTGGTTGCAGAGGCCCCATACTTCTCTGCCAGGCTCAGCACCTGGCCCATCTGCGCGCTTGAGATCACCTGCACGAGGCACAGACATTGTGAGCGGAAGCTGTGTTCGGTCTGGGCAGCCTCACAGCAGGAGCCCTTCCATGACCGCGTGTTGTGCACCGACAGAGGCACAAACACCTGCCACCCCCACTGATGCTTGTGTGCTAGGGCTGCATGCGCATTGGAGGCTTGCCCTGTATTCCTAGTGTCAAACGAGGACAGAGGCGTCCCCCAGAGATACAGCTAGCATGCGTTGACAAGCTTCCCAGATGCAGGATACCAGCAGCAGCAGCACCACTGTATTGCAGCACCACCCAGACCGCGAGCGGGAGGTGTCAAACATTTGACCCAGAACCTGGAAGACTTCAGCAGGCGTGGGTGTTCATGCCGGACAGCGCAGCACCTGCAGCCTGATGCGGGAGGACCCATGGGGCAGCTCACAGTGCAGATGGCCCCTCTGACTGTACTATGGCACTGCCTGACGCAGCGGGGACTCACTGTGTTTGTGCTGGCGAAGACAGGGTCCAGCTTAGCGGCGTGGTGCTTCAGGAAGGGGCTGATGTAGTGGTCAAACAGGTACTGGGCCCCCTGCAGCAGGCAAGGCGTTTGAGAGAGCTCGCCGCTCGGGGTTGGAAACGTTGCGGGGCGCCTGCAGGCGCGTTGGGGACGATGAGACACGGTGTGCCCCTCGCGTGGTGCAGGCACTGGGGCCCATGCAGGCACAGCTCTTGATGCAGTGACATCTCATACAGTCTGCCTCCCCATGATAGTGCAGTCAAAAAGTACTCCAGCAGGCACAAGCCGGCCCATCGCAGACGCTGCACTGGAGGCTGGACAACGCAGATTTGCTTTGCCCAGCCTTTATCCCTCAGATGTGGTGCACTGTTCATCCCTCAGATGTGGTGCAGAGAGGTGGAGCGGTGTGCTCTAAAACATGTGCTGGCACCGCGCATGCACTACAGCGAACAGTCCCCAGCAGCATGCCTGACTGCTGGCATGAGGGGCCACATGCTGTGCACACAGGCGAGGTCCAGAAGCGCTGGCTGCCTCAGCATCCGTGCCGACACCTGATAGAGCCTGGCCCTCAGCCAGCATCTGCTGGACGCGGTGCCTGCGCACAGGTGCCTGATACCCCACCATTCCTTGCTGCACGACGCGCATGGCGTTTACATGCCGCAACCATGCGTTGTGGCTGGCCCACCTTTGTCTGTGGCGCCATCATCCAGACCAGCAGCAAAAGCTTGGCCTCATAGTACAGGGGCACACTGCAGGACGGCACACAGAAATGCCCCAGGGTGCAGAGACAGAGGCTGTGAGACCAGCGGGGCAGTTGCACCAGGCAGGTGCGGCAAATTCAGCCGTTCAGACACTGAGGATGTGGGCCAGTGAGCTAAGCAGCAAGACACACTCAGCATGCCACATTGGCCAGGCGCCAGCCAGCACTTCTTTTGGGCAGCACAATGCAGGGGACCCACTAAGAGAAGAAAGTGGTGATCAGTGCCTCTGCTGCAGTGATCACGGAGAACACTACCCAGTCTGCAGCGCAGGGCAGCAGTCAGTTCTTCCTGTGAGGTGCAGGGCTCTGTGCTTGAGCACAGATATACGTGCAAAAGATATGCATATCATGCCAGATCAGCCTCACATGTCAGCCACTGCAGTGCAGACAGGGAAATGGTCAGTGAGCAGCATAGTCAGGCTTGAAGAGCAACAATGTTTTCAACATTTAGCTTACCTGAGCATCATCTACATTTGTTGGGGTGGCTAGAGCCTTGTAGCTCTGCCAGATCGGGAACAGTGTACCTGTAAGGCTGGCCAGTCTTCAGCTGTGTTTCAATCTTGCAGCACAGGCTGGTTCTTTCCCTCACCTACGAAGTAGCATGCCCAGAAAGAGATACCCAGAGAAATCATTGACACTGACAAGGGACAGCCAAGATGGTCTGGAAAGCGGGCACTGGAGTGGAGGATCCTTTTCTTCTTGCATCTGCAGTGCGATTTTCAGCAGAAGACTTTTGCTGTCAGCCTTTGCTAGGTCTGACGTCCCAGCCTTTGCAGCCTGTCAGGCAAGATGTCACACTGTCCATAGAGTTCCCATGGCCGCTGAGCAGCAGGAGAGCCTTCCCAGAAGTGAGGCCGTGTCTGCAATTACAGAGCATGCCCTGGTGGGCATTGACATGCACTCACTCCCCAGTGCCTGCATGCAGCAACAATTGCCAAGCTTGTGCGTGAGGCTGCGCCAGGCCATGTAAGGGTGGCCAAGGAGGTCATCGACTTGGTCAGCGACTGCTGCATAGGTGAGGCCAACAGCATACAGGAGCGATGCCCATGGCCAGGCTTCACAAATGGGACAAACATCGCTCCACAGCATCTTGGGGCTGAAAGCGTGAACAAACCTGGACAGCAGCTGCCAGCAGCAGCAACAATTGGCTGGCACTGTGCATAATGCACATGAGCTTGGGGTTGCCAGTTCCGGCGCTAGAACCTCAGCACGACGCACAATGTGGTTAGAGCTGTGACTGCACCAGGTATGTATCCATGAGGAGCAGGTATGCAGCCCAGCCTGCATTCGCAGGCGTGAATGTTTGCTCGGAGGCCAATGATGCTGGTGGCACAAGTCAGGCATCAGGCACCTGCTCGTTGATAACATGGGCAGCCAGCTGATGTGCATCAAGGCATTGTAAGTCAGCATTGTGCCTTCGAACTTGGTCAGCTGAGGTGGCGCCATCTGCCTGAGGTACAGCCGTCATTGGCGCAGTGTCAGCCGACGCAGTCCAGTAAGTTTCCAAAGACGCAGAGCCTGAGTCCTTTTGCCCAAAGAGGTCTTCGAATGTTGTGTAGAGTGCACGCACCTGGCAGCGGCAGCGTTCAAGCTGACCGAGCTGCCTGCTCCGCGTTGCTGAGACACCTGCTGAAGCTGGCCCTCATCTGCTGTGCAGAGTTCGTCCAGTTGGTCACAGCTGAGGCCAACCAGATGGTGGACACAGAAAAGAAGCAGACAATGAGCCCTGACCACATTCTGCGTGCCCTTCAGCAGCTGGAGTTTCACAGCTGGCAGGCTGACCTGACCAGCACTATATCAGAGTTCAAAACAGAAGCCAAAGGTGAGTCACAGTGCAGCAGTCTGGGGAAGGGTGTGCCTTGACATGACTTGCAGCCGGAGTCCAACAGGTCGCAGGCCAAACTGTCTATACTCCTTCCGGAGTGAGCGGGATGCCGATGATCTGCGGCTGATGCTCATCAGGCCATGTGCCCTGACAAAGGTGGCAGCAGCCGGGTGGTATAGGACAGAAGGGCATGGTGGCCACTGCCGCATATGAGAAAGCCGGGCCAGATCTTTCAGCTCCTCTTGCACAGCAGCACGCATATCCAGCGTAAGCTCTGGAGGAGTGGCCGTTTGCCTACATTCAGTGGTCTGCAAGAGCATGACAGTTGCCTCACCCGCAGCAGCTCATGGCTGCACCAGCCTGCAGCAGTATGTGTTGCTAGGACAATGGCCTGATGCTGCGCTCCAACCTGCGCGAGATGCCCGCATGTGTTCCTGCCTGCAGCCAATGACCTGCAGCGGCGGGACAGTCGCAAGGCGCAGAGGAATTGTGGCTTGACAGAGGAGGAGCAGGTCAGTGCAAACCTGATCCCTGCTTGGGGAGGAGACCAGAGTGCTGAGCGGTGTTGCCCAACATAGAAGTGGGTCTCAAGTTGCTGCCTGGGAGGGCTGCTGAGTGCTGCATGCTTTGAGCAGCGTTGGGTGCGATGCATGGTGCCATGCCTTCAAGGGGCTTTGCTGTGCCAGCCTGCTGTGCCATGGCCAGCAGGCCACATTCTTGCCTCTGCCAGGTAGACCTGGCTGGCACAGGAGTGAGAGTTCACTGATCTAGCTGCGAAAGATGTGGAAGAAAGCTTAAGTACAGGCCAGCCAATCTCTGCTTGGCATGGCCTGCAGATAGCGTTACAGGAACAGCTCTTCGCAGATGCGCGCATGGGACAGATGCCCAACGCAGCTCAGCCGCCTGTGCCATGAAAGCACTTTGGACATGTTGAGCTTTTGGCTGTACGGACTACTGACCTGACTAGCTCTTTGACTTGGCCTGCTTGATCTGACAGCTGCATTTCTGAATGAGCATGGGGCCTCCTGATTCGAGAGCCTCAAGGTCTTTTGGATAACATGAAGTCATATTACTTACCTTGCTACAGCCTGCTGGCTCTCCTGGTTTTTCCTGGCCAGCATCAGAGGGCAGAGCATGCAAATAATGCAGCACTGGCACCAGGGCACAAGCGCATGAGGCTCCAGGTAAAGCAGTTGGTGAATCGATTGATTGATATAGGTTTAAAGTTCGTAGCCTCAATGCACGGGCATAGGACTATGTTCATTTCATCCTACCAATGACCTTTGCTGATGGTGTAGAGGCAATAAAAGAAAAGCAGTACAGTCATATCAATGTACTTGGCTGGTACTGAGGTTGCTGGTAAAATTTTGCTTGCAATGCAACCCTCAAAGGGTTTTCATGACTAAGAACACTTGCTTTCCAGCCAGTCCTATCAGGCACTGCCTTCCAGCTAGTGTCCAGTCAGCATGAAAGCCTTACATCCACCCCCCAGCTTTGAAACTGCACTCCTGGCACCACAGGAGAAGAAGCAGCACTATGACAAGGACTACCTGCAAGAATTGCAGCCTCCCAGAACAAGGCCTCAGAATGTGAGGGAAAGGCACCAGGGGCAGGCAGAACCCAATGCTTGATGCATGCTATGTCAGAAGCACAACGTACAGGCAGCAGGGTGTGCTGCATGAGTGTCATGTGTCACGATTGCGCCACACCATGCTCGCCATTGGCTCCCTGTCCCTGCCTGGCAGCACCAGGTGTCATATGCTGGTGGGCCCTTGAGACATCAGGCTGTGCCTAACTGCTGCAGTGGGTGCATGTTGTTGCACAGGTGGTGACGTGACTGCATCTGCTGCCGTCCGTCTTCCTCAAATACAGCTTGTCTGGTCTAGGTGGGGCAGCACATTGCAGACTTGCCGTGACTCAGCATGCAGATCTGCCTTCAGCAAATCTTCAGATCTGCTGCAGGTGTTGCCTTGCACTGCAGACTTCGTTCCACTGTAGTCCACCTAAAGACAGGATTGGCTGCTTCACAAGATGCATTGTGCCAGGGATGCAGCTCATCCTGCTGATGTCTGTCAAACTGCATGTGGTGCAGCCCAGCTGGCCGTTCAGCCCTTTCGATTGTTGCAAACCCAACAGGGTTGTTGGCAGCAGCAGGTGGTGCAGCATGCTGGCCGTCCAGCCAATGCCTGCCGCCTGCCGTCCTCACAAGAATCCTGTCCAGCATAGGCAGTGCAGCATACTGAAAATGCTCCTCGTCATACAGGTGTCTAACATCCCATAGGTGTTCCAGCACGTAGAGGCATGCAGCTCATCGTGTTGCTGCCGTCTTCCAGTCTGAGGCACATGTTGGTTGGTGCAGGCGGTGCAGCGCGTGGCAGAGCTGGGCGTGCAGCTCATCCTGCTGCTGTCCGCCCTGATCACAAAATACAGCCCCCACTGGGCCCTGGAGCTAGAGCCTCTCAACTTCAGCGCATACAGAAAGCACCCTAGGGACGTGCTGTTCCTGAGGCGCCTTCTGCTGTTGGAGGTGAGCTCCATTGGGGCTGAGATCATGTGCCAGAACAAGCTGTCTCTGAGGCGCCTGAGTGTCTCTGAACTGAGCTGGGGCATCAGGTGCAAGCTGTTGTTGGGGCGTCTGGTGTTGCTGAAGGTGTGCATCGTCTAGTCTGAGGCTGTGTGCAAGGTGGCAGGGACGCAAAGTGGCAGGGATGTGCTACACTCAAGGGCGCCTGCTGCTGCTGGAGGGGAGCGACCTTGAGACTGAGCTTGTGTGCACAGTGGCGGGGACATGCTGTTCTCAAGGGGCATCCTGCTGCTGGAAACTGATCCCTGCCAGGCCCATCAGGCGCTAAGCTCCTGTGCAGAGTGGCAGGACTGCGCTGGCTCTGAGCCCCCTGCTGCTGTTGGTGCTGAGGGCGTGCAGCTCATGTGCAAGGCTCCCCTCATGGTGTCCTGGGGTGCACGCAGCCTGGTGGGGGATCCTACACTTGGTTTGGAGCACCCTGGCTAGGACGGCAGCTGGGGAGCAGCTCGCTGGCTGTGAGCTGCTGGCTTTGTCAGAGTGCGCCTGCTGTCGTGCGCTGGCTGAGCCGGGGGAGAGAGCTTCTGCTGGCTGCTGCTGTGGCTGTGCCAGGAGGGGTGTTTGCTGTCTGCCGCTGGCTGAGCGGGCATGCAGATTGTCAGCGGCTGGCTGAGCATGGTGTGCATGCCGGCATGGTGTGCATGCTGAGCAGGATGTCAGCTGGCGACGCACCTTGTGCATGCTGTCTGGGAGTTGCAGGCACCTTGTCTGTGCATGCTGGTCGGTCCACCCATCTCTGTGCACAGTTGCAGTGCATGCTGCAGCTCAGGTGTTGCCGCCTGCAGGGTGTGTCCTGGACTCATGGGCTAGGTGCAGGCTACCTCCACCATATGAGAGCCATTCTGTACAACCAGGTGGGGCAAGGCAGCAGCAGTCCTCAGGCAGCTTCACCCTGCACTGGCATCATGCTCTGACACCATGTCCCAGACAAGGCTGCAGCTTTGCATTGTCTGCTCCTGCCACACCTTCCACCACTTTGACACCCTCCCTGCGCTGTATTGCACTAGTAAGAGAAGACCAACTCAGCAATTAGCATCCCTATCAGTCGGTGCAGAACGCTGGCTCTAGTCACGCCTAATGCGGCGCGGAATTGTCGTGTATGCATATCCTGCACCCTTACAAACAACACCTTGCCCAATTGCCTAGCGAGCACAAGCTACCCACACTACACTGCCTGGTGTGGATGCCAGTGTTTTTCTGTGTCTTGACCTGCACGTCTGGCCCGCAAGTCAGGGACTGAGACTGCAGGCGGTCATTGTCTGACAGCTTGTGGCACCCCACTGCCATGAACATGAACCAGGATTATGCAATGCCTGCACCTGCTGAGCTGGCCTCATGCTTGACGCTGCGGCTCCCCTGCAGCACAATGTGATGGACTCGTCTTGCATCAGCTGTGTTATGCTGAGACGTCATGTAGCGTCTCCATTGCATTTGTCAGCGTAGCTGCTGCCTGCTTTGCAGTATCCTGATTCCACTGCCCTGTGCTATGACTTCTTGGAGTATGCCTGCTGCAGCCACCAGCTGAGAACGAGATGGTCTCTGCGCTGTTCGCAGAGTTCCTGAGCCACAGGATGCATGAAGCAACTGTGCAAGCCTGGTCCAAGCCCGGGCTTGTCACGCGGGTCATCCTGCTTTGTTTCCAGGTGAGCTGCACCCCATGCCGGGTTATGTGGCCCTGCACAGCCAGCCTGTCATCTCAGGTGCACTTAGCACAACTGCGTCTCATGCCATGTGCCTGGCTGCTGGAGGGCTGCCCTGCCACAATCCTGGCATGTGTGCTCATTGTGACTATGTGCTCATGAACTGCTAGGTTGCAGGCCCTGGCAGTGACACTTGCTGTCCCGGCTGGCCATGTCAACTATGCTGAACATCGGCATTTGCCTGGTCTCTGTACGTCTGCTTTATCATGCCCTTGAGAAGTTTGATTGCTTCTCTGCAGGCCGTGGCAATCATACTCAATGTGGGGATGTGCCTGCTCTACATGCCACTTTGTCATGAGGTGGCACGTCTGACCAGCGAAACAGCTGCCCGCCTGTGGCTGTATGCTGCAGCTGAGCTGGATGCTGGCCAGATGCCGCTGCTGGCCACATTGGGCGTGCCTGAGCTCACTCAGCGCTTCTATGGCAGAGGCTCCGGGGCCGCGTGGGCGATGCGTTGCATCGCAGCAGATGACATCTTCATTGCTCGCTTTGAGGGTGATATCTGCATGCCGTGCAATAATGGGTGTCAGTCTTGGTCAGTGGATACTGATTGGCATGTGGTGCATTGGAGGGTGCGATAATTTGAAGAGTGGGTGACATTGCGTTGTGTGCTGCACCACAGTGTATATGATGCGCACTAAGGATGATTGTTGGGGGCAGGTGCAGAGGTTTAAGGTAGCTTAGGCTGGCAGGCTGTTGCTGTGCTGGAGGGTCACTTCAAATACATTGTGCTTTCCATACCTGCCTGAGCTGAGGCTGGCAGCAGTTGCAGTGCTTGGGGCAGCAGGCTGATGCACCCTGTACCTCACTGCTGAAGGCTAGTGTCAGGTCACTCTGACGGTGAAAGCTCTGTTTGTGTTATCTGCAGGTGCAGCAGCAGAGTGGCACTGCTGTGGATCCCCTGACAGCCTCATGAAACATCTCTGAAGCCTCCAGATTCACAGAGGAGCAAGCGTAGGAAGTGGCGGCTCGAAATTTGAAGTCCAATGGGCGGAAATTTGCTTGGCATCATCTGCAAACAGCTTTTTTGCTCCCAGGTGCTTTGGAGACTTCAAGAAATATGTTTGGCTGCAACTCATCAGCAAATGTCCAGGCTCCATTCTGTAGGTCTTAAGAGCAGCTATGTGTCACATCATGTTGCATAGGCACCTGCTGTGGCCAAAGTCTTGCTTTACATGCCTGCTTAGCCAATGCTTACAAGTCAGGTTCAACCCTCCATGTCTAGGAGGATAAAAGGCGTTGTTTGGCCTGGGAGCTACATAACATGCATGCTGATAGTACAGGAAACAGCTGTCCTGGCGTGGTCATGTTGCCATTGTCATGAGGTTGAGGCATTAGGCTAGCATGGCACAACTCCCTAGGCTGAGGAGATCTTCTGGTCTGGGACTCCCTAGCAAGAGCACCGCCCGTGTGTGCTCTTGCACCCCATCATAATATTGCCTGCTTGCCTGCTGGCCGCCTTATGTGCGAGGCAAAGCCAGACGCCGTTGCTGCACCCCCGCTGCTCCCTGCCACCTGCTGGCTGATTGTCCGTCAGGTCAACCCCTTGCCTGTGTGCAGCGCTGCTAAAAGGGACTTGCCAGCGGGCATTTCTGCTGGCAAATCCCCTTTACGAGCAACAATTCTGCGCTTAGCGCCCCATGCTGCAGCAAACAGCGTGCCATCACCCTGCAGGACCAAGCAATGCCAATTTCATGGCAGCAGCTGAGGGTGCCTGCATCTGTGACATTGTCAGTCACCTCAGGAAACCTTGTACTCAGGGCGACGCCAACAGCATCCCTGCTGGCTGGAGCTGAGATGGTATGACAATGGGGCATTGCTACTTTGTTGAGATCTGCCGGCAGGCATGCCTTCAGTCCACAGCGCACCATTGTGGCTATGATGTTGTTGCGACAACAACAGACAGTCACTGCTGAGCGTCTCCTTCCATGCTGACGAGAGCTGGAGCGCAATGGGGTGGCAGCCAGAGATCTACATTTACATCTGGAGCACAGCATCCACAGCAACCAGACAGTCCCCTTCATGCTGGCTTGCCTGGTCAGTGGGGCGCCCCGTGGATTTGTTTGATTAGTGTCAAGCATCTTTGCATACACCAGAGACCTAGGTTGCAAAACCCAATTGTCGTCCAAGCAGCTTGCTGGCCACACCGGCCAAGGACATCTCCTTCTCACAGAGCTGCCCCTCACCTGACTCTCCAGGAGCTTCCCTCCCTGCCCGCTGCGTTCCAGCTCAGTCAGGTCCTCCATGAGATTGGTCAATGACCTCTACAGGAACAGCAGGCGCTTGTGAGCAAATGGACTAATCAAGCTCTTGCGTGCAGCTGATGCACGTCCTCTCCTTAGGACAGTAGCTGGTGGTGAGGGAAGCAGGCAAGACCAGTCCAACCAATGTGAGGTTGTCTGGCACATTCTGCTGCCAGTAAGGCAGGGTGCCCGTGCATGTGGTGATGCGTGAGCCACTTGCATACCAGGGATGCCATATGAGACCCCATACCGTGCAGGCTGCAAGACACATTGCGCGGCTTTATCCCTGGCCCTGACAGCTTCAGGCAGGTTGTGCGGTGTGCACAGATGCTGGCTTTGACTGGCGAGGGCATAGCTGAGGGCTTGCCCTGCATAGCTGATATGAGTGCAGCGCACTGCCCAGCAGATTTGCGATGAAACCCACCATTCCAGCTGCTTCTTTTTGGTGCATTCAGCAAGAGGATGTGCTGCTTTATGGCGTGCATGCACTCACAGACGAGAGGACTGATTGCTCGTGAGCTGCTCACTTCGCACCCGCACCCACACACAGAACAGTCATCACCTGTGCAGCAGCAGGGTCGGCTGCCAGCTGGTGCTGCTTCAGCTGATCCTGCAGCAGACCCTGCTCCTGCTCCATTTCGGGCAGCAACATGGTCGACAGCATCACCGGCAGCACTGCAGGTGCAGGGGGAGGACCCATGAGGCAGTGGGCAGGCCTGGCTGCTGATCCCTCTTGGGTAGCAGCACTTGGGGGCGGTGAAAGGGGGGGTGGAGTGCAGGTAAAGGCAGAGGGAACAGCATGGTCAGCAGCCTCACTGACAGCCGCGGCAGGAAAGTTTGCAGGCACAGTCAAGGGCTTCGTGAGGGCATATGGAGGCAGCAGCATTGCAGAGCAAGGTAGCAGATCTGCCGGAGCTGCAGGCAATGTCACAGGCAAGCTGTTGTCGGTGCGTGGTGGTCCAGCGTGAACATAACTGGCAGCATGGCAGGTGTGTGCAAAGCATCGCTGTGGCAGCACAAAGGCAAGACTTGATGGTGTAAGCAGACAGGTCTTCACACAGCATTGCCGATGTGTGAGCATGAGTGGGCGCAGCCGCATGCTAAGGCTGCGGTGCAGCACTGCACAGCAGCACTGCTGCACTCAAGAGGGTGTGAGCCCGCTGCTGCCGCCCAAAGTGCCAAGCAGCGCTCAAGGCAAAGCAACATGCAGATCTCAGGGCCTGCCACCTTGCCAGCTGTGGTGTGTGGCTGCCTCGGAAGGGTTGCTGGAGGTTGCGCCTTACAACACAGGCAGGCAGCATTGCACGATGAGGGCTGCTTCACAACAGGCCCCTGCTGGCCCAACATTGCCACGCTGACAGTATGCAACCTCCCAGTTTGTGAGGGGCCTGAGGAAGACCCTGACGGGATGGAACCATGATGGACTGCATGCACCTTGACCATACTGGAGACGATGCCGCGCAGCTCAGGCTCACACTGGGCCAGCTCCTGGTTGGTGACGGCCTTGGGGAACGCCACAAACTGCGTGAGCAGGGGCTGCAGCTGGCTGACAATGGCCTGGTGCTGCGTGTTCATCACTGCAAAGCGCTCCAAGACAATGGGCCTGCAGCGCACAGTGCAGGATCTGTTGAGCATTTGCTCCACTATTGCAGTGCTACAAGTGGTGCATGCTGATAGGCAGAGCGCCCAGACAGGCCGGACCTGCAGTGCACTCAATGCACACTATACATTACACGACTTCAGGAGAAGGTTGGAGGAGGTGCCACATGTCCCCACGCCAGACTGCTGCAGCAATGCGAACCTGCAGGGCACTTGAGGCAGGGGAGGGTGATGGACCACTGACTCGCATGTGGTTCTGCTGATGCTGCGATTTGTCACCTTGCTGGCCTGGCGCAACACCTTGCTTGGCAGGCCAAGCTGGCAGAGCTGAATCCGGGGATTCCTGCTAGTGTGTGCCTGGGACCAGCTTATCACACCCTGCTCACCTGTCAGGGCAACCTGCCTGGCACCACAAGCTCAACATCTGAGAGCAGGCCGAAGTCAGCATCCTTGGCGGTGGTTGCATTGGGCAGCACGCTCTCACCTGACACTGCTGTCATGACACAGCGTCCTGCCTAAGATGGCAAGCCAAGCACTGCAGCATGCTCGTCACCTGCTGTATGGGTGGGACGAGGGTGTATGCTACTCCAGCTGCTGACGCATGGGGGCCACCCCACCTGGCAGTGCAAGCCCTGTGCCGCTGCTTTCTTCTGACTGGGAGTTGCAGTATAACCCCATGTCTCCCTGCTGGGTTGACAGTTTCAGACAATCTACCTGGCAGTGCTTGGCAGGATGTGCGGCAGGCCCATCAGGTCTTTCCCTGCTGCGGTGCGCCTGGCGGCAGGCAGTCCCTGCTCACCAGGTCATGCTGGCAGGGCTGTGCGTCAGGGCCTGGATGGTCTGCTCGATGGCTGCCCACAGCTGCTGAGCTCGGAACTGGACCTGCAACATAAAGCAGGCCCAGAATGGGCAGCCCAGCAAGAGGGTCAAAGGCAGGATTGCTGCGACTCAGCACAGTCTGGTTGGCGAACTGCGCAGGCAGGCTGCAGCTGAAGGGCTGAGCCAGAGCCAGCTGCTTGCTGCCCAAGTGCAGGCTGCAGGATCAATGAGCACTGCAGTCTCCTCTGCAGTCTTGATTGCAGTACCTAAGTAGCTATCACAGGCATGGCAATTTTGTGGTGCATTGTGTGTTGAGAGAGGTGCAGTCAAGCCAGAGACTTTGGTGGCTGCAGGTGAAGCCACCATTGCAGGCCAGGGTTTGCAGGCAGTCTCCATGCTGATCACTATGCCTATTGCATGTAGGACTCACTGCAGCCAGGTTCAGTTTGTCCTTGCGCATGAGGAGATCATGCTGCGCGCTGCCATGCTGGGCTGATGTGCCAGCTGGAATCACTGCATGGGACAGAACTGGATGCCTGGGCAGAGGCTTGACATGCCAGCTATACAAGCAAAGAAGTCGCATGCCAACCGGATGGTGTTTCTGAGGGCGATCTGGGGACGTTGGTAGAGGCCTGCATCTGCATGTGTGCGGGACTTCCCTGCTATCAAAGGTGTCTCGATATCGAATTTCAACAATTGAGCTGCCAGATGTCATTTTCAATGGCATCCTTGTTGCTACCAACCAGTAAGCTGACCTCAGGCACTGTCCTGCACGAACCGTGCTGCACATGAAACAACAATGCACACACACAACCATGCACAGTTAGGCTGCCAGCTACAGCCATGCTACAACATGAAGACAGGCAGCAGGAGGGAGCATGTTCCAGGGTTGGCACTTTTTAGCAGTTTATAGCTCCCAGTTTGGGGGTGTGGCAGAGATTCAGCTAGTATTGGTTGAGTAGGGCGACCAATCAGCAGCCAGCAGCCAGCCTCTAGAATGCAATGATCTGGCTCAGGGGGGAAAGGAGCAGCAAGAGACAATCAGCTGAACTTCTAGTAACGTAGCAAAAATGGAGCTGGCTTGACGGAAGTCCAGCTGATCACCAGCAGTATTGGCACGTTTTGTCACAGTGCATTGCAGAAGTGCATTATCTTGAGGTTCTGCTTGGAAGTTCAGGTCCATGTGGACCATGCATGACATCTGGATATGGGTTTACTGTGGCAGGCGTTTCCAGCATTGATGGGGCCCAGCGCAGGCCTGCAGCCTGAGACGCTGGCAGTCTCCCATTAGCACTGGTAGCACCTGTAGAGAGGAAGGCTCTTGAAACACTTTTAATTCAAGGAGTCCTGGGCATGCAGCCAGCGGCGTCCACGGCCCTCATTGCATGCAGACCAGCGCACCTGGCAAAGACGTGAAATGTTTCCACTTGTTGCACCAGAGCCTTCATGGAGTAATAGATTCCAAAGCCTGCACACGAGAGTCATCATGTGGTCAGCTCTTTGCAAGCAGTTTGTCAGGTTCAGTCAGGCCAGCAGCTTGAAGCTCACCAACTCCATTGACCAGGTAGAAGACCACAATGAAAGCGTTCAGCAAAAACGGCAGTGTCCAGGTGCCAAAGATCCGCATGAACCTGCAGTACAGGACTGCCATTCAGTGTGGGGCACATCATTTCTGTACTGCAAAAAGCCAGCAGCCTGCATTCGAGAGGGCAATTGTTGTAGCAGAGTGCCAGTGCAGGGTCCGTAGCCACATGTGCAGCAGTTCCTGGCCTCACTTTGGGGGTAGAACAGGGGCTTTGGCCCGTGCATCACTGGTCCTATAGACCCAGGACCAGGCAAGCGCAGGGAAGATGAAGGCGATGGCTGGGCTGGTGATGGCGCCGATGACTGAGTTGATCACGCCATAGAAGGGGAACATCAATGCAAGGAGGTAAATGAGCCCCCAGACAGGTAGCCGACTGGGCAGTCTGATCCAGAGGGGCTTGGTGTGAGTGTGCACGAGCTTCTCCCACCTGCATAGGGCATTAAGTGTCAAGTATACTTGATGGCCTGGGCTGCCCCTACTGGCCTGGGCTGCCCCCCTAATGGCCTGGGCCGCCTCCTGGCTGCTGATAAAGATCAAGCAGCACTGACAGAGATTCAGGCTCTCGAGAGCCAAGGAGGCGCCCTGATATGTCCATGCGCAGTGCAAGGCACAGGACTCACATGTAGTTGAGGGGTGCCGAGTACAGGCAGAAGGCGGCAATCTGATGGGACAGCATCAGCACGATGGATGCGCTGCGGGCTGCTGTCTTGGGCAGCGCACCATACACTGCAGAAAGGTATTAATGCAGCATTTCTTCACCAAGTGGACAGGCAGCGCATATGCAACAGGCTGGGAGGCTTTGCAGACATGACCCACCATTGCCATTTGCGAGGCTGGCATTGGGGTAGGCCAGCTGCACACTGATGCTGTGGGGGAGTGTCAGGCTGCAGGCAAAGACAAGTGGCAGTCAGGTGTCCTGAATTGCTTTGCCTGTGACATGAAGCCAGATCTAAAATCGGTCCTGCAGTAACTCAGTAAGTGTTCTGCAAGAGTACATGAGACGTGCCCTGCAAGTATAGGGTTGATTCCACAGGGAACACACTCCTGCCACCAAGTTGATTGGCGAACATTGAAGCAGGTCGCCGGCTGGGAAGCAGAGTGAGTAGCCACAGCAACAAACACCTGAAAATGTAAAACCAGGAGATGAGATACGCCTTGGAGTACCCGGCTGGCTTGAACATGGCATCCATGATCTCCAGTGCCATGGCATGGCCGCCAAAAGCGCTGAACATCACCTGCATGCGGGTAGCACGATGCCTTAGTAGGGCTGCGCTACTGTTCATGCTCACACTGCACAGAGCTCAGGCAGAAAGCAGAACTGCAGTGGTGTGGGCTGTAAACTGATCACTAGTACTTCCTGCTGCCGACCGCCTAGGCACTTACTGAAGCGCCCACATAAAAGTTTTGCAGTGATGCTGGTCCCCTGAAACAGCACATGGCGGGGTGATAGTTTCCACTGACTTTGCTGCAACATGGCCCACACGACAGCATACCAGAACAAATCCAGCCGTCTCAGCGCTTCACCTGGAGGCTGCGCCTGGGGTGATGCCATGCTTCCCTGCTGTGATCACAACATACCTGCAGGGAACCTCAAGGGCCTTCAGGGAGGCTGTTACCCAAAACAATTACTTGCGAATGTGCAAAGCACATGCAGAAGCTCACCACGCTGTGTATGTCGTTCCGATGAGGGCTAGCACATTGATGACCCTGGAGCAAAGAGCACCCATTACAGGCCTTTGGGACAGTTTGGCACAGAGAACTCAGGGCCACACAGGGCTTGCCATCAGGCAACAGGGTACACAGGCACCAGCTGGGGTGTTTTGCCCTACAGGCTGCACACTGCGGAGCGGCTGCAACTGACACCAGTCAGTGAAGCACTTTTGGTCAGCAGGGTGGCCAGCACATCTGCCACAGCTGCAGCTGCCTGCAGCAGGCCTTGCTGGCAACGGCATGCAATGGCTGCTGTCAGAGACTTCAGCGAGATGCCCAGCGCACAGCCCGGCAGGCATGGCCGACTCTACCTAAAGTGGCGCAGGGTGGGCAGAAAAATAGTAAGGGCACAAATTCCTCCCCAGATGAAGGTCCAGTCGCGCTTGGTTCGAGAGCTGTCCAGATAGTAGATGTCAGAGGCGCAAGCCACCACCTGCATGTGCAGCCAGGGTGACTCATGAGGTGCCAAGCTGTGACGTGCCACTGAGAGCAAGCAGCTGGCAAGACGAGCTGCAGGATGCCAGCAGCACCTGACCAGGCGGCACTTGCGGCAAGCGCACCTAGTGTGCTGGTGCAAGCGAACAGTGTCCGCAGCGATGCAGGCACCTCTACACCTGGCCAAGCAGGGAGGGGGCTCTGCAGCGTCGCACCTGGGCAAATGACGTCCCAACCAAACTGATCACGATTACAATCTGCATGGAATGAAGGGCACAATGTGGCACCTGCAGCTATGTCTGAGCTAGCAGGAAGGGGCCAGCATGGCCCAGAGGTGCCTCATCACGGCCTGCTTGCTGTCAAGGTCAGCATCCAGCAGGCAGCAGCAGCTCATCATTGAAAGGGCAGAGGGGCTTGCCTGCACCACAATCCGGGCCCATGTCCCTAGCAAGTCGCCTATAACTTCATGGTACTGGGTAATGATGCGCCTGGTGCCCGTCACCTTGTCAAACCATTTGCCCTGCTCAATCTGCAGCCAAGCAGCAGACTTGGAACACTGGTTCACAACAGGCAATGTCTTCAGCAGGGTTTGGGAGATGATTCATGGGCGTGCAGATGCACACCGCTTGCTGGGCAGGCTACATGCTTCAAAGCGCCGCAGCTTGCTTGAGCATTCTGCAAGAGCTGTCTCACGCACCAGTCGCTGCTTGCGCTCAAGGTACAGGGTGATGAGCATCTGCATTGTCCAAAGAGACATGCAGGCTGACCCCACACAGAGGAACATTCCCGCCAGGAGACCTGCAAGGCTGAGCGGCTTGGAAGTGGACCAGCAGGAATCTTGCCAGCACGTCAGCAGTGGGAGGCAAACCTGTTTTGGCAAAGGCATTGGGAAGCGTGAGCAGAATCTGCCCTATCTGACTCGCACAGGTGGTCAGGACGGCATCGGGCAGGCTGCCTGCAAACCATCATGATGGCTTGAGTCTGGGCATGCTTTGCGCTGGCCACAGCAGCTGCCCAGGAACCTCACCGGCATCCCCACCAAGCCAGCCTCCCAGCTTGGATGACCAAGGCCTGGGGTATGCTGTGCCTGCAGCCAAAGTTCCAATTCATATCAGCACATGTGATGCTGGAGCACAATAGTTGCCTAACAGCTCACCCTCTGCGGTGGTGCTCTCAGCAGATTTGAGAGCCACACTTGGATCTGTCCCATCAGCCAATTTGCCAGTGCTGCCTGGCACAGGAGGAGAAGCGAGAAAGGCAGGCTCGTCCATCTCGGCCAGCTGGATGATAAGCAGTAGTAAGGTTTGCGTGTGAGCCCTTCATGCTCTTCCACGGGCTTGCGCATGCCAGGGCAAAAATCTAGTGTGAAAAGCCACAGCTGGGGCAACACGCCAAGATGGCAAACATGCTCCTCGTTGATCTTATCGTCCATCACGCTCTGACTGGTCAGTCTGCCCCAACGCTCTGAGCATGTGAGATCGAGTAGCAGTCCCTCGCTGGTCTGTATTTCATGAGAAGGGAAATGGACAACCAAGTTCGCATGTGCTGCATCTTCTGATTTGCATGTGAGAGCATGCAGCTGGGCTCATGGGGCGACATGGCCTCCCATCTCCATGTCTGGGGCAGAGGATTCAGGCACCCCTGCATGTCAAACCAAGACGGCAGTCCAGGCGCTGCACCAGCGTCCTGGAAGCTCTCAGCGCAATGCACCTGCAGCATGTTGGACAGATGCAGCGGTGGGCAGCAGGAGCTTTGGCAGCTTTGTTGATGACAGTGGGCCCGGGAGCAGGCCCTGCTCATGCTGCTCTGGCCTCCAATTCAAGAGCCAGTGGCAACCAAACATATGAGGTGAGCCCCTGGCTCCAGTTCAAGAGCCACTGGTACAGGGTGAGCTTGGCTGCATCAGATTCGGATTTGCTGGCCTGTTGCCATCCTTCTGCATCTAGTCAGGTCCATGAACATTCATGGTGCACACAGGCTGCTGTGCAGCGCCACAAGCACCCCACCAAGAGCAATCTGCCGTCAGCTCAGGAGGCAGAGGCCATGCTGTACCTGGATCGTGACATGTTCACACCACAGGTCAGACTTGGCTGTGACTCAATGACTTTGTTCCTTGCATGCACATCAGCTGATGACTACCACCGCTTCGTCCTGCCTGGCAGGTATCTGTGCGAACCAGAGGTCAGGAATCTGCCTTAGTCAGAACCGGGCATCACTTGTGTGCTTTGGCGCTGGTGGTGCAGGGAGCCTGACATAAGGTGCCCTTCTGTGCAGGCTTGGAGCGGCATGACCAAGTAAGGCCCTGATGCACAGCGTCGGGCTGTCCAGTCCTGCCATTGCAGCATCACTGCACTGCTTTGGCAGCATGCCACATGCTGTACTCCTGTCATCTGGTCCCGCCTCCGAGCAGCCCTTACTTGCCATTCCCTGCACATGTTACATGATAATCACCGATTGATGCGCACACCTCTGTGTGAGATGCTGGGTGATGGGTGACGTGGTCTGTTGTGACTCTGTCTGCAGGGTGATGGACTATGCGCGCTACCTGGAGACGCTGGAAGACACTGAGAACGCCCCTGGCTGCGAGCAATGCACCAACAACAGGCTGCTGCTGGAGCGGGTGTGGCAGGTGAGATGACCCATCTGGAGATGTGATGCTGAGCGGGCTTCTTGGCAGTTCACTCCAAGGCGTTGAGGATGTACCAGAGCAGCCCTGCACCAGGCAGGTCACAGGCCAGGGCTGTGTGGCAGTGCGTGCAAGTCCTCTGCAGCGTAAAGTGGCACCATCAGGCATCTGTGGCAGCAAAGGCATGGTCAAAGCATGGTAAAACCCATCCTATGCACTGTGATGGTGTGTCTATCTGCCAGAGCAACGACTGCCATCACTCACATGACCCATAAGCATGCCAGAGGTGGCCTGGCCTGCTGTGGGTCAGTTCTGACGTGTGGCTGACCACCCCAGCTCAGCTTCACACACAGCCAGCTATTGATTGAGGTCAACTGCAAAATGGGTACGTCCAAAAAGCAGGGCTGTCTGCTGTGCCGCCCTTCAACCTGATCCTGCCAGGTATTGTTGGAATGACTTGGTCCATTGCAGGCTATCACCCAATTTATCAAGGCAAAGTAAGGTAATCCCAAAAACTCAATTAGGGACGGCTGTTGTGGTTTGCAGGTGGTCGCTAATGAGTTCTACAGCCCAGCAGGCACCTTTGAC
This sequence comes from Asterochloris erici, assembly GCA_019693375.1. NCBI lineage: Eukaryota > Viridiplantae > Chlorophyta > Trebouxiophyceae > Trebouxiales > Trebouxiaceae > Asterochloris > Asterochloris erici. The sequence continues at coordinate 140,160 of JAAMXJ010000488.1, forward strand.
CAGGCAGAATGGGCTGAGCAACTCTTATCCACCGTCAAGGTGAGCTACCCTCATGCCTGGGCTGTGACTGTCTGACATGTGCACAGCTCCCTGGACAACTACACCACCTGGAATTGGCTGGCCTCCAGGCTGGGCATCCTTACAGATTACTTGGCTGCCTAGTCCCAGCAGCAGGCGCACACTGTAGGTCTGCATGATCCTTCACCGAGCATGATGGCAAGCTATCATGTCAATCGACCCTGCAGCCCACTAGCTTGAGCCCAAGGCCAAGCAGCAACGCACACCATGATCATAATCCAGATGTCTCTTTCCCAAGGCTACCTGGCACAGCAGGCAGGCGTGCCGATCTCCTCTGCAGGCTTTTGGGAGCCTCAGGACCAAGCGGCAGGCCTATGCAGCAGCTGAGCACATGGTGGCTTCCCTCGGGGACCGCTACAGCGAGTTCCTGCAACCCACAGCCTACAGGCGAGCCATTCGAAGGCCGCAACCTGCCGAGCGCGAGTACCTGGCTGCCCAGTTCACCGGGACTGGCATCCAGGTGGGACCCTGCTGCCAGCAGCTCAAGGGTGGACCTGCTCTGTCATGTTGTGCAACAAATGGTGGCTGCTAATTGCACTTGGACAAGCAGCCCCGCTGTTTCTGGCGGTCACCAGCTCGCAGGGAAATGAACTGTTACCCTGCTGCTCCTCAGACGTGCTGCTCAGACAGGCCGCAACTGCGCATTGAGATGGCTTGACTTGAAGTGCGCTGCAGACCATGTGCTGCCTCTTATTTGTGAAGTGCTTGCTGAAGGCTTAAAATTTTTAAAAACATGCAGTGGAGCTGCTGCAGGTGGGGCACAAGCTGTCACCGGCTGGGGGCTGGGCAGTCGATGCTGTCATGGCTGAGTCGCCGGCAGAGGAGGCAGGCATCCTGCAAGGGGAGCGCATCCTCGAAATAGGTCAGCCATGTCACATAGCGAGACTTTGCATGAGCTGGAGACGGTGCACTGCAGGCTTGTATCACGTTTGCAATTGTGTAGCTGCTTACAGGTCTTGCGCCTGCAGCGCAATGCCTGCAAGGCGGCGCCTGTTCATGAGCACCAATGAACCAGCCGCAGCAGCATGGTTACACTCACAGAGCATCATCTCCACGTGAACAGTGCCCTGCAGATGGCTACCCAGCTGAGGAGCTGAATGAGCATGAGGTCCAGGAGCTCATGAGAGGGACAGCCGGCTCGCTGGTCATTTTGACCATGGGCCCAGCACCAGCAGGTGACCGCTTGGGTACTGCCAGCAGCAGTCAGCTGCCCATGCATGGTGGGAGTCACCTTGCTGGACATAAGTCAGGGATGAACAGTGTGCTTTGCGCAATCTGCACGCAGCTTGGTTGGAGCCAGCAACTGAGCCGCAGGATCAGAGAGGGTCAGTACCTTACCGCCTATGGTGCACCAGTGGGTCATGGTCCGCAAGCCCAATTGAGGGTCTGGCTCTGTCACCAAGCATGCACAGCTAGGTGGATGCAGCCTTGCTGAATCATACGCATGCACAGCCTGGCAGAGGCAGCCTTGCTGGTCGTTCTGACCACCGGCATTCTATCAGCATGCGCTCACAGCAGCTTCTGTGCAGGCCTCAGAGGGCGGGCTGCGTATCTCTCAGTTCTTGATTGGGTCTGCTTGTGCAGCTCCGCAATGCATAGCTCAATAACATGTGGGCAAGCTTCCACCCAGGCACCTCTGTGCCAATCAGATGCCAGAGCTGTGGGCATTCCCCTGCTCATGCAGGTGCAACCACAGAGGAGGGCGCCGCCAAGGGTCGACGCCTGCCCTCAGAGCTGTTGCCTGTTCCATTGGCCCGTCTCACAACGCCCAGCTTCCAGCCGCTCCGGCCAAGCAGCTTGTTGCAGCCCGCGGGACCGCTAACTGGTCCCTCTCCCTCTCACCTGAGCACAGCTTCAGCTGCTGCGCCTTCGGTTGGCCAAGGAGATGTTGCAATGGCAAGCGGCCGCCAATGGCCGGTTGTAGGACATCAAGTTGAGGTGAGCGTGAAGCAGGAGGCTTCTCATCTGATACGTGTCCGGCGATGAAAAACAGTCTGGACTTTTTTCTTGCCTTGTGTCACGTATCCGGAGATCTGGGCAATTCGTGCTGTTGTTGCCTTTGGAAGCCCTATGCTACCTCTTGTATGGAGAAAGGTTTCTGCTGAACAGCTGGACCAGCCTGGGAAGCTGTCTGATGCCTGTTGGCTGGCTGTATCCAGGAGCATGGCCCAGTGGCAGACACATCTGCCCAGAAGCTGAGCGCAGACCCCTCCGGCAGGCTGCTGCAGCATTACGCTGCATCCTACCAGAGCGCTGCGGCCCTGGAGGCCCTCAAGCAGGTGCTGCCGCAGGACGCCAGGAGCTCAGGTCCATCGCACTTCACTGAGCCAGGGCAGCAGCCGGGCACCAGGGTCGTCTACCTGGAGCGTCGGCCCCTGCCCCAGCCCCCACTCAAGCAGGCAAGCAGCCACCTGACTCAAACAGCCACATTTCAAGCAGTTGCCCCTGCCCCAGCCGCCACCAAAGCAGGCAAGCAGCAAGGCATTGCTGCAGTGCCTTGCTGATGAGCAGAGGCACGCCCCACAGCTGTGGACTTTATCGGCTGCCACTGAGCATGGCTGAGTCAAAATATGAGGAGTAGAGCACTGGTCTGCTGCCCGCTAGCAGGCACTGCTGAGCAGAAGTCTGTGGGCTTGAGACATGGCTGTTGCTCTCTGCAGCCAAATTGCTGTAGAGCTCTGCACCTGCTGGGCAAGTGCTTTGGTGGCTGATGCTACTGCTGTTGGTCTCTTGAGCCACGCTGAAGGGGTGCAACACGACCTGTTGATGTCCACCACACCTGGACCGTGTCCCTCATGCCTGCTGGCTGCCACCTGTTTGCAGGCCCTGGTCGACCTGCCCCAATGGCGTCACTGTGGGGCATTTATGTTTGCAACTTGTTATGGCAGCTGCATGCCAGTCATCACTAATGCCCTGCACCTGCAGGCTCTGATAGGCTTGCCTGATGGCCCCACTGTGGGCTACCTGCGCCTCCACTATTTCAGCTCAGAGGGCACCACAGCCTTCACCGATGCCCTACGCTTTGGGGAGTTTTATGGCGTTGCCGGCTGGCTGATTGACCTACGAAACAATCCAGGCAAGCGGGGTCGTCTAGAGGTGTATCCCAACATGGCCCTGCAAAAGCTTGGCACCTGCAAGTATTTGTGGTGCAGATAACATTGGTGTGTACTCTGCTGCTTCAAGGGTGCAATTTGTTGCCCAGGCTCCTCTTGAGTTGTGGGGTTTGCTGCTTGCCTTTGGCCAGTGGCGTCACTGCAGATACCCAAAACAGGCTGATTGAGCCTGCAGAAATGCATTGCTGGCCACCACCTTGTGCTGACTACCATTTATATACTCTCAGGTTGCCTGCAGGTGGCGTTTTTGAGGAAGCCATTGCCACTGCCAGCCTCCTGCTCCAAGACGGCCAAGAAATTGCTGAGACTGTGAGGACAGGATCTTTTGTAGACAATGTGTGGAGGGTGAGAAGCCGTCACAGGCAGCCAGCAGCCCATATGTTGATGTGCTTCTTGATCAGGAAGTGCCCGAACTGCTGTCATCCAGGACGTCCTTCTCCACGACAGGGCGCTGCGGTGTCTCCCTAAGGCAGCTGCCTGGCTGCAGGTGGGCACCCTGAGCAAAGAGATCTTTCCTAACCTGCCAGGCCGTCTCACTGACAAGCCGGTTGTGCTGCTGCTGAATGGCTCCACTGCAAGCGCCTCTGAAGTGCTGGCGGGAGCCCTGCATGACAACAACAGGTGAGCACAGCATGGCCTGCCCAGCAAATTGGCATGTCCATATATCCACATGCGCCACTTTGTGGCAGTTCAAATGCAGGGCCGTCACTGTGGGAGAGAAGTCCTTTGGCAAGGTGGGCTCACTGTGCAGTTTCCCCTAGGTTACTTCAGAAGAATGCAACTTCAAGCTGCTCATGCGCAGGGAGTGGTACAATACTACTTTCCCAACAAGGATGGCAGCGGCCTCAAGCTGACTGTGGCCAAGTACCTGAGCCCGGCCAAGTATGATATCACACAGCAAGGCGGAATAACACCTGACATAGCATGCCATGACTACCCACATGGAGAGGGCAGAGTGAGTGCAGCAAATGACAGCTGCATCTTGGCAGCACTGCAGGAAATAGAGCAGCAGAGCAGAGACGCAGGGCGACCGTTGGAATGAGTGACAGATCGCAAGTCAGACTTTTGTTGCAATTTCATCGTTGCAAAAACACCATGTTTTGGCCCACCCCGGCGAGCAATTGCCACCTCATGCAGATTGCTGTAGTTTGAAGTAAGTTTGCAGCTTCTTGAGTCTGAGCACTCGCAGCCATAGCTGCCAAAGTTTGTGTAGAAAAGGCAGGGCTGCTGCTACCATGAGTAGAGGCGGTTTCATGAGTAGAGGCGGTGTGGAAATGGCACTATTCATCAATGCTAAGGTCCAGGTGGGACGTCTGGTGGCTGAAAAGCAGCCTAGGAGCAAAGTGCACACAGATGACTGTTGCTGCATTTGCTGACACTTGGCCAAGTAGCACAATGCTGACATGGTGTGAATGAGACCCACTCTCATTACAATTGCCTGACATGATGCCAGCTCAAAGGCTCCTATACAGCACTAGCTGCATCCTGAGGCTTGCAATCTTGTTCCAGGCAGGTAGAGGCCAGCAGCAGACAAGTGTCAGTGTGAGAAAAATTCATTCAAGGACAATCTGTTGTGCAGTGGTCAATGACATCGCTCAGGCCTGGGAAGGGACTTGCCAGACACGTTTGTAGAGATAGATTGCCAACAGTGCAACAACATCTGCCGAGAAGATTGCCGGAAAGGACTTCCAGACAAAAGGGAGGGCTACATTGATCACTGGCACAAGTAGAAAGAGGATGTTCAGAGCGTCCTTCTCTGCTGGTTTGCAGTCCCTGGCCCGCAGCGATGGGATGGTGAACATCCAAATGGACCACATCCTGCGGCAGCACAGGGACAGGCTGAGTGTTGTGCGTGCCGAGGGCGGGTGGCTGTGGTGAGGGAGAAGCCAGTGGTGCAGCATTGGCATGCAGGGAACCCTGTTGGGCTGCGAGACGCCAACCGGTCAGGACCAGTCAGCAGCTCAGACGCAGTATTGGAAAGCAAACGCCAGCACAGCAGGCAGCAGAGGTGTCAACCCACAATGCTTAGGCTGCAGAACATTGAGGGACAGGCCAAAGGTGAGGAGGCAAAACAGTGCAGCAGGGCAGGCACACAAGGCCGGCAGGCTGCGCAATGGCAGGCGATGAGCACAAGGCCGCACTGCTCACCCGATGAGCCGGGCAATGTTTGGCTCATCTGACGGAAGTATCAGGTTGAATGATAGGAAACCTCCGACCTGCAGGAGCGTCCAGCGAATGTCAGGGATGGGCCCACGCCCAACATGCGTGAGCAAGCTGCAAGGGTGCAAGATGCACTGCTGCAGAAATGCCACAGCAGACCGTGCAGTGCTGAGTGCAGGACCTGCACCACGCGGCTGGCACAGCAGCAGCACTCACTACGAGAGCGACCCATGCCTGAACCTCGAAGACTGTGTACAGTGTGCTGCCTGCAGGCAGAAAGGGGTGCCGCTTGCTCTCTGAGCTGCCCGTTTCTGCGCTGTGCGAGCCTGACACTCTGCACCAGTGGCTGCTGTGCAGCACAAGATAGTGCGCCAGCTGATGATCACCACCATGTCCAGACAACTTCCCTTACCTGGGTATGCAGGGTTCTTCCCTGTGGCCCCAGAGGCCCTTGGCGCAAAGGTGCTGGCTGTGCCACGCACAAACTTGTCTACCTGCAGCAGGCACGGCAGCCTCAGCCATGACAGGCTCGTGCCAGCAGTCATCGGCATGCTGCAGCTGGAGGTTGGGACAGGCTAGGCTCAAGGTGCTGTGTTCGACAGAAACCTCCAGAGAAAGGTGCCCCGTGAGCAGACATTGCCATCGCGGTTGCTGACCTCTTTCTGCAGCTCCTGCTTGTTGGGCTTCTCACCCACGTTGACATTATCCTGGCCTGCACGTTGAAGCAGCCACATCAGTTTTGAGCACCTTCAGAGAGCAGCCTCTGCTGGGTCTTCATTGCAGCCTCAGCGCCACCATTGATGAGACGGGCTGGGCGTCCTGCACGTGCAGCATCAACCAATGGGCTTGCCTGATGTGGACGCCTCCTCCTGCTTTTCATTGACTGCAGCCTGTAGTCTGCATTGTCTTTGTTTCTGCGCCCTCAGCTGTCTGTCCTGCTGCCTGAGTGGAACAGCAGATCTGGACAAGCAGCCTGACCCACATTGAAGCTGCCCACACTGCATCTCGTTACCGCACTTTGCGTGTTGAGTTTGCCTTGCTGCCGAGATACTATAAGGTGCACGGCTGTAGCAACTTGATTCGGCCTAAAGATTAACATAAGGGAAATGCATTCAGCTGAAGGTTCACACTCTGCAATGCTGCACATGCTGTACCGCTGTAAGGGAACCATCTGTGCAAGCAGAAACGCTCAGGGGTCCTGATCGACAGGTAGCTCCATCTGTTTGCAAGAGTCCATCATGGCGACAGCACCACAGGCGTTCGACGATCCACTGTCGACACTGGCTTTTGCCCCTGAGGTAGGGAGCTGCATGCTCCTTCTGCATCCGGCCATCATATATGATGTGCGCCTGCATTGCTTTCCGCTGAAGACTTGTGCCTGTTTGCATGCAGGAAGAGGCGGTGGAGACAGAGGTCCCCATTCATGATGAGCCTGCAACAAGCCAGGCACGTACCAGCCGGTTGTCTCTGGATCGCTGTCAGCCCAGCATGCTCCGCCCGCATGGGTGCCTCTGTTGAGGATGTAGCCTGCTTTTGTGTAGCTGCCGGATTGGAGGAGCCAATATGACCAGTCAAGCTGGCAGCAGCGCCGCCCCAGCCCGTCCAGGACATGCCTGCCTGCATTGATGCTCAGCCAGCAGGGGTAGCCCTTTGGTGCCAGAGCTGCCTGACTGTCAGTTCACAGCCTGCCAGCCAGCCAGTTAAATGGCTCCCTCGGAACAGCAGTAGCATGAATGGCCTGCGTTTGCCTCAGACAGCTCTTGCACCTGTAGGTGGGCAGTCAGACCCTGGCCAGGACCTGGCTGGGTGCCAGGGAGAGAGAATTGACAGGCTTGCACCTGCCACAAACAGCTCTTGCACCTGCAGGTGGACAGCCATGATGGGCCTCTCCCCCCTCAAGGTGCCTCCCAGCAGCCCCAGCCAGGCGCCTCCCAGCAGCCCTGGCCGCCCCACAAGCCTGCACAGCCCCAGCAGGCGCCGGCCATGCCCCAGCAGGCAGACCCTGCACATCTGAGCAGCTACCCAGGCCCTCCCCAGCAGGCGGCCCAATCGCAGTACCAGCCCACGCGGTCTGAGGCCTCAGCTGACTATGGCCAGGTCAGTCAGGCCTGTGCCTGACCGCACGGAGCGTGGGATTGGCCCAAGTGCCTGGCACGGTGCACTGCATCCACACTGCCAAGTCAGCTGGGCGCTCTGCGTGCTGCGTGAGCTGCATGCTGCTTTTGGCAGCCCACCCCAATGCATGCAGCATATGCAGCATTGCCTGTCCGGTCAGGTGCTCCTCCTCTCAGACTGATCCTTGCTCTGTGTGCAGGTACTAGGCCCGACCAGCGATGAGGACACCATGCTGCTGCAGGCAGCAGATGAGCAGAACGCTGCTGCAGGGCTAGGGTCGGGGAGCGAAGGTGGCAGCAAGGGGCAAGGTGAGGGGTGGCTGTGATGGAGGCGGTGCCTCTGGTGGTGGCCCTGCTGCATCAAGACTGGGGCCAAGTAGTGAAGGCAGCAGGAAGGGGATAGGCTGAGTGGCAGGCACGAGAATGGCAGTTTTAGACGGATTGGCGATGCCATGCAGGATCCTCCTTGCAGCCCCAGGGCATGCTGTGTAAGCTGTGCAGCGGAGCTCAGCCAGATGCTGCCTGGCATGGCCGTGTAGGGTCAACTCAGCCTTGCTCACATGTGCACCTCTGACAGGAAGTTCAGAAAGAACGCCACTGCTGCTTGACATGCCCTTCAGGGTCTCCTGACCGGTCTCAGGCATGCTGCTGCGCACCGGCATGCATGAGCTTATGGCGCTCAGTAAGGACCCCATGCTGCCGGAAATGTCCTGCACGGTCCTGCCTTCTGCTCATCAGCATGCAGTATCTTGTGAAGCTCGGAAATTTCGTGCAGGGTCCTCAGTATTCTTGCAGGTCCTGCACCCAGCCTCAATCGATGCTGCTGCGCATCAGCAAGCTGTTCAGACCATGTGCAGCTTTTCGAGCCGTGCCAAGTCAGCAGCATGACATTCGGCACTGGCTGCCCTGTGAAGTGCCCCAACTTATGGAGCTCAGCAATGCAGGGTCAGACCAATGCAGGTCAATTCAATTTCCATTATTGCAGGGTCCTCCACCCAGGCCCCATCTCGCCTGCTCCACATCAGCGTCCGGGATCCCGTCAAGCTCAGTGAGAAGACCATGCTCCCTGGCGTGAACCAGGGGCATGTGACCTATGCAGTGGTCACGCGCTCAGAGTTGCCCAACTACCGGCGGCAGAGCAACGGTGTGCGGCGGAGGTTCAGAGATTTTGTGGTGAGACAACCAGCAGGGCAGCAGGGCGCACCCCTGCCTTGAGTGTCCTGGGCCATATGGGGGCAGAGGCAGCAGATTGGAGTTGCCGGCAGGCATGTTGGCCAGCCTCCCTTGCTGGGAGAGCCTGCGCAAGCACACTAAACGGGCAGGCTGTCCCTGCTGCCATTCTCAACAACAGGCCTGCGATCTCAGCGTTTACTGCAGCAGAGCTGCACGACAAGGTGTGCAGGGCTCCTCAACTGGGGCCAGTGGGAGTTTGCCTGTTTGAGCTGCCAGACATGTGTATACACCCTGCTGCCGGCCCTAGCAAACATGCTCATGACCCGACATTCTCCTGCTGATTCCCTGTATGCCTCCTCCCACTTTCCCCCAGCAGCACAGCAACGCTTGGCTGCCTGCTGAGCACGGCTGGGCTCAGCAAACTGCTGCAGACACTGGCCGACATGCTCAAAGCTCAATATCGTGGCTTCTTCCTGCCCCCGCGGCCAGAGAAGAACCCTGTTGAGGGGCAGCGAGCCAGCGAGGAGTTTGTGGAGGTCCGGCGGGCGGCCCTGGAGAAATATCTTAATCAGTTAGCAGCCCACCCTGCCGTTGTGCGCAGCGAGGTGAGGCCATGCACCTGGTGTGAGGTTCCCTTGGCCTGGAAGGGCGGCTGGCAATGCTGACTGTCAGCAAAAAGAGTCAGCTGTGCCTTTGGCTGGGAAGCTGTAGTGACCCTGGAACCGTACCCGAAGCAATAAATCTTTTCATGTTGCCGCTATGCGTAGCGAGGTGAGGTTGCGCGCCACCTGACAATGAGTGATGAGGAAGTGTGGCTGCAGCCAACTATGACTCATCTTGTGAAGGATGGCAGAGGGACAGGCCACAGTGTATGCCTGCTGCATGCCCCATCAGCGCCCATAGCTTAGGCTCGAGGAGACCTCCGGCCAGGGAAACCAGTGCTCAGCGCGGCTGCAGCCAAGCACACCATGCTGGCGCCAGACTGAAAGCTGATGCCTGCCATGTGGCGTGTTGGATTGCAGGGGGTTCCTACAGGCACAGAGCATAGGGCTACTGACTCTGTATAGGCTTAGTTACAGCCAATGCCTGAGAAGGGAGAGGGGGGCCTCAAGCCTGAGCAAGCATGTGCATGGTAGTGGCGGCTAAAAGAATGCTGGCCACTCCTCAGAAGTGCTCATTTCTGCCATGCGTGGTTTGCAGGAACTGAGGGTATTCCTAGAGGCAGAGGACAGCCTGGCCACCAGCTTTGAGTGGGCGCAGCTGCAGCCCCTGCACGGCACCATCCTGGAGGGTGTGGCACGCCTTCCCCGCCAGCTGTTTGGTGAGCAGTTGGTTGGGTACCAGCTGCCCCAGTGTCAGCCACGGCACCATCCAGGAGCGTGTGCCACACCTCCCCCGACAGCAAGGAGGGGGGTTGTCATCTGTGACATGCTGCTGCGCTTATCTTGAACGCACTTGCGGTATGCTCAGCTTGAGGAGGGCCAGACAGCAAGGGCCCTCCTGTCTCCCTGCAGGATATGACGACTTAGACCAAGCGAATCAGTGCCTTACTTTGGGATGGGCAGCAGGTGCTCAGCTGAGGCTGCTCTCTGTGCCTGCAGGTGTGGATGGCACCTCCGCCACCACCCCCACAGAGGCTGCCCAGAACCCCAAGCACACCAGCGACTTGCTGAGGCGCTTCAAGGAGATGGGCCTCAGCATGCGCCATGAGTACCGGGAACCCGCAGAGCTTGATCAGATTGAGACAGACCTGCGGGTGAGACATGTGGGGCTGAACAAGCAGGGTTGTTGCTGTGGAGTTTAGCCTTCTTAACCACTTGTTGAAAGATGATGTTGACCTCTGCCTGATTCCCTTACTTGTGCAGTCTGCTGTCAGGACTTGACGGATGCAAACTATATCACATTTTCCCACACCCTGGCTGGGCCACAAATAGTTTGAAGTCTCTGGGCCGTGCCCAGTCTACAACGATACATTGTGCTGCAATGCTACTGGGTTGACAGTCCTGTGTGTTTGCCTGCAGAATGAGCGCATTCTGGTGGACGAGTTCAGTGAGAAAGTGGCGGTGGCCTCCCGCAAGGTCAGCTTTTCATTACAGCATGCACAGCTCCCCAACAAGAACGTGAACCACCTGTCTGCCTGCAATCTGAAACCAGTTTTTGTCAGATGGATACTGGTGTGTTCTTACAGCATTCCTGCATTGTGATCCTCATCAAACTGCTGGTGTACCTTGCTTGGGTTTGAATTTCATGAATGCCCTGCAGGCTGAAAAGGTGCTGGGCAAGTTCGAGACCCACGGCACAGTGCTGGGCGACCTGGGGCTGGCCTCCATCAAGCTGGCCAAGTTCGAGGACGAGGTTGGCACCCGCTGCGGCAGCTACACTGACACTGCAATGGCCAGCAAGGCCATTGGGTCAGATGCTCGGCGTGTGGGCATGGTGAGGGCGGTTGATGCTTTGCCAGCATTGCCAGCATCAGATCACATTGTATCCAGGCAACACTGACTTAGCTGCAGATCCCTTTCGACGCTTGTGCCCAGCATCTGGCATGGTTTGGCCTGGTCTTGATCCTGGTCTGTGGCCAGGCCAACCTGCAAATGCTGCGCTGGCTCTGCAGCACATGCATCTGCCCTCCTGGTTTCAAACTCGACAAGATAGCTGGACTGAAATTGTGTCAGGATGTGTAGCAACACTGCAGCTCAAGCAGCCTGGTGCCAGCCACAGAGGGGCATTGCCTGCATTGAGCATCCACCTCGTGGAGTAGCAGGCACCCAGCCCTGGCTCAGCTGACAGTGCATGCTGCCCTGGCCTGCAGGCAGATGTGCGCCTCAGCCGGCTGTCGCGCGGAGCCACTGCCCAGGCAGCCACCGCCCTGGAGCCCCTGCACGACAACCTGGCGATGGCACCAGTGCGTCTTTGCTGTGCCGCACTGCAACTCAACACACGAAACTGCCCCACTCAACTCAACTAGGGCTCTGATCATGCGCTTGCTATGAGTCTCAGGCGCATAGTTGTTGGGCCGAGGCATGACACACCAAGATTAACTGGCGGGGCTCGTGATGCCATGCATTGCATGCACAGGGAAGACGGGCCATGCTCAAGTTTCATATGGCCGTAGTGGGTGCATGTGCAGCCTAGGACTGATATCTGGTTTGCTGGAAGCACGCCCAGAGCTGCAGGGTAGCCAGCACAGTCTCAATGTGTCTTGATTGGCACCACAATGTTGCCATGCGTAGAGGTCAAACGTACTTATCATGTTTGTCTTCATGAACCCGCCATGCTTTGCGGAACCAGCAGCTCTCTCACATTGCAGGCTGGTATGCATCTGACGGCCACGGCCAGGACTTGGCTGTACATGTGCCAACATTCGAATGTGCTGGCTTGCATGATGCCCGAGTCTCTGCTGTTCCTGCTGATCCCCTGTGCGCCCCATTGCTTTGGGGCCAGTACTGGAGCCAGTCCCCTCTCTCCTGCATGGCTCACGGCAACACTGGACCCCGCTTCTGCCTCCACTCTGTAAATGCAGGCCTGCATCGCCTTCTCAGCCCAGTTCAACAGCCCCTGTGGGTCCTGCCTAGTGCTGCCGTGCTGCAGGCAGCCCTTTGAGTGCTGTGTGACGGCAGCCTGCACGGCTGCAGGCGGCCAGCAAGGCCATGCGGGAGCGGGAGGCAGCACTTCTCACGGTGCAAGCCATGCAGGCCGACCTTGTCCGAAAGAGGAGTGCCCTCTCCTTCCTCACGCAAGGAGGCCAGCAGGTGAGGGACCCTTGCTCTGCGCTGTGTCTGTGGGATCCAGGGGCCCTGTTTAGGCTATCGGGGGGACCTTCCATGAGTTGCTGTGAATTGGAGGCGTTTTGCAAGAAATGCAGCATGCAGGTGCTCATCAGTGCCCTGTCCTGGCTCACTCATGTTATGATGGCGAGCCTCGTGCAAGGGCATCAGCAGGTGACCTCTCATCAGAAATTTGATTACACACTTCGACGCTGCACGCTGGCCTGGCGCAGGCTGGGGTGACAAGCACTGATTTGCAAGGGCTTGCATCATCTCTGTGATTCTCACGGGCCAGCCAATGCCAACACAAATGTGCTTTGGACACGATTCTATTTGTAGGAATGCCTGTTGACTGCGCCCTGCAGGTTAGGTCGCGGCGCGTGACAGGTGCTGAGCACGATATTTCCACTCTGGAGGCAGCCCTGCAGGCAGGTCCTGCCCCAGCAGTGCTGCTCGCAGTCGGCACCGTGTGCATGCACCTTTGTGGTGGCAGAGCGCCTTGCACTCCTGGTCCCTGCTGGGTCCTGGCCTCTGTCAAGCAGAGGCCCTGGCCACATATCATGTCTGCAGCATTGCCCCAGCACAGGTTTGTGCAGGCCCTGCAGCACTGCTTGCATCTGTGCTACATGATGCTGTGGACCTTGTCAGCATCTTACGGTTCCCTGTCCTGCACGCACAGGCTGCCCAGGCAGAGTATGAGCGGGTCAAACAGCGCAACCTGCAGGAGCTGGGGCGCTGGAAGGTCCAGAAGTCAGCCAATTTTGCGGCTATGCTGGTGCGCAGAGAGGCTGGCCAGTCATCATACTGTGCCTGGTGTGCGGGTCAGCAGGTCGCTGTGCGGTGCCATCGTCTGGTGGTAGCACACCCATGCCAGTACTGCAAAGCCGATCTCTGCTGTGGGGCAGGGAGAGCCCATGCAGCAAGCATCCCCACTTTTGGCAGTCCACTGCAAGTATTTGTGCTGCTGACTGTTGTCTCGCTGTGCTGCAGAGAGGATATGCAGAGGTGTCTGCAACGTATGAGGAGAGGGCTTTGCAGATCTGGCTGGTGAGCTGATTTGTGTCCAGCTGCTTCTGGCGCACTGATGACGGTTTTGGAATTGCCCTCACAATCTGGCGGTTCCACGGCTACAGGGCGTGGCAGAGGAGTTTGGCGGCTCACTTCAGCAGTCCCCTGAGCTTGCTGCCCTGGCGCTGCAGCGCAGCTCCCCCTCTGAATAGACTGATAAGCATGGCCAGCATGCCAGGCTGCAGTTGTAAGTTGTAAAACACTCTGATTTGATGCTATGAAGTCGAGCAGTGATTCCCTGAGAGAGATCATCAGGCTGCCCATACTGTTCCGAGAAAACCGCATATACATCATTGGCTAAGTGTCCCATCTGACTGATTTCGAGCTCGCGACTTGGCAGCCAGATTTGACAGAGCCAGTGTCCGAGTCGTTGCTCGCCTCACTGCATGACCTTCAGTACCACGGGGCCCCCAGAACAATCTCGGTGTCAGCAGCTTCATGCTCGGAGCCTAAAGCAGGGGAGCTAGAGGCCTACCAAATGCAGGGAGACAGCTGGGGTTTATAAAAGGACAGGCCATGGCGCTGAGGCCAATGCAGCTCTGGTGCTGGCTGGTGGTGGTGGTGAGTGCTGCATCTGCAGGTGCATTGCCCCTGGATGCATCTTCAGGTGGTGGCCTGGCGCATTGTGCTTACCATAAGGGATGGGTGCTGATGTGAGAGTGGCGCCTGCAGCCTGGCAGGCGAGGCTGCACAGGGCGCAGCTGCAGCCAGCTTGTATGGCACTGTGCATGATGCAGCAAGGGGTGCTGAGAGCTTTTCAGGGGCGGGTTCATAATGCCGCTGCATTAGATTCATGATCCTGCACAGTCCCCTGAGGTGACAAATACGCACCGTATGTGCTGTGTGCGCAGCATGGCGCTCTGTCACTGCAGCTCTGCCGTGTGTACCCAGCGCACAGTGGGTCGCTGACCCCCAGTGGGGCTGACGTCATGGGCACAAACTTGTCTATCACGCACAGCATGCGGTAGGCACAGGAGGGCTGCATCAGCAGTAGCTGCACTAGTCTATCAAACTCTTCCGATTGCAGAAGCAACATGAATGATCTGCTGCGGGCAAGTCAGCTGCTCAGCAGTCAAGAGTAAACTTGGCATTTTTGACATTTGTCATGTCAACAGCACAGCACCCGCTGAGGTGCAGCATCAGCGGCGTCCACAGCAGCAGCCTCACCGGAGTCAAAGCCTGTGACTCGGCCACATGGTGGCTGCCGGAGTCTGCTGCAGGTGACTGCCTTGGACGCACAGCAAAGGCAGCTGATGGGCAGGGCTTCCCTCCCTAGAAGATGGCTGCCCTGACTGACGGATGGCAGTAGGCGAGCCACCTGTGGGCCGCAGGCAGATGCTGCGCAGCGCAGGGGCATTTGAACAGACTGTAGGCTGGCTGCAGGCGGCACACTTGAAGGCTGAGCGCAAGCTGCCCTCAAGGGAGGCCCACTCTGCCGGCAGGTGCACTGACCACATCTCGGCGCTGGCTGCAGGTGGCCGCCTGTTGAGCATGCAGGGAGTTTCACTCACCCATGCTGGGTTGCAAACCTGGCAGGTGGCAGGTTGAAGCCTCTCAGTACCCTTGGCTGGGGTGTAGGTGCCCACCTTGGGGGCTTGGTGCAGGTCTGGGGGCCACATGCTTCCAGCAGGCACATGACCAAAGGTCAGCTCCTGTCTGCAGGTGATTGCACTGGATGCTGTAGCAGCGGCAGCTGCTGGTTTGTCATGACTTGCTGCAGATGCTGTGACCATGCATGTGCATGCCTGCAGGTGGGGTCTGCAGCCAAGGCGGGGGAGGCATCGCCGCCCACCACTGCAGTCCTGCCGGCTGCCACCAGCAGCAACGTGCTCCTGGGGGGGCACCTCCTGCAGGCACAGGAGGTCTGTGCCTTCCAGCAGCTGGCAACCACAATGGCCCTCACAGTGCAGGGGTTGCCTGCTGCCTTCTCCCGGGCAGCCCTCAAGTGCAGCTATGTGGAGGACCTGGGTGCCGTGCAGCAGCTGGAAGCTGCAGGCAGCAAGGTGAGCCGGCCGTTGCAGCCACGATGCGCTGTGCTGCACCATTTTTAGCGCAGCAGGGAGGTCATGTGTGCGGCAAGATGGGACTCAAGCCAAGCCACACCGACACAGGTGCTTTGCAGCAGCTGGATGCTGCTGGGGCAAGGCAAACGGCACTCTACTCTGTATGTAGCAATAAAGGAGGGTTCAACCTGTCCTCGGGGCCTACAGGCAACCTCTAGTGATGGCTCTGCTGTGTGCCTGCAAAAGAGAGTGCTGTAGGTCTCTGTGCTGGCTGTTACACTGCTGTTGCCCTACAGAGCACGGTCCTGTGCTTCCTGCACTTGAGTCAGTCTGCATTCTACCCTTTGGGCTTTGACATGTCTCTTGCCTGATGCAGGCTGGCAGCAAGGGCCTCGTGAATGCTACTGCCAGGCAGCTGGACAGCTATGTGCAGCAGGTGCTGCAGTCCCCCCAAGTGGCCGCCACACAGCAGGAGGTCAGCCACTCCCATGCAAGCACTGAACATGGACCTGCTGCTTTTGGACTGTCCCTGTTGCCTGCTTCTGGACAGACTGCACCTCTGAACAGACTTCAATTGCACTGTCAGCACATCTGTGGCCATCAAGCTCAAGCTGTTGCACAGTGTGCAGCATTGCGCCACCCATGACTTAGCCATCCACAGCTGCGTCTGGCTGGGATGGACGTGACTGAGCCTCCGCACCTTTTCAGCCCAGGCTGTCCGCTGCAGGTACTGCTGGGCAATCAGGGGTTGGCCGTGGCTCTCTCCTGCAACCTGCCTGCAAGCGCTGTTGCACAGTACGTGGTGGTGGTCGCCCAGCTGCCGGCAACCAACACCAGTGCAAGTGAGCTGCTGTATACGGAACAAGAAGCAGCTGCAGCGGGATGTTCATCATCGTGTTGAAATGGTGCATGTGCACCTGGTGCCAGGGCATGCAGCAGCAACGACTAAGCGGCTGTCAACTGAGCTTACCTCCTGCAGCTGTGTCAAGCCACCCCCTCACAACCTGCCTTCGGTCCCACGGCAGGTTTGCTCTGGTCCGCGCGTTACCAGCCCTGAGCTGAGTGGCTGTCCCGTATGGTGCCTTGCAGGCCAGACGCTGCTGGTGGTGGATGGCAGCAGCCAGTTTCCCCTGCTCTTGACCAACGTGCACTCAGCCCAGCCTGCATTAGGGCCGGCTGGAGGTGGCACAGAGATCACTTTGCAGGCAAGAAGGGATGACCTCATGCTGTCAGATGTGTTGTGCCATTGCTGGGGCTGACATCGTGACGCCTGGAGGGATGATTCTCCGTGACGTCCACCCTGTGATGGGCAGCCTGCAGCTTCAGGCCTGCTGCAGCAGAAAGTGATGGGCAGTGGTGCTTGTTGGACTGTTTCGTCTACTGTTTTGTGAGAAGGGCGACAGATGCGCTGCTGTCCATTTTGATCAGGCCTTCTTCGACTACCCTTCTTAATGTGGTACAGGGATTTGGCTTACCTGACGAGATGATCTGCGTGTTCCGCAACAGCACGTTTGCAGCGGCTGTGAATGCCACAGTGCTGTCAGACATGGAGGCCATCTGCCTGTCGCCTGAGTGGCCAGGGGATGACACCGTAGAGGTGTGCTGCCCGCTTCTTTCTCAGCCGTGTGGCCGCTATGAGGTCCTGCTTCTACCTGGCCTGCCTGGGCTGCATGCTGGGGATGTCTCAGCCATCTGGCCGCTCTGTGGTCTTGCTCCCATCTGGCCTGTGTGGGCTGCATGCTGGGGATGCCTCAGCTCGCTGGTCACCATGTTGGCCTGCTCCCACCTGGCCTGCGTGCTGGGGATGCCGGCTGACAGGCTGAGCTGCACACACCTGCTGGTGCCTGCTGACAGTTGGCCAGGAGTCTGCACCGATGCCCCTGCTCTGCACACCTGTGGCACACCTGTGGCATCTTCTATGCTGCGCTGCATGCTGTGTGGCACCTGCCTGGTTGGCATGCATGCTCTGCAACCCTGCAAGCAGCACCCTGGCGTGCATCTACCGCGCTGTGGATGAGCCCCTGGACACCTGCACTTCCACCACGACTCCAGCCTGTTGCTAACCTTATGACACGGACACACTCGCCCCTGGTGCAGGTGTCCCTCACAGTCCTCGCAGGCAGATGCCGCTTTGCCTTCGCCTACGGCTACTACCAGGATCCCTTGGTGCAGCGGCTCAACCCTCTGCGGGGGCCACGATATGGCAGCTTCCCCCTGCAAGTGCACTTGCAGGACCAAGTGGTGCTGCTGCAGGACGCAGTGAGTTGCTGGGGCACCCGTGGGCACCAGCAGCCAGATGTGCATGGCTCCTGCTGGCCTGGGCAGCACCCCTACTGTTGTTGCACCAATGACTTGGGCACTGCTTGAGTTGCGTGAAATGTGCGCCCACAACTGAGTCTGCTTCAGTGCACAACTCTGCAGCAAAGGTATGAGTCCCTCACTGCTGCACCGGCCTGCAACCCGACCCATGTGGCACATGCTCCCTCAACACTTGCCTAGAAGCTTGATCCGTATGCAACCTGCTCTGATTTTATGCCCATGTTGCATGAGGACAAAGGGCCTGGGTCGGCTGCACAGTGCATACTCGTGATGATTGACTGCGGGTGTGCACTGCAGGCTGAGAACTTTGCACCCATGACCTTCTCTGGAGCGTTGACTCTGCAGCTTTTCAGACAGGGATACACTACTGCACTGCAGGGCGAGACTTTTGCGCCCATGATCTTCATAGATGGCGTGCTCCAAGGAGGTGGTAGCCTGATGCTGCCAGCTGCCCTGGCGCCCGACCGCTGGTCCCTCTTGACTCAACTGCCCCTTGAAGGAGGTCCTCTGGTGGCCGGCAACCACACCGTCATGATCAGCCTGAACGGCCAACAGCTGCCTGAGCAGCTGGAGTACTCTGAGGCAGCAGTGAGTTTCAGCTAATTAGGGCATGGACAAGGTGGTGGCTGTGAGCTGTGGCTATGGGCATGGCTGCAATCTTGTAGAGTTGGTGTGCCTTTGGGGTGGCAGCGACACAAGGGCTGCTTGCTGCTGTCATCTGGCACTGGTGAGCCTTCTCTTCTGAGATAGCAGCAGCTGTCTAAGCGACTGGTCTGCTTTGAGGCACTGGTCAGTCTGGTGGCTGGTCAGTTCTAGCCCCTCACGGAAGGGACATTTGTGTGAGGGTCTGGCTGTTATTGAGAGGCATACCCTTCAGCTGTGTGTTGCACGCGACTCCGTGGAGGCTCCAGCCTGCCTGCCCACAGCATCATACCTGTTCTCATCAGGAACTGAAGCACAGTCCCTGCCCAAGCTGCAACAGCCCTCTGGCATCCAGAGATGGCTGGCTTCTGGCACAACCCACCTGTGTCAAGGCCCTGACAACACTGTCAAAGCCTCTGCTGATGCCGGTCACACTGTACTGTCCGGCCTGCAGGTCATCACAGTGGAAGGCCCTGTCGTCAGCATGGTGTCCCTGTACGTCAACCTGTCAGGCAGCACCACTGCCGACAATAGCAGCCCCCAGGAGATCAGTGTTGATGTGCAGCTGAAGGGGCTGGTGCTGGCACCCGTCACAGCCACAGTGGCTATCAGTCAGCGTCACCTGGTGGATGGCACCACCACAGAGGCTGACCTGATCCCCTTAGGCTGGGAGGAGGCTGAGCTCCTGTGGCCTGAGGGAAGCCCTGGTGAGCCCTGACCCAGGCTCGGTGGCGTGGCCCTGCCATGGCTGTTGTTCAAGTGGACGTGGCACACAGGCGGCGAGGGGGCTGAGCTCCAGCATTGCCAGTTACAGCTGGGAGTGGTGCACGCACACGAACTTTGACGTAGCCAGCTGACGACCATGCACTGAGGCCACAACGCATTGCATAGTGTGTGTTGTCACGCGGCTCAGTGTGCTGGGGACTGGTGCTGCGGACTGGAAAGTGGCAGGGAAGCTCAGCTTTGTCAAGCCCAGGCAGGCCAGCAAATTGAACCCATGCAGTGGTGTGCAGGCACACAGGTCATGACAAGGCGTCTGCCCCCTGCAGTGCTGCCCTGAACATTCACCCTCTTTCGCTGCCGTGCAGGTACGCAGACGCTCACAGTGCGCTTGCCGCCCTCAGCCCTCCCTCGTCTGAGCGGCGGGGCCCTGCTTTTGGAGTTGACCAACACCAGCAACGCCGATCTGAATGCCAGCAGGGCCACAACCATTGTGACGGCCCTGCCAGTCGACGATCTGTGTGTGCAGTTGGATCTGCCCAGCAACCCTGTGTTCTATGAGGTATGGTGCCTTGATGTTGCAGGTTGCCACCCAGATTGTTTGGGCTGTTGGCATGCGCTCCTGCATGAGGTCACTGACGCGCTGCTTGGGCTGCAAAGTGATCCCTTTGTGTATCTAGGTTGCTGGCATGTGAAGCCTGCACTGGGTCAACACTGCACTGCGTTGCTGGGTGCAACCCCCTCTCATGCCTTAGGCTTTCAGCAAGGACGTGATCAGTGCTTGCCTGAAGCCTTCTGGGGTTGCCCTTGCAGGGGGACAGTGTGGCTGTGGCTCTAAACGTGACAGCAGGCCGCCTGGCTGTGCCTGCCGCAGTGCAGTGGCAGCTGCAATCCACGACAGGCGACGTTGATGCCTGGCTGCCGGAGGCTGACCAGACGGGACTGCTGCAGTGGGATGGCGGGGCTGTTGCGTACATTGAGGTGGGTCTCATACCATGCTGCAAGCTCTGTGTGTCCTTGCACCTGCGACCTACACCTGGAAGCTGGGCTCTGCTGGGCTCTGCTTCTGTTTGGCAGGGTGTGTTGTCATGAAACAGTCGGGCTGTAGCTGTACTGTTGTAGTCTGCATTGCCCTAAGCGGCGAGAGGTCCTCAATAGGGCTGCTGCAGCGGGACGGTGGGGCCGTAGCTTGATACTTATCCGGCAAGGATAGTTTGTGGATTGGCAGGTCTGGCTGCAGCAGGGCAGCGCTGTTGATGGAGACTGCATGTGGGGGTGCTGCAGCATGGGTGTTGCTGTGCTGCACCAAGGCATCATGACGAAAGGGTCCCGCTGAGCTGCTGGACGCTGCCACTGGCTGCTCGGTGCCTTTTGCTCTCTGTGGGATGAGGTCCTGCCAATCAAGCCTGTGGGACAGAGGACCACATTGCACCGCTGCTGCTCCATCACTGCTGCACACCAGGCTGTGGACATCTGCTGCAGGTGCCTGTGGACTGGACCAGCGTGCCTGCAGACGCGCAGGACCGGCTGCAGCTGTCCCTGTTCGACCCCTGGAATGCAGCACTGGGGGCCGGCTTGTCCACCTCTCTGCTGCACCTGTTTGGCGTGAAGGAGGGCCAGTGCCCCCCTGGGGCTTTCAGGTGAGGCTGCACTGCCAAGACGCTGCCGCAAGTCATGTGCACAGCTGTAAGGGATGAGGCAGCATGGCGTGGCTCTGCCAGCTTGCTATTGCCTTGCCTGTGGGCGGACGCCCTGAGTGACCAGCACGACTGGGTTGAGCACGCAGTCATCTCAGTTCCACCTTCAAGCAGCAGGCAGGTCACCATCTGCTGCACAGCCCTGCAAGGTGCCTCGCCAGCAGTGCATGGCCAGCAACAAGCCACTGCGCCCCCGTGTGCACCTGCACAGCATATGCTTGCCTGAAGTTGCCACCTCAGGAAAACCCCACTGGAGCCTTGCGGCTCATGTCACCCCACCCTCTGACCTGCCCTATCTGTTGCTGCAGGCCCAATAGCTCCGCCAGTGTCAGCGCCATCCCCTCCGCAGAAGCCCCAGCCCCCCAAGCAATGGACGACGCTCGCCTCAGCGCCATCATTGTGCGGGGTCCTAACCAGACAGTCTTTGACCTGTCTTCTGACTTCCACCCGGACGTGGCAGAGTATGGGGTGATGGTGCCCCAAAGCTTTGTCACGGCTACGCTGTGCCTGCGCACCCTGCAAGGTGAGCTTCTTGGGTTGGGATGCTGGCGACACATCATTCGTGTATGTGCTGGTGGCAAGGCGGATTCGACTTGGAATGCCAGGACTGTATCACTGCCAAGCTTTGTCTGCCAGCCAAGAAGGGTGTGGCGAGGTGCAGCTTTGCTGATGCCATGGAGTGTCACGTTGTGCCCCTGTCCGCACATCCTGCAGGATGGACGCAGCTGTGGGCGGTGCTGACTGGCCCTTGCCTGCCCGCCGGCGCTGTGACGTATGTGAAAGCTGTGCCATGTCATGGCCGGTGGCCCAAAGCTCTGTTTCCTGTGCCTGCAGAGGGTGCAGCCCTGGATGTGCTGGACAACACCGGGGACACGCTCTTGCAGCTGAATGGCACAGCGCCGCCCTCAGCAGCCTCCCCTGCGGCCGCCAGTCCCTCCCGCAACCTGCTGGCTGCGCTGCCCTCGTTTCTGGACTGGCGGCAGCCTCCAAGTGAGTCAGGGCAGGCCATGGTTGAACGACTGCCTTCCCTGAAGCAACTGGTCCTTTTGGGATGTGCTGGCCCCAGCCGTACCCCGCGGGCAGCTCTGCCAGAGTGGCGGCAGACATCTGCTTGGTCGCCAGGGCAGGGCAGAGCTTGATCCCCAGATCAGATGTTCATGTGTTGGACACCAACCCTTATCAATCTTGCACACTGCGGACCTGGCAGCTTTCCCCGCCCACTGTACGGCACAGCATGCATCCCAGCAGGCCGCCCTGGCTACTTTTGCTGGTGTTTGGGTGCAGCATAACATGGCAGCTCCGCTTCATCCCCCACCGCAGGCTGCCAGCGAGTGGTGGAAAATTGCCTCTGCATCGGCAGTGGTCACTGGGATCAAGTCCAGCTATGCATAGCTTTGCATCTCCAGGGAGGTCCCTGTCTTACACTGCCCCGGGCGTCTGCAGGGCGCCGGCAAGTGCTGGAGGCACCTCCTCCTCTGGCATTGGCCAGTGGGACGGGCACACGTGCTCTCAACAGCAGCACGCCGCCTGTGGACGCCGACGAAGTGTGCAGCGAAAATGCTTGGCAGCTGGAGCTGGAGTTCGGGCAGAATGAGTTCAGCATCGAGGTGCTGGCGCCAGCCATGGCTGCTGCACAGGTGAGCCGTGCACTTTGTGGGGGTTTTGCGACAAGGCTCATCATCCACCATCTTACCACTGTATGGTGCAGCTAGAGCAACGATATGGTGTGAGCCTGTCATCAATGACTTTGCAACTTTCCCTGTCAGATGTGCCTTGCAGGTCTATCACAAACCTCAAGCAGCTTGGACATGCTAGAGTCTGTAATCCTGGGGCAGAGGGGAATCTGACACAGCTTTCTGCAACTGGCTGTGCAGCCCCTCTCTGTCCTACAGCATGTGCAGTCCCGTCCAGGCACATAACCATGCTGACGCTCTGGGGTGCCCATCTCTGACTGCTGCTGGACATCTTGACTGCCACAGTCAGTGAGCACAGCTGGCACCTGTGTCAGCTGCCTCTGTTGTATCCACGCACCACCTCGACAGCTGAAGCTGCAGCTTGCCCATCCTCTTAAGCCTCCTGATCTGCCTGCAGCTGCACAATGCAACTGCCCCGCCAATGGTCGTAGCCCCTGAAGAGGAGGCGGCCTCCAATGGCACAGATCTGTACACATTGTCGGTGGTCAGGCTGGCAGATCCCCTGCATGCGCAGCTGCAGCTGCTCAACGTGACGGAGAGCACAGGGGAGACCTACACGCTGTGTGGGGACTCGTCAGGGCTGGAGGGTCCCCCCGTGCTCGGCTCAAATGGGCTGGTGGACTACGACGTTCCGCAGGCAAGTGGGCTAACTCAGCTTGACGCCTGCTTGTCTTGCTAAACTCTTGTGGGTCTTGCCGAGATGCTTCAGGGCTTGGGGGACATCCAGCGACAAGGCAAATTGGTTTTACAGAATGTCTAAAGCAGTTGACCTGCTTGCTTCCGTGTGGGGACGGTCAGCGCTCGGCTCACCTGGTCTGGTGGGTGCTGAAGTGCCTGAGGCCCTTTGCCCCTCACTGCTCCACCGCCTACTGTGCAATTCGGTACAAGCCTGAGGAGCCACTGCTGTGCACTTCTGGACCTGAGCCAGATGACTGGCATGTATTTGGTGGGTAGTGCCGAAAGGGCTTGCCGGGCCTTGGGTGCATGGCTGAGACGCGCTGCTGGATGACAATGGCAAGCTTAACATTGCGACCCTGTCCCAGTGGTGACATAGGAACACATGAGAGGGTGGGGGTCTCCAAACTTTGTTGTCAGGTGAGCTGATGAATGGCAGGCCGCTGCAGGCCATCTCGCCGCCTCATCACGGGCTGGTCGAGCAGGCAAGCCCCACAACAACACTGCATTTTGGCAGGGTGTCCCAGGAAGTTGCCAGGGTGTCCCAGGACTGGAAGGGCTGCCACTGCAACTGCGTGGTCCCTGCAGGAGGAGCTTTGATGGTGCCATCCACAAGTGCAGCTGCATACCATGCTCCGCTGAGTCAGTTTGACTCTGGCTGCTGGCATCTCTTGCCCAGCACAGAAGCAGCTCGACGTTCCAGCCCGGAGAGGCAGCTCAAACCTTCCCAGCCCGGCAAACACTCTACCTGTGTGTCTCTTGCAGGAGGAGCCTCAGGTGTGCCAGCCAGGCACCCAGATGGTCCTCAATGTGTCCTGTGAGACCCAAGGGATCAGCCTGCAGCCCTCGCTGCGCTTCCCTGACGTGCTGGGCATCCGCGTGGAGGTCAACGGTCAGGTGCTGAGCCAGGGTGGGGATGTGGGAGCAGACCAGATTGCAGACACCTCGGCTGCCAAGCCGGACAGGTGGGCAGTTGCCTAGCTGCCTGTGTGCAAGATGTGAACAGGGTGCCAGACATGATTGCACACCTCAGGCTGCCAAGACAACATCTCAGCCGCCAAGACCGACATGTGGTGCCGCATGCTTTTCAGCGGGGTCTGGTGCAGCGGTCCCTCATCACGGTGAACACTTTGTGAGCATGACCCCTGATCGATGGCTGGACATGCCTTCGTCTGGGCACCTGCGGGCCACCTTGGCGGGCTATGCCCTGCAGACTTCAGCATATCAGTTCATCGCCAGACTTCACCCAGCTTCACCACCGCACCGTGCTGCGCAGCACATGTTGCCCTGTGTCATGTGGTCCACGGTCCACTGCTGTAGTCAAGTCCACGCCACTGCTGCAGGCAGAACACGGACTTTCTGCCGGCTGCCGTCATCCTGGGCCTGGAGCCTGGAGTCCCCACCAACATCCCCATTGTGGTCACGGCTGAGGATGGAGTCACCTCCCTGCGTTACTACGTCAGCCTGGTGCAGTCCCCAGGTGCGACTCAGTGCAGGTGTGTGAAAGGCATGCCCCTTCTCGCGGATGGCACCAGCTTGGCAAAAGTATAAATTGGCGCAGGTAGGTGCACACAGCTGCTGCACACAGGGTGCTGAGGGCATGCTGCTGCTTGCTGATGGTGCCATGGTCTGGCAGCACCTCAACCTTCCCAAGTGCTCCCTGCTTACAGGGACCTGCTGCCTGGCCCAGCCTTGCTCTGCCCTGCCCTCCAGAAGAGGCCTTGCTGTGTGCTCTGCAGATGACTATCCACCAGCAGCAGCAGCCTTCCTGCAATCCCTGCCTTGCTCTGAAGGAGGTTTGAACAGGGCCAGCTGCCCCTGTCTTGTGCTGAACAGACGCCCTGCCTGCCCTGCAGGGTTGAACAGCACCAGCAGCAGCAGCTTGCTGGGTGGCAACAGCTCCATCTCCATAGTGCAGCAGCAGGACAGCAGCGGGGGTGATGACAGCACCCTGGCTGCAGCGCCGGAGGCTGCCCCTCTAGACGCTCCCATTCCAGCAGGTGGGACAGCTGGCCTGGCTTGCACTGCTTGTGGGCCAGGTGCATGCAGTCTAGGACCTGGGTCCTGATACAGATTGCATGACTCATGCTGGAAACCGGCCTGCCTACGATATCCACACCTGCCTGAAAGCCTAGTTGCTGCTTCACAACAATGGACCTGCCTTCATGAGTGGCTGGCTGCAGGCATGCACTTGGCCCTGCAATCACAGCCTGCGGCCTGGCCCACAGAGAAGCAGAGACGGCCCCCAAGAGTCGCCTCCCAGCTTGTTTCGACACCACTGGGCTGCCTGCTGCAGGGTGGCCGACCCCCCCGGCCCGCGAGCCCTGGTGCAGCGTCTGCCCCGCCGGGTGGGCCTCCAGTGCAGTGGATGCCCCCACGTGCAACATGTGCATGCCAGGCACCTTCGCAGCCACCCAGGAGAGCACCCAGTGCCTCGCCTGCCAGAACGGGACGTACGCCAACTCCTGGGGGTCGTCCCATTGCTCCCACTGCATCATCGGGACCTACTCCCCAACGCCGGTGAGTGCCCCCTTCAGCTCAGACAGAGTGGTCGCCAGCTGCCCTGCTCTAGTGGTGCAACTCCTCTGGCTTGTGTGCCATCAACATGCCCAACCTGCTGGCTCAGCCTTGCCGCTGAATCAGCGCATGTGCTGTGTGCAGGGGAGCCGCCTGTGCCGCATGTGCGCCGCCAACATGACCAACCTCCAGGATGGCAGCGCCAGCTGCCCCACCCCTGTGCAGCCGGGAACCAACCTGACCATGCGCTATGCAGTCATCGTGTCCTTTGGGATCTACCTCAACGGCACTGGCCTGGATGACATTGCCAGCACGGTGAGCAACAGCAGCAGCACAGGGTGCCTGTTGATGTTTGGGCTGCCTGGGGCGGGTGCTGCTGAGGACAGCTCCTGCACGCGCACAGCTTTGCTGTGGCAAGTGTGGGAGGGCAAGCCTTCTGATAGTTACCTAAACAGCACCGCTCTGGCTGACATTGCCAGCACAGTGGATGACGCAAGCGGCGCAGAGACAGCCTGACTTTGTTGAGCCAGCTGGAGCGAGCAGCTGCTCGGGCCAAATTTGCACGTGCGCATGTGCGCTGAAGCCAGTCCCTGCTGCGTCTGGTGTGATGGGAGCGATGGTTTGACAGAACGTCATAATGAGCCTATCGACTTGACGTCCTGTGCACTGGGAGCAGCAGCAGGGCTGATTGTGCCCTCCTGTGGGCATCTGAGCATGAGGCCAACTGCTACAGCCAGGACTGCATTTGACCTACCTCTTGCTGCTCCAAGAACGCAGCTTTGCTGTGCTGTGATGTGCACTATCATCACATGTGAAGGGCACATGTTCCCCAGGATGTGCTGACTACCTGTGTGTAGGCGGGCGGCGGGCCAACACAGCTGCCCAGAAGTCTTAGTGCCCAGTGTGAAGCACAATCTTGCCCTCGTGCTACAGCTGCAATGGGATGGGCTGGCCCCAACATCAAATCAGTTGCCAGCATCTTTGCAAGTGGTGTGGCTACAGAGCAGCACTGCTGCTTTCCATTTCATGTCTTTGCCTCACGCCTGTCATGCTTGTGTCCTGCAGCTGGGCGTGGATGCTGCTCCCCAGAAGGTGCTGGCCAGTCTGATCAGCTTTGACACAGCTGATGCTTTCAACATCTCCCTGGGCAATGTGGAGGTCACGGGTGAGACTCAAAGCGCAAGGCCTCGGGTTTTTGTGTCACACAGAGCTTGTCTGCAGTGCAAGAGGTGGCAAAATGCACTGGCCCATCTGTGTCACAGTCAAAGAGGGCAGTGTGGGCGCTCAGCTGATGGGCGGATGCAAGCGCCTGCCTGCTGTGTGTGCTTGGCGGGGCTCTGCTCGCTCCCTGGTTGGCATGCAGTGTCTGCACCGCATCGTTTCATAACACTGCTGTACCTTCTTCAGAGCACCTATCACTCCCCGCAGGCAGGGCCGGGGTTTTGGCAAGCTGTTGATGAGCACAGCACTTGTCCCATACCCGGTGGAAGAGAAGGAGAAGGTGCAGCAGCTGGATATGAAGTCGTGGCTGCTGTGCAGGCATTCAGCAAATTGGGCGCCGCATGTTGTATGTGAATGTGACTGCGACGCTGGAGGCAGACGTGCCCACAGGGGCCACAGAACAGGAGATCAATGAGGCGCTAGAGATCACCAGCCTCTCTGCCGATGACCCTATTGATATGCTGTCCCATGACCCAGACAAGTTCTTTGGGCGTACCACTAAGGTGGGCAATATCTACAGCGCTGCTGAGCTGATGCGCTGGGTGCTAATGTGCCAGCCAGGCGGCAGCAACGCAGCCCACTTTCCCAGTAAGTTTGCGTTGAGTCAGTCCCTTGAGTTGTGGGCCTAAAATGCCCCGTGACAGAATGCTGCTGCCTCAGGCTGCTTCTGTCTTGTCTGATAAAGCTGCGTATCCGACTGCAAGCAGACATCTGCCAGGTAAGCCCTGGGAACAGAGCAGCACATGCCTAGTGGCAGAGAGTTGCTGCTCCCTCAATCAGTGTCTTGCCCGCTGTATGCAGCTATGCTGGCAGCAGATGCTGCCAGACTTGGGCCGTAACACCCTGCACTGCCTGAACCTGCAGGCCCTGGGGGTGACAGCAGAGTCTGATGGGGCCTCTCCCATGCGAGAGGAGAGCCGCCCGCCAAACTTGAGGGGCGCTCATCTGGCGCTGGCATGGCAGGCCGTCCTGGGTATCTGCCTGGGAGGCCTGCTGGTTGTTTTGGCCTCTTGGCGTTTGTGGCGACGTCACCGGCGGCGCGTCAAGGGTTTACGCGGGTTCCACACATTCCAGGAGGGAGGATCAGCCTCCAGCGACCCTGAGGCTGCTTTAGAGCCCGCTGGAACTGGCGCAAACCGGCCCAGTGGGGCCCTGACCGCAAGAGCGGCCAGGCGCCAGGATGGCACTGGCCCCCCTGAAGGCAGCCTTGGACAGCGTCCAGAAAGGTAGCAAGCTGTGACATGTGCTTGCACGCCACTTGCTTCTGTTACAGAATATAACTTGCCCAGTCATGCCTAAACCCCATCGAGCATCTTCCCCTCAACCCTCTCCAGTCTTGTGCTAAATTTTCAGTTGCCTGCAACATCTGGTGTGTCTGTTCAAATTTCACTGAGTTTCTGCTTGCATATATTGTGTCCAAGTCATGAACGCATGCAGTAGATTGAAATGATAAAATGCCCAACAACTGAGGCTCGGTGGCCCTGGTTATACCAGCTGACGCTGGAAGTAAGGCAAGCACAGAAGGTGCTGAAACAAAAGCTATGGCTGATGAAAGGCCTGTGAGCAGCTTGCCAAAAGCGAACCTGCAAACCTTAGAGTGCAGCGTCCCCTTCCACAGCTAGTACTGTAGCCAGTCGCTGACGCAACTGCTCCAGAGGCATGGTGTCTGGCTGCTGAGCTGGTCGCTTTCCCAAGCATTCCCAGAGGCCCCTGTCATACCAGTGCCGCTGCAGGCCCACTTCAATTCTGGCTGAGTTGTTATAGGGTGGTCTCAAAGCCTCCTCCTGGCCCAGCTGCAGCAAGCTCTGCTGGTAGGCCAGCCCTGGCTCCCGTCCCAGAGCCGCACAGATGTGCTTGAACCAGGTCACACCTGCAACAATGTGCGCCTTGCTGAGGAAGCCAAGTTGAGGCACCTCCGTCCTGTGAGTGCTGCAATGCGGCTGCAGCCATTGCTGCAGAGACTTCTGCAGCAGCAAGGCTGCATGTTCCTCTGTATATGCTGCCCACTTGAATTCAGTAGAATCTGTACCACTGCATGCCACCTGATTGGCAGCATCACATGCCCTTCACAGAGGGCGCACCCCCTGAGGCAGGGCAGTGGGGCCAGCCCTGTCCCAGCAGCCACGCAGCCTAGACAGCTGCAGCTGTCGACGATCAAGTTGCCTGATGCGACAACACTGCAGCATCGCCGCCCAGGAGGCAACTGACATGCTGCGAATCATGGCAGGACAGCCCGAGACTGTGTGGACAGGACCTTCTGCTGACCTACGGCCACATGGGCCCGCTCCTCTGCTGCAATGCGCCCCACAATGGCTGCGCTGCGGTTGTCGCCCCACCCTACCAGGCGACCCTGCAGGCGCGGCCCAGCGTCCAGGCCCCGAGCCTCTTGACTCATGGGCACCACAGCTAGGCGCCCAGGCAGGTCCCCTGCAGACCAGTGGCAGTGACTCCCAGGGGCTTTGCAGATGTAGAGACTGCGATAAGGTGCAGGTTGCCTGCAGCAGGGGCACCAGCTCATGCATTGAGGCCGAGTTTTTGGACCAGGCATGAGCATGTCTCCGGCGCAACACACCTTGACGCCCCCAGGCTCCCCTGCGGCAGAGGTTTGATCATTTTGGAGGCCTCCGGGGAATTGTTCTAGGTGTATTGTTTATCTTCACCAGGCCTGGCTGAAGTGTAGCACTGCCCAAGCATAGCCTCGTTGTGCAGAATGAAGACCTTGCAGTATAGGCATGCGCTGCGACCAGCCAGCAGCCAGGCAAATCACCAGGCACACCTCCACAAGGCGAACCACCTGCACCCAGGCAGATGATCACAACCCCGGCAAGGGAGTTGGTACAACGCGCTCCCGCACTTAGATGCTCAGCCTACGATGCACGGGAGCAGGCCAAGTGGGGCACCCCAGGGGCTGTGTGCAACAGCTGCGCAACCGAGCACGATCAGCTGCTAGGAGCTGTTGTCCTGGGCAAGCCATGCACAGGGCTGAATTTACAGTCCCCCATGTTGTGTGACAGAAGCTGAGCAGCCCCAGTGCAAATGATGCCAGCACATGCAGCACTGATGCCTGTACGTTTTGCCTCTGGCCCACCTCAGCATCTCTGGGTCAGAGCCTCAGCATCACCAGAGCAGCAGACAAGGCAGCGGCCCTAGTCGGTGTGCATCTTGCCGCACATCTACGCTGGTCCCTGAACCCATGTGAAGGCATCACTAGGGCTGAACACAGCTGCTGATGTCTGGCTCACCTGCAGCGGCCACAGCCCTGTCCCAAGCGGTGCTGTGCCCTGTGCAGGTCCCTGAGTGCGAGCGCAGGCAGCGGTGACCTTGACACAGTGATTGATGTGCCATGACCACATCCCAACCGGCCCTCTGAACCAAAATCGCCATGCAACTGATATTGGCCACACACCTGCAGAGGCCACAGCCCCGTCCCACAGGATGCTGTGGGCCACCATGCAGCCGTAGGAGAAGCCCAACTCCTTCAGCCGCTGCTGGCACCAGCCAAAGTGGCGGCTCTCATCATCCGCCACCCGTGCAAAATCTGTGTAGAAGGCCTGCAGCAGTTGCAGCAGGGATCAGAGGAGGCTCTGCACATGAGGGCAATGTCTGGTGCGGCATGTCCCAGACTGAATACTCTCGCCAGCCATGTCATATATCAGCTTGCCACCTTTCAAAATCAGCTTAGTGAAGCATCATTATGCGCAGCAGGCTCATAAGCTCCAACCCAGGGGGACTATTTAGTGTTTGGCAGCCGCTAGCAAGGCAGGGTCCCCCAACAGCATGTCCTGCAACACAGAGTGGCCTAGAGCATTGTCATAGCCCTCAGCAGTATAGTTGCTCATTGCCAGACTTTAGAGTTGTCAAGCATGGGGAGGTAGTGGTGTAGGCAATGCAGGGGCCAACTTGGCGGCCGTACGCTGCCATGGTGTTGCAGGGTGACCCACTGAGCCCCACCTGAGGCAAACACATATGTGAGAAACGCGCCACCGTGTCCCAGGCCAGGTCAATGGCATTCAACTCGACGTGAGCTAGGTTGTGCAGCCTGCAGGCACACTGCTCCGTCAGCTGTCTCCAACAGGCAACCTAGTTTGTGCAATGCCACCCGAGCTCAGTGAGCCACACTGTGGTGTGCTAGCAAGCTTGTCAATTCATGCCAGACCAAGTGCTTCAGCATAGCATGTGTGTGGGCCTCAGCATTGGAAGCAGCACATTGATCAAAGACTGGCTGCAAAATGAGATGTCCAGCCACAACGCACTCACGTGTAAACATTCAGCGGCAACGGTGTCTGCTTTGGGGTGGGCACCTCGCGGGGGATCACCAACTGCAATCGGGTGAGCCAAGCAGGTCAGCAGGTGCAGAGAACGACATCAGCACCAGCAACCAGCAGGCAGCATTTTCACATCTAGCAGGCAACATGTGCAAATACCATGCCAAGATAGACGCCAAGCTTGAAGCGAGCCGCCCTGCATGTGCTGTGGCATGCAGCCACAGGAGCAATCCTTGAGCTGTCCAGTCAATGCGTCAGTGGCTGCATATGTATGCCAAACAGGTCTCAAAGCTGAGCTCGGAAAGGTCTGTCAGGCTGTCTGAAAGCTATGATGTGCTGCTGTGCCACTTCAACATGCAGAGAGGCACACTGTCTGCAGCGGTGATGGAGGCCGCACAAGCATTCCATGCTATACAAGCTTACAGAGCTGCAGCATCAGGAGCAGAAGCATGCTGACATATGCTGACCTGGGGCATCTCTGGCCGGGCAGGCCTCTCTGGCGGCTGGGCTGCACCAACAGCCATGCCGCCTGCACAGAACTGCTGCCAGGCGCGGTGGGTAAGCGCAGCTTTCTGCATGGGGTCTGCAGTGTTGAGGACCTGCAACCCAACAGGCCATCACTGCGTCAGGAAGGCAGGACTGCAAATAGCCAGCAGGCACCTGATGGCCTGCGGGCCATGCTTCCCTCTGAATCAAAGGGCACAGCCTGGCTTGCTGCTCACCTGTGCAGCACACTCAGCCAGGGTTGAGGGGAGAGCAACATCCTGGCAGACTTCCCAGGACTCGGCATGGCCCTGCAAATGTGCATTTGTCAGCATTGCCCAAGGTTTGCACAAATTATGCCAGGGAGTGTCCTCTGACCTGCTCAGCTAGCTTCAAGCCCCACACCCTACGATCGTCAATGCCAGAGCCCCTCCATGACTGCAGGCCAGGCCAGGGATCAGCAGCCTTGGTTGCAGATCTGTGCTGTTGTACGGCTGGTGCCTGGACTGAAGTTGCAGCAATCGGCCTGGGGCCCAATACAAGCCGCCCTGTAGGCAATGTGGAGCCCCAAGAGCAGCGTGGAATGCGCATTCAGCAAGATGTCAAAGGGGCTGTGTCATATAGGTTATCGGAATCTGAATGGCTTGAAGTGCTCAGCACAGGCACATGTGCACAGGGTGTGCACCATCTCAGCTGCCCTGATCAAACAGCGCAGTGCACCGCTCACTGGGACTCCTCATTGGCAGTACACTCCATGAGTTGCCAGGCACTTCACAGATTACAATGCTCATGAAGTCTTTCGCGTCCTTATGAACACTTCAGCAAGATGCAATCAACACCATAGTGGAAGTGGTCACTTCTAAAGCTGCCCTGCAGCATGGCAATCACTCAAGAAGGACAATGCAACATTGCATCACTAGGCATTCAGGCAGGAGAACAATTGAGGAACGAAGAGACAGTCTCGTCGGTGCAGCGCTGTGAGGTGCCTAATCGCAGCATGGCATGCCAACACAATCTGTCTGGCATCCATGAGGGGTTGCATCACACATCAGTATTGCCGTGGTAAGCAGGGGCAGGGGCAGCACCAGCTGCTGCCATTCCAGTGGGCTTGCCGGCCCCATTTCCTCTTGAAGCGTAAGTCTCCGCCTCATGTCCACGGTCGAGGCCCACAGCAAAGAGCAGAATAGTGTTGGCTACCGACAGACACAGGAATCCAGCAAAGGCAGTGATCTGCAGCAGGCACGCAGGCATCAGGCGATGTCACCAAGCCGCAAGCTCTGAAAGAGAAAGCAGTGCCAAATGTGCATCAAGGCTGCATTCAACGAATGGTGTGCCTGTCAGCAGGCCGTACCAGGCCGTTGCGGGCTTGCTTGCTGATGTTAATCAGATTGTCACCACTGTCCTTGAGAAGATCGTACTCCTGCACCAGTGCAGGTGTTGCAGTTTGTCAAAACCGTCTGCTGTGAACTGGCTGTCTAAGAACTACACCCTCTGCCTGCCCAGCAGCGGCAGCAACAAGGAAGTCGATCATCATGTGCAACATACATCACAAAGGGCTACAGCCTCTTCTGTGCACAGAGCCCAACCTCACCCTGGTCTCAAAGATGGTCAGAACCAGCGCCGTGGCGACCAAGGCTGCAACTGCTGTGCGTGTCACGCCAAGCCTGCCAGTGGCCGCTTGAGCCATGTGGAGCAGCACAACCACATGAACAAAGCCCTACAGTCGGCAAGACGTCTTAGGCTTGATCAGCAGTACTGCTGCGCCAGCGCCCTCAGACAGTGCCACATCCTGTGCATTGGACCAAATCTCGATGGATGCCTCAGCAGTCAGGGCTGGGGTTACCTGAGGCCCTGGGGCAGGCCTCAGGTAAGCCCTTACCCTCTGGCATGTGGAGCAGAGCACAGCAAGGATGCTGGCCACGCTGAGGGAGTTTGGGGGCACCCTTGGGCAGACATCAGCAGACCAGCAGGAACAAACCTTCACAGATGACTGGAGTGCAGATGATGTGCAAGCAGCTGCATGCATGCATGCGCGAGCATGCCTTTGATCCGGGCTCACCTGCCAGGCCCACACAAACCAGCCAAAGCCAAGGCTGTAAGTGGGCCAGCCAAAGGTGCCGAGGTGCCCAGAGTGCCAAGCTGCAGGGAGGTAGTGAATGTTGCGCATAGCTGCTCACCAATGCCACCACTGTGCCATATCACTCCAGCAATCATACACAAGACACATGACGTCATCACTGTG
Organism: Asterochloris erici; assembly: GCA_019693375.1. Lineage (NCBI taxonomy): Eukaryota > Viridiplantae > Chlorophyta > Trebouxiophyceae > Trebouxiales > Trebouxiaceae > Asterochloris > Asterochloris erici. Next base: position 174,111 of record JAAMXJ010000488.1, read on the forward strand.
AAATGTGCTGCTGACAAGCTCTTTGCACAGGCAACAGTCTGACAGAGATTGCCCCTGCTGACCAGCATGCCTGACTGCTGCCAGCCCTCCAAGAACAACACACCAGGCTGCTCCAGCAAACAGAAGAGTGAAGATGAGTGCCGCCTGGGGGATGCCCAGGCCCTGAAGCATAGTGGAGGCGTGAGAGGGGGCCTGGTAGCAGAAGCTGTGCCAGATGAGTTTGGCCAAGGTCAAGGAACTGGGCAAGTGGTGATTGTATAGGAAAGTATGTGAGCACAAAGAAATTCAAAGATCTGAAAAAATCTGGGAAGATGTGGTGACTACACTCTGGGAGGAACAGCTGATAACCACCAGCAACGTACCCAGCAGATCTGTGAATGAGCACAGAGATTAGTTGCCCAAGCATTGGGCAGAAGGCATCACAGGGGCCAGATGAAGCCGCCAGAGGTGTCAGGCTCAGATGGGACAATGTACAGAGGATGAGACTGCCATTGACATGAACAAACTGGCTTTGCCTGGGGAAGGGAGCTAAGCTTAGGCAGCTGGGCTGGGGACAGGGCTCAGTATAACGAAGATGCAGATCCGTGTGGGAGAGGTTCATGAGCGCAATTCTCGAGCTTTGTACGGGAACATCTAAATGGCTGCTGGGTCACGTGAGGTCAATGACAACGTCATGTGTGGCCGGGTCAAAGGCCAGAGTTTGAGGAGCTCTGGGTACAGTTGTAACCAGCTTGCTGAGGTCGATGCAGTCGTCATCCGCAGTGAAGCCTCGGGTGCCAGGCGCCGGTGTACATGCGTTTGAGCCACCGGTGTGCAGGCCTCTGCCAGTGGCCTGCCTTGACTGAGCTGGCATCACGCGTCCTTGTCTGCTGGCCTGCTGCTCCTGCCGAGCTGGCATGTCAAGGCCAGATCGTGCCTGCGGGGTGTCAGGCTGGCAGGTGGATGCCGGCCCTGCCTGGGCTGCAGCTTGGAAGCCAGGCCAGATTGCCTGTGGGTCCGGATGCTGGCCAGACTGCAGCAAGTCTTGGCCAGGCTCCACTGCCGCAGTGCCAACATGTGTACGCTTCTGCCTGGTCCTAGGCACAGCGTCCTGCTCTACACCTGAGGCGTGCTCAGAGGTGGCGACTGCTGCGCGTGGAGTGCTGCATGCACAGCAGGGGACGTCGTGAGACCCAGCAGGGCCATGCCATTGAGACCGGATCAATGGGCTTGCCGCTTGACATACTTTGCTGCAGCAGCCATTGTGGGGCTGACAGACGGAGGCCTGTAGGCAAAATGCTGAGGGAGCCTGAGCCGCGACAGGGACCAGGCACCTGTAGGCATCACGGATGCAAGCTGTCATAGGTTGCCTGCCCAGCCTGCAAGGCGTGGCGCCATGCAGGGTGGAGCAGAGCCCGGGCTCCCGGCAGCAATGTGAATTTTGCGAAAGGCAGACAGCGTCACACACTGCATGCACAAACATCCCGTGAGGACAACAGGCGCACCCATAAGGCATGGTGCTCGCAGCAGCTGGGCTGGTGGCTGGCAAGTTGGCCTCCTGCTGCGTTGCTGGCCTGGCCTCCTCAGGTGGGGCCTTGCGCTTGGAGACCCCCGGCCGCGCAGGAGTAGCCGCTGCAGGCGTTGCTTCTGAAGGCGCCCTTACAGCTGGGTCCTGTGCAGCCCGATGTTCATCGGGAGCAGCAGCTGTGCATGCCGCTGCTGTATTGGCTGTTGTGGGCGCCTCTGACCCTGCTGGTGGGCCTGCTGCTGGAGGTCTGTACGCAGAGCAAAGTGGCGTGTCCAGGCTTGGCAGAGGATTTGAGAATACAATTGAGCATTTGGAGCGGCATGCAAGAGGCTTTTCATATCTGATACACGTTTCAGCAAGGTAGGGCATGCCAGCAGCACTTGCTGCAGCCTGCAGTCAAGCAGCTGCGGTCATGCATAGACAGAAGCAGTGCCCAACCACGGCCCGCCGCAGCCAGCAGCAGAGCAGCTGCCCTCATGCAGAGACCCATGTCTCATGCCACGGGCAGGTGCTGCAGCCTGCTGGCCAGCAGACACGAGCTAGTGACCCAAAGACATCCGATGCCGACATTGGGTGCTGCAGCCGGCAGGCCGGCAGCCGCCTCACGTACATCAGCAAGACAAGGACGAGGGCCTACCTGAGACCAGCAGCCTCTGCTGCGGCCTGGACGGCGGCAGCTGCAGCAGCCTCCTGCCCAGCTCCAGGATCCCGACCCTGCTGCTTCAGCTGCTGGGCCCTGGCCTCTACTGACATGCGTCTCCTTGGGGACACCAGCAGCTGCTGGAGAGGCCTCTTCACGCCCTGCGCCGGCGTGCTGGGGCCAGCTGCAGGCTGAGCACTGCCGTCACCGTGCCGCCTGGCAGCGCCGTTGGGCAATTGGCTGGTTCCAGCAGCAGCAGGGGCAGCAGAGGTGGGACGCTTGCTGGGTGGCTGGCTGCCCATGGCAGCAGTCGGGGCAGCAGCGGCGGCAGCAGAAGTGGGGTCCTTGCTGGGCGGCGGGCTGGCCATGGCCATGGCGGCAGAAGGGGCAGCAGCAGGGGCAAGGCCGTTGGTGGGCAGCCTGGCTGCGCTCTGCACCTTGTGGCCGTCCGCAGCAGATGCACGGCGCAGCGGCCCATCCCTGCTCCTCATGTCATGGTCAGCAGGGCTGCCAGGACCACAATCAGCTGCAGCAGGCACGCCGCCACCCACCCTGGCCCCTCGCTCCTGCTGCTGGCTGGTGGCCACGGCAGCACTGGAGGGGCCAGCATCGCTGCACCGCCTCCCACCACGTCCCCCTTCGCAGGGGCCAGCAGCGGCAGCAGGGCCAGCACCTGTGCTCGGCATCAAGCCTGGCAGCACTGCAGCAGCGCCACCTGGCCTATTTAGCTGCCTGCTCTGAGCTGCCGCAGGGCTGGCAGGGCCAGCAGGTGCGTCCCGCCTGGGACCAGCCGTCTTGTGGAGGTGCCCCGCCTGAGATGCAGCACGGCCAGTAAGACCAGCAGGCGTGCCCTGCGTGGGGCCTGGCATCGCAGGCTTTCCTTGCTTGCGTGACTGCAATTGCTCAGGTCGTGCTAGAGCGGTGAATGCAAAGCCCCTCAGCAGCTCCTCATCATCACCGTCCCTCCAGCCTGTCTCAGCACTGCACAAGTGAAAGAGGAGGGCTTTCAGAAGGTGAAAGGACAGGAGTGCGGGGAGCTAAGTTCACATCCCAGTCACCCTGTTACATGGCCTCAGAGCATCTGTCTATCTGTCCTGCCCTGCTTGGTACAAAAGGAATTGCCACTCTGATGCCCACCTGGGCACAAAGATGATTTCACGGCCTCATGCATTCAATTAGGGTAAGCGGCATGGCTGAATTGATGGCCGAATCAGCATAGGGCGCAGCTTTCCATCTCGAGGTGATCTATGTAGCACCTCTGCATGCAGCTGATCCGTCGTCCATTCGGCAGGCAGGTGGCAGGCAGCGCAGCCTGGCCCCGCAGTGTTCACAAGATTCAAGCTGCCATTGCAGCTGCACCAAGCTTTAGATGCCTGAATGAATGTCTCCTCCATGGAGAGGCGGCATGCATGGTCAAATGGCTGCCTGCTCCTGAGCACCTTGATGGAGTTTGGGGCTTCTCAGCTTGACATACTACTCACTCACTGTTGGGGTTTCCTGAGCAGATTCTTTCACATCTGTCCCCTGGATAACAGCAAGACAATGGCCCTCAGCAGGTGCTTCATGCACGGACGCCTGCTATGTCAATGCTGAGATCAATGATAGCCACCCTTTGAACAGAGGCCTGTTGGCACATTCAAATCATAAAAGACATCTGAATTACCCTCCCCGAACTGTAAAGCTGCCTTGAGAATCCCAACTCCCTCTTTCCGCTCCTGAACGCCAGAGGCCCCGCAGATCGGTGTCAGTCGCTTTGGTGTATCTGCTTCACTTATTTCAAGGCATGGGCAAGCACAATCAGCAGCATCAGATGGAGGGACACATGCTCGGGGCTGGGAGGCTGCTTCTGAGGTCGGGAGCGGGTCAGGCACGCCCTAACAGAGTGCCTAGCATTGCAGTGGCCAGTGATTCGGGGGAGAGTGATGCAGCGAGCCCAGCTGCATTCAGTGCAGAGGTGAGCCAGCTTGGCGTGTGATCTTTGGTGCATGGAGGACCTTCTGGTGCCTTGCGGGCCAGGTGGCAACTAGGCTGCAACATGGGCCTCGGCAGCACAAGTCAAGCCATTCGAATTACAGCGAGGAGTGCCTGGCAATGCGTGATTGTAGTTTGCAGCCCCAGTAGCAACGATGGGGGCTAAACAAGAGAACTTTTGGGAGTGCACACAAGACTCCCCCCATGCTGGCTTGGCACATGCAACTAGCAGTCTGCTGCCGTGTGTGGCTCATTTGAGGCCCCTGACTTGAGCAGGGGTGGGCTGCAGCATGCAATCCTGCTGGGCACCTTGTCATACCAGATCGCAGCATTGGCAGCGCCTGGTGGGCCCGCCCATTGTGGCACTTGCAGAGGCTCCACAATATTGTGGAGCGCCTGTGGCAGCTGTCACAGGCAGCCTGAGCGTGTGCCATACGGCAGCCAGCAGGAGGCCAGGCCTGCACACTGCTTGCTGGCTCCAGGTGGCGGCGACAGGCGATGTGCAGGCCCTCCAGTCGGGTGTCATGTGCAGGCCAAACACAGCGTCCACTATATAATGCGCAGGAGCCGAGAACTGCACCTATGCAATGCTGCATTGACAGACTTACTGTGGCGCTCAGTGTGGCCGCCCATGTGTGCCGCGATAATCCTGAAAGTGCCATGCTCTCAGCCTGCACGCCTCAGTTGCTGCTGGCTGGACTGCTCACAGGAATAAAGTGTAGACCCAGCACTCTGTCTACCTGCCCCTGCGCGCTGCAGGTGTCCTGCCAGTGCCATGCCCTCAGGCTTGCCACCTCCACTTGCTGCTGCCAGGAAGGTCACACTCAGCCCTGAGATTCATCCAGCTTGTGCTTTGCGCTGCAGGGAATGTGCATCGTCTGCCTAGCACAGCCCTTACTGATGACAGCCCTTCAGGATTGACTGCATCCCTTGTCTCCCAAGGACAGAACCCTTCCGAAACCCTCACATTCATGTGGCCTGCTCATGGCACACCTTCACGCAGGGCTTCAGTGAGCAGCATGAATGCAGGCCAGCTCTATGTCTGGCATGCTCATTGTCCTGCAAGAGGAGGAAGTCTGCCATGTGTCCCTCTTCTCACATGGCCTGCATGACGCCTCCTGCTGCGCTGCTCAGAAGACCTCCAAACTAACCCCTTTGCTAGATCGATTGCAGGTCAGCCTCTTGCCTGGGGCTGGAGAGGAGCTTTGGGGAGCCGGTGCCCAGCATGCAGCACGTGTCTTCACCGTACTTGATCCTAAGAGGTACCTTCCTGCTCTGGCTGCAGGACAGGAGCTTTGAGGAGCAGGTGGCCCGCCGGCGGCAGCGCAGGCAGGTATCGGACGAACTGCCTTCCGAGGGCATCATCCGCACCTATGCAGCGTCCCAAGGGTTTTGGCAGCAGCACCCCAACCAGCCAGGTGACACCAAGGCTGTACGCATGCACTGAAGGATCACTGCAGAGCAGGCAGGGTGCACAACCTGTATCTGCGCGTCCTCCCAGGAATTCTGTCAGCAAGCGCACCCAGGTGGGGGTTCTAGCCTGAGGCCATAAACCTCTGCTGAGGGGCTGGTGCACAGCAGGCAGCAGGAGACACACATGCATGCAGCTTCTCAGGCGTCTTGGCAGCAGCCGCACCCGACCAGTTTGTTGAATTCAAGATGAAACAGTTGTGCTGAGGGGTCGGTGCGGGGCAGGCCGTGTGTGCACTCCGCACCTGTGCCAATTGCTGGAGGTTCCGGCAGCAGGGTGCACCCTGCCTAGCCAGATGAAGGTGCAAGGTGCATGGCAGCTCCCATACAAGGGCTTGGCTGTTGGCGCCGGGCAGGTCGTGCAGCCCAGCGTGGGGCAGGGCGGGCACACAAGGGGAGGCTGCAAGCGTGGCTCCTGTATGCTGATGGGCACTGGTCAATGGGCAGACCGTGGCATCAGGCTTGGTCGTCAGGCTTGGCATCTGCCCCGAAAACCTCATTCAGGCATGCATGAGGGTCGGGCTATGTGCTGTTGCAGGCAGTCCTCAAGCAAATCGATTGTGGACCCTAAACATCTCATGCTTGCGCAGGCATGCGTGCGCCCGGGAGTGGACAGCAGCACACGAGCTCCATCTCCATGGAGCAGGCTTTCAGGACGTTCAAGCCTTTCCAGCCAGGCAGCTGCCCCCAGAAAGGCTTCTTCAGCGATCTGGTGGGTGCAGCTGTGGCAGCTGCATAAGCAGGCTGTCGGTGTGTGCTCTGCCATTGGGAGCGGGTTGACACCAATATGACAAGGACTGTGCTGTTGAGAGCGGCGCATTGCACAACGGGTGCTTTGCTTGCTGCACAGCAGACAGTGCTGCTTCCTCACATGTCCTCCCTTTGATTTCTGCCTCTCAAGGTGGCCAACATGCATGCAGGCTTGCTCCAAGACAGCCATCAAGTAGTCAAACTTCCAGATACTCACTCAGTTCTGTCTGCATGCAAGCCTTCCAGCCAAAGTTGCTGTTGTATTTCATTAATTTCCATGTAAATATTGTGCTGATGCATATAAATGCCAACCGCTTAATGTACTGGGGGCACAACCTGGTCTTGGCTGTGCCTCATGGCTCGATGACAAGGGCAAGGCTCAGGCGGTAATAGAGGTTGAGTATTACAGCAACAGGATCATTCTTTCAAACACGCTCCAGGAGTGTCACAAGGACAGGACAAGCCAATATACACAAGCAAGGAGGATTCGGACAAGCGGGGTCCAGAAGAGACTGCTCACAGACAAATCCTGACGCACACATCAGGCAGCAAGCAGCATGTGGAGGGGGCAGTCCAACAGAAGACCTCTCACTCTCATTCTAAGGAGATGCATGCACGCTGAAATGAATGGCTGGACAATGCAAGCTTAGTCTTCTGCATGCTGGCGCACTTCATTCTGCCTCGAGGGCAATTGTGTTGGTCTGGCCTGGGGTCACAATGCCTCCCCTGAAGCCAGGCTTGGTGCTGCCCCAGAGGTTGGCCTGCAGCAACAGACAGGATCAGCTCATCTCCATCAGTAACAGTGGGTGCCTTGAGGCAGCATCATGCATCAGGAACAGAATATCTGGCAGGTGGCAGCAGGTTCTGCAGGCCTGGCCAGTGCCTAGACTGAAAGGTGTGCATGACATGCATCAACATGGCAAGGAAGTATCAAGCTAGGTAGGTCAGGCTGTATCCACAGCAGCAGGTATCCACACTCACATAAACGTCAGGCAGAGGGCGGTTGTCCTCTGGTGACACCCACAGTCTCAGGAGGTGACGCTTCTTGTCCAGCTCCTGCAGCAACGTACAGCTAGTCCTTGCACGAACAGACTGGCAGTGAGAGGTGCAGCCAAGATCAAGAATTTGCAGTGGAACTTGACAGTTTTGAAGCATGCAGACAGTTTCAGCAAGGCACCAGCAGGCGCTGCTGAAGCAGTGCAGCAACACAGTGGTGCAGGTGCAAAGGTGCGCTTAACACTGCTGCCACCTGGTAGAGCAGCTTGAGTCCTACAACTGATGCAGGACAATCAGCCCACTACAGGGCAGCTGGCCAGACACGGTCTGACTTTCTGAGCACTGTCCCCAAACAAGCTGTCAGAGTGTGCAAGCCATGCTGTCACACACACCACGTGGTCCCTGAAGGCTGAGCGGGAGTGCAGCATCTCCATGTTGTTCAGCAGCTGGATATCCCCCGGCTGCAGCTCCAGATCAAGCCGCAGCTCGTCACTCTGCGCCAGCGCTGCAAAGGCCTGCAGGGGATGCAGGATGAGATCTCTCCGCATGGCTTGCGCCCACAACAGGGCCCACTGCTCCAAGCTAAGCGCTGCAGATACCCCAGCAGGGACACCCTCATGAAGACGACACCCTCAGGCGATCGCTCAGTGGACTCCACGCCTAGCAGATGACGGTGCCCACACTGCAACAGGTCCTCCAGTGCACGCCTAGAGGGCCATTTCACTGAGACAGTCCAGCGGCAGCCAAGGAGTGAAGCGTGTACTGATCCACCTGCACGATTACAGTTGCCTGAAGCTCTTGCAAGCGCAAGCAGCCCCAGACATCCCGAAGGCTGCACAGCCTGACACGGGGCATAACACAGTGCCGAAGCACCCCTGGAAGCGAGCAAGCACATGGACATGGACATGCGCCCACGACCGCAGCCCCTACCAAATGCAGCGGAAGCATCTGTGCTGCGCACAAGCAGATGTCTGCAGAGCACACAGTGCTGCTTGCTGGCTTCACACCTGCAGGGCCTCTGCCTGCTTGGGGGTCATGCGAGGCACCTCTGCATGCCTCTGAGCCAGCTGGTAGTAGGTGTCTGAGAAGGAAGTGTTCAAGAAGCCCTGCACCAGCAAATTACAAGGTCAGCAGCACTGTTGGGACAGGGGGAGCAAACTCGGGCCTGCACAGCAACCTCAGCTACAGACAGCCATGATGAAGCAGAGCTGCCTGTGCACGCGTGGCAGGCCTGCCAGATTTCCTCAATGTGACGCTGGGCGACGTGACACCATGTGCAATGCATATGGAGTAGTCGAAGGCCCAGCGCACTTCCCTTGTTATGCTGCTGTGTGGCTACACAGCAGGCAGAAATGCGTCGCTGAAGGGTGCCTTGCCTTGTGATAGTGGAAGATGGGCAGCCGGAAGAAGGGCTTGCCCCCCTCTGGGATCTCTCCCTTCCTGTCCAGCCACCAGTCATCGCCCGCCAGCTCCTGCACGGACGGCAGCAAGGTGTTGAGCATGCGTCACACCGCGAGCCCATGGAAAATTGGGGCTCTGGGCCCATGTGATAGGTGCTGTTCTGCAGGCTCACCTTTCAAGCAACAGCATTGACCAACCCTTTGGTGCTCCCACAAGATGGTTGAGCACTGGCACACGGGGGGTTTTGAAGGACGTGGTACAACTTGCTGAGCAACTTGCTAACCTTGACCAGGTCGAGCCGGCCCCGCCGGAGCAGTTCGTTGTGCACTGACACGCTGCTAGACCAGCTGCTGAGACCGCCCTCAGCTGCATTCTGCAACGCCAGCAGGCCTGCAGGGCACCAAGGGTGGCCGCCTCAGATGCTGGACATCAAGCAGCAGGCTGTGGCGCCTAACCGTACATCTGCTGGCTGCTGGGCAGCAGGTTAGGGCGACGACGCTGGAGAGCAGAGCCAGCGGACTGGGGCTGGAGGCCAGTTGCATGCTGGACAAGCCAGGATTGGCAGCAGCAGCCTGCAGTGCACTGGCAGGCAGATGCCTGCTGAGCATCTGCGTGCAGCAGCGGCAGCCTGCAATGCACAGGCATTCAGGTGCCAGCTTTAAGCTGGAGTCTGTGGAGCCAGGAGGCAACATCAGGACAGACACCAGGATTGTCACAGTCTGCTCCAAATGCTGTAGACTCAGCAGCGCACTCTCTTTCCGAGAGGGGGCACATGGCATGCCAGTGACACCCAAAGCAGGCGTTGCAGAGGCTGATGCAGCAGTGCAGCGCAGACCGGGGCTGCTGCCCATGCCACGCTCACCCACGATGTCTGAGATGTCGGTGTGGAATGGTTGCGCAAGCGTTGTGCCATAGATGCGTGTCTCAGGGTTGCGCACATCAAAGCCGATGTCCTGCAGGGTGCCCCCAGAACATGGAGATCAGTGCACTGCTGCAGCAGATCGTGATGAGGCCCTCAGGCAGCACCACACATGTTGTCAAGCGCCGTCCCCTAAAAACAGCCCCTATGAGCCTGGACTGCAGATCCCGCCGAAGGCTGAAACATTCTGTGTGAGCCCAAGCAGCAGAGCACACTCTGCCTCTGCAACTGAGCTGCTGCACTGGCTGTGCTGCAAGCAGGGGGTGCCACTGCTACAACACAGACTCCCACCATGACACATCCCAGCAGGCAACCCTTCTGGTTTGGCTAAGCTCATAGCCCTGGTGCGGGCATGCAGAGCAAGACAGCAGGACAGTACCAAACAGCACAAACCCCCAACCTGGCCGTGTCCACCAAGCAATCCATCGTGATCCATCTGAGAGCCCACCCTGAGGGACAGTCATGCAAGGCATGTGGCCGCTGCAGCATTCAGCATCTGAAGATGCCCACCTTGACATGCCCCAGCAGGTGCCCCTTCTTGTTCTGGCTCAGCGCACGCCCCCAGTAGAGCCCCATCCCCCAGTAGGCGATGACACTCTGCTGGCGTGTGTACCTCTGCACGGGGACTCCCCTGCAGGCAGACAGCGCAGGCCTGAGCTTGCTGGCAGGCAGGCGTCTGCAGCTCTATTGCACTCAGTATCACATCTGCCTCCCATCTGGGCAAGCATGGTGTCACTGCCTGCACCTCAATCAGGCGTGTGCAGCTCTGCTCTCTGGGCTCTGTGAGACCGCAGCCCAGCGGCTCAACCAGTGCGTCCGCCTGCAGGCGCCACTCCCCTCTTGCACCAACACAACCCTGCAGGCGCCACCATGACACTAGGGGTGTCACATGCAGGCTGATGCACAGCTCTTCCAGCAGTTCACCATGATGGCAGGGCACGAGGCCTGCAGGGGAAAACCCACAATGGCAGGGCACTGACCTTCAGGCAGCACAGTACCACAGCAGGGCGCGGTGACACGCACACAGCAGATGCAGAATTCAGGTGTAGTGACAGGGGGAGCAGCAGCTCGCACAGTGCCTGCTGCACTGACCTAGGGCAGTTCCGCACCTGTTGAGCAATACAGCAACATTTTCCTGCTCACTGGCAGCCAAACTCAGCCCCTGGGGTGCGCAGCATCCCCACCAGGTGCCATTCAGCTCATCAGTGCACAGTGATGGTGACAGGGGTGTGATGCTGGCTACAGATTGGGCAGCCCCCTCATAACATGCCGCGCAGGCAAGGAGCACCCTGCCAGGTGATGCCCACCTGATCAGCTTGAAGCCCCGCCCAGAGACGATCTCCTGTTTGATGGCGGCCAGCTTGGGACCCAGGGTGGGCAGCGCGAAGTCCTTGGGCTTGGTCAGGATCTCGTGCAGGTTGAGGTAGGTGTTGCTGCCAGAGTGGGCCTGGCTGCTGCCCAGCGTGCTGCGTGGGGAGGACACCTGCAAACAGTGAGCTGAGTGGGTGCATGCTGGTTGGGTAGGATGCTGACGAAGGCTGCGCCTGGCCACTGCTCAGCGTGTGCGGCGGGGGGTTGACCTGCACAAAGGTCACCCTGATGGCTTCATCTGAGAGTCCTGCCAAAGTGGACTTTGACTGCCAAGTGCTGTCTAAGTGGCCCAGCTGCTGCCCGAGTAGGGCGACCTGCATTGCTGAAATCTAAATGCTGGTGCAAGCTATCGGAGCCTCAATTCCAGCTGTCCAGCTGCGGAGCACCAGTGAGTTGCGGCTTGAACAGTGGTCTAATGCTGGTCAGAACAATGGCAAAATCTGGGATGTTTGTGTGCACTTGTAGTTGGCTGGCCATGACAGGCGCTTGGACGCCGATGGAAGTGTGCCCGCCTCACCTGCAACTGAACCAGGGCTTTGTGCTCATGATGCAACACCCAGCCACCAGAGCTGCTTCACACAAGCAGCGGCTGACTTGACAGGTCACCCACCTCAGAGACAAAGTCTGGTCTTGCCTCCACGCCCAAAACGGCTGCATCCAGCTCTGCAATGTCCTGCTCACTGAGCTGGTAGGTCCACAGCTGTGGGTTTGCCCGCATTTCGCTGGCACTCCTGTAGATGATGGCCTCAACTCAACTGGCAAGACACATGCAGGAGGCGATGCAGCAGATTCCCATCTTGCCAGTGTGGCCGGTTAGGCAGGGATCAGCTGATGAGAGGGCTGTCAGGCTGCTAGCCCAACAGAATATGCATCTGGTCACAACTCTGCTGGCGCACACCCACACATGACAGCGCACACCCACACATGCACACACAAATGCCGCCTGGCGAGGTGGCACACCATGCTGAGGGGTCATCTACCACAGTGTGTGACTCCACGCTGCCTTGTGGGCCTGAGTGCCTGCAGGTCACCATTGCCGACGGTTGAGCTTGGACTGAGCCTGGCTTCAGTCATGCAGAGGAGGGCCAACTGTTCTCACGTGAGCTGCCAAGGCACAGAAAAGTTGCAGAAACAGGCGATGGAAGGAGTGCATGCCAGGCAACACAGGGACAACTGCAGTCTGTTGGGGAATGTGCATATATGTATGTGTCACCAAAGGTGCGCTCACTTGAGCTCAAGTTGTGCTTCGCCTGGCTGCAGCAGGCTGTCCTCGGTGGCCCTCAGGCTGCGCAGGACCAGAGCTGCTGGGCTGAGATCCACCGGAATTTCCGGTGCCTGCTGCTGTGTCGGCATATTGTTTGCGCTTCAATCAAATGCCTGCAAGTGATCACAAGCGGTGTACAGCAGAGCTGGCGGACCTCTGGCAGCATTGATGCGAGGTGCCAACTCAGTGCCACGACTGTTCATTGGGCAACATGCCTACAGTGACAGGCTGGTCACCTCTGAGACTGGAGCCAAGTTCAAATGCAGGTTTAACCAGACAGCTGACGGAAGGCTTGTCGGAAGAGGCGGCAGCAGGCTTCTGAGATGAACAGTGCAGACTGGAGGGGAGTGTTATCAAATGTTTCGGTTGAAGAAGCGACAGGTGTGTTGACATTACACGAGCAGTCATGTGCCAGCCTGCTCATGGAGACTTGGCATTAGTCACCGAGTGGGGAAAGAAGAAGCGGTTAACCCATTGCAGAAATGATCCGGCAAGAGCCCAGCAGCTCTCACCCCTGTCAGCTGGACACAACTCGCTAGCATGCACTCAGCAGCGTCAAGAGCAGCTGCTACCGCTGACAACTTGTCTGCAGCGTTGCAAACATGGTGACACTGGTTTCTTGATGTAGAAGGGCAGCCATCGTCACTGGTCAAGGGTTGGTAGGTATCCTGGCTGACCAGAAAGGCATTTCATAGTACATCCGCGACTAGCTTTGGCAGCACTCGATGTCCCACGGCATGCACACAACCTGGTTGGTGGCACGTTGCACTTCTCCTTGAAGGGGAGCCCTCTGCTGTCTGCAAACAGACCAGTGCCATGCAGCTGCTGCTCAACACAGTCGACTGTTGACTTACACAGGGACACAGCTCCTGGGCGTATCTCAGTGCAAAGGTGCCATAACGAAACATTGCAGCCGTAACGACAGCGTGGGTAACGCATAGTTCACATGTGAGAGGGAAGAAAGTATGAAAGCCTACCTGACACCAGCCTTTCCTGAACACCACAGGCATGACGCTGGGCCTTCAGCCATGAGCTTGGCCCGAGTTTGCATCTGTAGATCTGATGCAATTGCCGGATGCACAATCCAGGCAGCCCTGCACCAGGCTCATGCTCACCTGCAATCAATGGCGTTGCATAGCCTCCTGCAGCCTCCTCCCTGGCGCAGCAGTGTCAGAACATTTGCGGTCAGCGCATGCGCAGGCCACTGTGCCTCGTTAATTCAACCAGTTCCGACGTATCCTGGGCAATCGCGTGCATCCAACACCCAGCCCGGCCATGACAGAAAAAGGCAGAATGCTGCCAGGAGATGGCCTGCTGCTTCTGCCAGGCAGCAGGGGCATAAGCAGCACCAGTGGCAGCACAACCTGCCCTTCCCGCATGCTGACGGGTACGCCACCGACAGCCCTGTATGGCATCACCGTCAGCAGCAATCAGGCTCTGAGCAGGACCGCAGTGGGGAGCAGCAAGGGGATGAGCAGGCCGAGCAGAGCAATGGCGAGCCTGCCAGCCCTGCCAGGGCCAATAGCAATGGCCAGCCGCAGAGTCAGGGAAGCGTGGTGGCACAGCTTTCAGACATAGTCCAGACCCGCAGCCTGCTGTACAGGAGCAACAAGGTCGACTGGCAGGTGTGCACTGTTCAGCACCTTTGCTGTGCCGTGCGACCTGTGTGACTGCTGGACTGTTTGCTGGGTGCCTGTGTCTGCCCTGATGAGGTGAGATGCACAGCCTTTCAGCGATGCACTGCTGCCTGGCTGTGAGAGGGCTGTGTGCCTCTAAAGGAGCATGCATCCTCACACTTTCCTGTGCTGCAAGCCTGTGCAAGCAGGATGTGCTTCAAGCAGATTCTCCCAAGCTTGGTGCACCTGGGCACTGGCAGTGCTTTGGCACTGTTGGCTCATCATGAGGCCATGCTGCCTGCCTGATGGAAAGTAGCAAACACAGCCGGCGAAGGCCTCCTGATGGCCTTTTCATGGATGTGGACGCTCAGCCTATGATGCTACCTCTGCCAGCTGACAGCTGCTCTGGTGGACTTGCCCAGGGATTTGACTTACCACGAATGCTGCAGGTCATTGAGTTTTACAATGACGAGGAGCGCACCGTGCTGGAACACAAGCGCACCCATGAACAGCTGGGACTGCAACCACGCGACATAGGCATATTTGTTCAGACCAGGGCAGGTGCGTGTTAGCCTTTCTTTTTGTTCCACCAGTCTGCTTCCTTCCAGCAGCTCTGCCAACACCTCTGCCAATAGGTGTTGTGTGTGCTGCTCTGGCTGCTGCGAAAGGCTGCCACCCCAAGATGCATGCAAGTGGCAGCTGCTAGCTGCTGCCCTGTGACTCAAAGTGAGCGGTGCTGATCCCACACAACTTGGAGCAGGCAACTCCCGCAGTCTGGCCTGGCCCGCTTACCCCAGTGCAATGCACAGCCCCCTGCACCTGCCAGACCACCTCGCACATCGCAGCGCCCACTTCCCTGCACCTGCTGGCCTGCCTTTCAAACTGCAGGGCCTGGTTTCCTGCACTGGCTGGCCTGTCGGTCAGGTGACAGCGCCGACCCTCTGCACCTGCTGGCCTGTCTCATGCAGTGCAATACACAGGACGCCAGCAGGCACCTGCTGGCCTGCCCCTCACATTGCAAATCTGACTTCCCTGCACCCGCTGGCCTGCCTCTCACACTGCAGAGCGCAGGCCGGGCACCTGCTTGTCCCCCCTCTCTGGCACCTGCGCAGAACTGTTCTGCCCCTGGAAAGGGCAGACAACCGGCGCAGAAGCTGCGGGCAATCATGACACTGCGTGCAGAGCAGTGAATGCAACAGCCTCTCCACCTTTCACAGTGTCCTCAGCTGCTGTCCACATGGTGTGACACAGGTGTACAGGCGCAGCGGGCCACCATTGCGCCGCGGGACGGCATGCTGCTGTTCCGCTCAGAGATTGCCAAGGCCATCATCTGGAAAGACAAGGCTTGCCTCTTTCATGCCAAGTGAGCGCCCACCTGTGCCATGCCAGTCGCGCACAGCAAGGAGCGAACAGGAGCCACCATGGTTTGCATGTGTCAGCCCAGCTTGCACCTGCATCATCAAGCGCAGCATTGACTGTGTTGTTGGCTGCATCAGGGGTGGTTGAAGTCCATCATGCGGTCCTGCACACGCTACTTGCTGCAGGCATTACCAGCATTGTCCACAAAACACTTCAGGGGCATGTGAGCTACACTTTAGTGTCTGCCAGTAATAATGATTGATTTGAATGCTGACCTCACTAGTGACCTGCACCCAGCCACCTGCTGCAGGCGTTTCAAGGACACCTTACACGTTGCGCAAGCCATCAATGCCACCCTGGCCACAGATCTGGGGCTGCCCTTTGAGTTCCGGGTCCTGGAGGCACTGCTGGCAGAGACAGCCCACCACTTCGAGGCCCAGTCGAGGTGACTAGAGGTGACTGTGCTCTGGGGTTGCTCAGCCCTGGTAATCGCAGTTGTGATCATTACTGGGATGCTGGCAATGCTGGCATCGGCGCGATGCAAAAGCAGCGCCTCAATGGCCAAGGGCTGCCTCAGAAACCTCTCAGCTCTGCAAACTGCTGGCAACTTGTCAGCGGTGTGGAGTCACTGTGAAGAGCAGAGAGTCAGGGTGCTGCAGCATGAATTGGCCAAGCTCTGAAGCTCACTCGGCTGCTGGTCTCATTCAGAGTTGCCCTGTGTGCGCTCGGGAGGCAGACCGGGTGTGCGACAGGCACGGCCCCATCTGAGGCCCAGCCCCATGGGTGTCCAGTAAAGGCAGCACTGTCATAGACCGCTGCTGAAGCGCTGCCCACTTTGCTGCCTTTATACCCTGACAGCTGCATGGCTGCCAGCAGCCACAGCAGCACCATGCGGCTCCCTGCTGAGCTTCACCTGACATGTCCTGAAGGCGGCCCCCATGATGAAGTCAGGTAAGCTCAGCTGGTGCTCCACGCTGCCTGTAAACGCGCCCCCTGGTGCATTTGAGCTCACTTGAGAGTCGCCTTTATGCTGCCTGCAGGCGCCTGACATTCGTGGCAGAGAGTGTGGTGCACGAGGTGAACGGGAGCCTGCGAGGGCACGTCGGAGAGCTGCAGAGATTACTGCCCATTCAAAGGTGTGTCTGTCACGCGTTCACTTGCTGGCAAAGGACCAGCATGTCTTACAGCAGCAACCTGGTTCAGAGGCGCAGCATGGTGCTTTGCACAGGATGAACGCGAGCCGGTGCTTGCATGATGGCAAGCTGCAGATCTGCTAAGCTTGCGGTGCGCCCCTGCATGCAAGGGCTACCTGCTCACAGCAGGCCATCACACGCAGGCAGAAGTGCTTCGTCTTCTCCCGCAAGCGCTTCTTGCGCACCCACGTGGCTGCCTGCATACCCCTATCCAGCATGAGGCAGTTCATCCTGCCGACAGTCGGCATGCACCTCAGGCTCTGTGCATCTGCAGGGCGCTCACTGAAATACAGCACGATGTGAAGGAGACCCGCGAGGCCATTGCAGAGGTAAGCTTTTGGCAAGGTTTTGATGCCTGGGCAGACTGGTGTTTCAGCTTGCTGGCAAAGTGCGAAGGGGCCCAACCTCAAGCAGTGAGGATGACTGTATGATGTGCTGCTTGCCAGCTTTCAGGGTGGCATGCAGCCTGTGCAAGTGCCTGCACCATGGAGGCTGGAAGCCTGTGCAAGTGCGGCCATGTGAAGCAAGGCAAGCTGTGATGCACAGTGAAGGACAAGGTGTAGGTTGGCAAGCAGGAGAGCTACTGTGGGTTCAACGTGCCGGTGCCAGTGCCAATGGCAAACTAAAATTCCTGCAGCGCACCAGTCCTGGACTCTGTCCCATGCCTGTGCCATGCAGATTGCTGACAGTGACAAGAACCTGGGCATGATCTGCCTGTCAGAGCAGGGGAGCATGGCCAGCGCAGGGGATACTGAAAGCTTGCTGAACTTCAGCCAGGGCGGCGCAGGCCCTTCCAGGTAAACCTAGGCCGTGATGTCAAGGCCCCAAGGCTGCCACAGAACTGCTTTGTTGCACCAGGGCTCAATTCTCGTCCTCTGTGTGTTCAGCAAGGCACAGTGAGAGGCCCTGGACTCATGCTTCTGCGCGTCAGGGAGGGGCAATGGCAGCGCAGGACATACTCTTGCAGCAGGGACTGCCGCCTCTGCTCGGGACCTGCAGCCTGTCAGGGTTTCAGTCAGGTCACCTCCCAAGATGTCCCCTCCGAGTGATCAGAGACACCTGCAAAAGATGCAAGGCTGGCTATGTAGCCCGTCTGATGAGATTCGTTAGTGTAAAGTGTAAGATGCACAGGCATGCACAGTCACATGTGCATGACAGGAACCGACAAGTCGATCATGTGATCTGCAGGTACACCAACAACATGATCCTGGCTGTGACCCTGCTGGAAGCATATGAGCGCCAGATACAATCTGTGGAGGGAGCTCTGAGGGTGAGCGTGATGCTGTGGTGTCTGTGGCAGTGGCGACAGTGAGAACTGCCTGTCAGCAGAGGAGCTCTCTTCTCTGGGGTGTCTGCTGAATATTCTGTGCCTGTCGGACACAATTGATTGGTAAGCCTCGCCAGCAAACGCAGGCTGCAGTGCTGCCTGGGTTGGCCTAGCAGCACCAGATGCGGATTGTGGAAGGAGTCGATCTGGCAAAGCACACAACTGTGCTGCGTGGGGTGACTCTGCTTTGCGTGTGAGCACCAGACCAGCCCTTCACATGTGCCCCTCTGGCTGCTCGAGGCCATGTTGCTGCAGCAGCTCAGTGAGATGTGAGCAGCTGAGTGAGATGTGAGCAGCATGTCATGGGGTGGTGCTCGCTGTAGCTCTCTGAGCCATTGCCGAGGTGAGCACAAGCAGGTGTGGTGGACTGCAGGAGCTGAGTGAGAACCTGGACAGCACGCGGGAGGTGTGGGGCATGCAGCTGGATGCCATCCGCAACCGCATTGTGCGCATGGACCTCATAGGTGGGCAACAGCAAGCTCGATCAGACAATGCTACCGCACAATCTGCATGAACGTTGTTGGGAAGGACAAGCCGAGACCTGCTTGCGTGGGAGTGACTGGTGTCAGCTGTGTGATGAACTCTGGGCTGGGGCTTAGCTGTGTGGTGACCTCAGGCCTTGAAGTCTGTTCTCATGAGCAGCCAAGTTGTGGAGGCTGCAGCTGTTGCTGCTGCGGTCAGAGACCTGAACATGGCTGCACACATGCGCATCCTGCCGATGGCTCTCCTCCGGCAGCATTGGTCTGGGGGCCTCATGCAACGCTTGCGTGTTGCTCATCATGCACACCCATGCCATGACACAAAGCAGGATTCTGCAGGGCTGTCCCTGCGGCATTCAGAGTATGCTGCTGCCTGCCTGCAGTGGCCATTGCCAGCTTCAGCATCCTGATGAGCACCGTCCCAGCCTCCTACTTTGGGATGAACTTGCACTCTGGCTGGGAGGTGAGCGCACAGTGAAAAGAAAGAAATACTTTGTTGGTGTGCAGAGGCACTTTCTTGGCATTGGGGTCCATCTCACACTTTGCTGCGTGCACACAAACAATTTGATAAAAGCAAGCTTCCTGGCATGGGGACTGCAGCTGACTCTGTGCTGTCTATGAGACACTGTCGTTGAATTCAGTGAATTCACACAGATACCAGGTAGCAGAAACAGTCACTAGCGTGTGTATGCTTTGTTGGGGATCACCTGGGCAGCAAAACCTGCTGGTGCTGCCCGTGCCTGGTTGCCATGCATCTGCTGAGCTGTGGGAATTCACATGCCTGGCTGGATGCACATGAAACATCAGTGTAGCCACTCAGACTGCATGCACAAGAAGCATTGCATGGAGGAGCTGCATGATGGGCAGTCTCGATGCATGGCTAGTGGCAACACACTTGCCTGCCACACAGATGCAAAGCACTTAGCAGGATTGGCAGCGAGTGTGATGACTGCCAGGGCATCGTACACGTCTGCCGCTGCTTGCAGGACACCACCACCGCGCGCTGGTGAGCACCATGGGTCGCAGAGCTGCAGGTCTGCATGCTGCCAGGATGTAGCTCTGCTGCTGCCTGCAGGATGACAACACCCTGCCAGGGCAGCTCTGGGGTGCAGAGGTGCCAGCGTGCCTGCTGCCAGGTAGGGCCATGACCTGAATGCAGGCCGCTGCCGTGACCTCTGCTGCTGTCTGCAGGCCAATGGCCGCAAACTGTTGTGGGAACTAGCCATGAGGGAGGCAGAGGTATCACTCCCCATGCTTGTTTTGGAGTGAGCTGCGATGCCCCTCCTGCTGCCTCAGGATGACCTCACCGTGGTTTTGCTCTGATTGACGGTGCTGGACTGCACAGCTCCCAGTTCCCACCTCGTGCTGCAATTGAGACGGTCAACCCTGCTGTCTGCAGGCCAGGATGACCTCAGCCTGCTCTGGTCAATGACTACAGGCTGCACAACCACCCACATGCTGACCTGCCTAATTAGATGTTGCTTGTGGAGTCACGTCAACATGCAGCGGTCTGGCCTGCTGAATGCTCACAATGCAAGAGGGTCACCTCCCTCTGCTTACAGGACGACCCCAATCTGCTCTGGCTGGTGGCGGCAGGCTGCACAGTCGCTAGCACGATGACCTTCCTGGGAGTGTACGGCTACTGGCGCTTCTGGCCCAACAGGCGCCATCAGCGGCGGGTGCGCGACATGACCGCGCTGCGGGATCTTCTGGTGCACCACGCAGACGATCTGGACGAGATTCTGGCGAAGCTGCGGAACAAGTCAGGTGAGCAGGGGTGCTCATGCGCTCCCTGCTGAGGCTGAGCTGGACTGAGGGTTCCCGCAGGCTGGTCAAGGTGGTGCTTGAGTGGCTTCAACAATCGCGTCCATGCTGCTGCCATGCATGGGTCGGGCCAGTGATGGCCAGCTGCGTGTAAGTTGAGGGGCACGCAGAACCCATGCATGTGCCTGCTGTGTTGGCAATGCAAATGAGGCTTGTACATACAAAGCTGACTCCCTTCCTGCTTGGGGCTGTCCGTGCAGTTGTTCACTACCTGCAGCAGGACGACCACAAGAGGCAGGCGGTGTCCTCCGCTTGAGTCCCTGTGCATCCTCTCTCTACATTTCTTCAGCAATGCCCTAGGCTGCTGGGCGCCTGCAGGCAATATCAGGGCACAGAAGCTGCTCCGAGTTGATCCTGAGACAAGCTGATGCGCACAGCACCTTGCCACATCCTGCACCTTCTTGCTGGCCCCTCCAACAAACTGCCCAGGCAAAAGCTCTCGGCACCTTGTGTCTGCAGACATTGGGCGCAAGAGCTTTACCAAGCTTGTACGTGAGGCAGTCAAGGACCGCATCGTGCCAGACGCCGAGGTCGAGTTGCTGTACCGTGTTTTCGGTGAGAGTCTCATCAGTTGTCACCTGAGTGGGGTGGTGCCTCCAAGCTGGCAGGCTGCCCTTGCCATACCATGACTGCCTCCATCAGCTTTTCCCGGAGTCGCCTGGCCTGTTCACCAAGCATTCGTCTGCACCCTGTCAGATGTATTGCCAGAAGGGCAACTTTTGAGTGCTGGTGCAGACACCAACCGTGACGGCTTTCTCTCGATGGGCGAGGTGCTGCGTGCGCAAAGCACTCTCCGCTTTGGTGGAGACCACTTCGACTATTACAATGAACGGCATGACTGACGTGCCCTGGCGTTTCCTTCACATCCACACAGCTAGCAGTGAAATGGCGTTTCAGGGACAGTGCTTGCATTGCTTGAGGTACTAGAACAGGATCAATTTGACTTGCATTTCTATGCCCTGCATGCCTTGATTCCCTCATGGACTGCTGCAGAGGGGCAAGACCAAACACTTCTTTGTGACTTTTGGGCCATTTGACATGCAGCCACCCTTGAACTCATGAATGAGCCAAAGATGAACTGGCCCGGATTGGGTATTGCTTGTAGCCTATGTGTCTGCTGCCTTGTCAAATTCAAGACTCTCAGAAACCAGGACGCTGCCATCTCTGTCATCTGCAAGGGCTGCCAGGGCCTGGAGAGAGGCGCCCGCAGCCTCCTGCTGGGGCGACATGGCTGCTATCGCTGCCGGTATGGGCAGCCCCTGACCCCACATGCTGGCACGCCGCTCCTGGGCAAGAGGGGCCGCCGCAGTCCTGTCTGTACCATGCTGACGTACAGCTGCAGGGCTGCCACTGGGCTGCTGCGCTGTGGTAGACGCGGCTGGGGCAGGCACAGGCCGCCCTCCACCTGCCACTGAGCGGCCCGGCCTGTGCGCATCCACCGAGAGCCCACCCCGCGGCACAGCTGCATCGGCAGCAATCACCACTCACAGCAGAACAGGTGCATAGCATCGCCATGCACCTGATGACTGAGATGCTTCTCCTCTGCCACTCACACATGCACAAGCATGCTCACAGCTCGCGGCATGCAGAGTGTACCAGGTGCTGTGATGAGGGCAAGTCAACTGAGACCAGCAATGACCTCGGCACCATGTCAGCAGCCAGCTTTGCCCCACACTGGTTGCAGCTCCATGCAGGGCGGCCCCAGTTCTTCCCACTTTGGGACTTCACCTGCATGATGCCTGGCCTGGCCGCCGCGCAACAGGGAGGGCGGGGCCCCTCGCAGACCATCCTGCCTGGAGTGCACCTCATCTGGGGGCCTCAGGCTCACACCAGAAATCACGGCCACACTGGTGCGCCTAGGGGACAGGTAGCTGCTGGGTGCTGGCCCAGCAATGCTTGCACCCCATGGTTGCGCCTTTGCAGGCAACTCCGCCTGCGCACAAAGCAACAGGACTGCTCAGGGCAGCAGTCCCAGGTGATGCTGCCTGCTTGTGAGGCTCTGCAGCTGCTGAGTGCTTTCATGCACTGTTGCATGTGGTGCACCCTGGCAGGTGGCGTTGCTCAACACAGGGTGAACATAAAGGGGTGTCGGTGCAAGTGCACCTTCACAGCCATTTCTGCCTGCACGGTGCAGACTCACGTCTGCCTGCTGGTGCAGCCACTGCAGGGCTGCTGGCCTGCTGCAAGGCAAAGAAACATCACAGCGGCCCAATGAACAGCTTTGGGAGCACTGAAGGCTGGAAGAAGCAGTTACGGACATCCCCCTCCATTTGTGGCTGTGTGCTGGGAGGCTGACCATGCACTAAGTGCATGGACACCACAACAGGGTCAAACAGCCCTGAAGAGACAGGAATGCTGCATCGCTGCTGCAGCAGCTGTAGGATGTGGGAGGACACTCACCTGATCCTCCAATTGTGCCGGGACATGCCCTTGCGCCTGCAACGTTGGGGTGCTGCCGGCATCGGCTTGCACCTGAATCGTGGGGGCTGCTGCAGCGGACTCTGAGACACGCCTGGCTGCTGCATGACGACCAGCAGGCCGCTGCACATGCTGCCCAGCGCCCACCTGCAGAGGGGTTTGCCCACCAGCAGCCCCACTGGCGGGCACCTGACCCTGTGCCAAGTGCACAGAGGGGTGTTCGGCAGCGCCAGCCATGTGGCCTGGCTGCTGTCTCTGCTGACCCGCTGCCAAGTGCACGGGGGGGTGCCCAGCAGTGCCAGCCAGGTGGCCTGGCTGCTGCCTCTCCTGGTCAGCTGCTGCCCTGGGCTCCAGCAGGCCACTCAGCTGGCTGCCAGCCGCCTCACGGCCTGCCGGCTGCCCATGCACTGCCTGGCGGTCGGCAGCAGCTTCATGCCTTGGCAGCTGCCCCACACCATCCAGGCCAGCTGCCGGCTGCAGCGGCTGGCCAGCAGCTACCTGCAGCCCCCTGCGACCACCGGCCGGCAGCAGCCGTGCGACTGCCTGCTGCTGCTGCTGCTGCTGCGCCCTCTGGGCAGCAGCCTCTGCAGGCAACTGCGGGGCCCTAGCAGCGGCAGCTGCAGCCTCTGGCCGGCCTGCTGACCCCACAGACCAGGCCCTGACACCATCCAGTGAATCGCTCTGGGACGAGCCCGGACGTGTAGGGGCAGCGCCTGATGGGTGGCTAGGCGGCAGCGCACCTGCATGGCGTCGAAGGGCTTCCCAGGCAATTGCAGGGCAGAGTGCGGACATGCGGCGAGCTGCCTCGGTGGTCGTGCAGCCAGAAGCATTGGACGGTGGGCTCAGGATGTACTGGTGCCCAACAAGACGGCACGCAGCAATAGCAGGAGACCTGCTGCAGCTTAGTACATCCCGCTGCTCCCTCCAAACATGAGACAGCCAGCACAGCAGGCACACGTCGTGAGCAAGGGCCCAAGGCCTGCGCCACCGTACCTCTGCCGCCAGCCTCCACTCCTGCCGGAGGCCCCGCCCTCAGCCTGCGTCCCGACCATTCTCTGTCAACATCTGTTCCGCAGGCAGCCCCTGTTCCTCCTGCCACACCTTGCCGGCTTGCCCCACCGCCTGCAGCCTCTCTGCCAGAGCTGCTTCCTTGCAGCACACGGCCAGCACTTGCGCTGTGCAGAGAGCCGGCTGCCTGCAGCGCCGCAGGCCCCACAAGCCACTTGCCTGCCACGCCGTCCTTGATAGTTGGGGTCCACAGCTGATTAGGTCCCCTGCCAGGGCTGCTTGCGTGGCTCCCTGCGACCACGCCTTGCTGCCCATTTGGCAGCCTGCTGGGGCTGCCTGAGCCGCTGACCTGAGCATCTGTGCCCCCCTGTCCATCTGCTGGGCCTCTGCTGGGGCTGCGAGACTGGCGCCACCGCTGCAGCACGCCGCTGCGCCAGATGGTGTGCATGGCATGCCGCCTGACCCTGCACATGCCACAAGCAACCTTCAGATCGATGCATGCCTTTGTCTTGGCAGTCTGCCAAACTGTGTGTCTGCCTAGCATGCCACCTGGGCCTGCACATAGCGTAGCCCCTGCTCAACCAGGTGAGAGCCTTGAGGATTGCCAGGTCATGTGCATTGAACGCGCCTGGAACGCGCCTGGAGGTGCCCAGAGTATGGCCAGTGCTCAAATGAATTTGTGAGACAACGCATCCCGCTGCATGTGCATGAAGTGCCGCCTGACCGAACACATAGCACCGCAACTGCACAAGGTGATGTGCAGCTTGAGGTAGACGATGTGCCCAATGGCGTGTGCAGTACGAGGTGTCTGGCCCTGCCCACCGCATAGACACAAATCAAATGCATCATTGCCGAGATCTGTGAGCATGGCCTGCCGCCTAACCCTGCAAACAGCATGGAAGGCACTAAAGCTCCCCCAGAACGGCTCAAGCATGCACCCAAAGCACGCACCAGCCTGCCAGCAAGGTGCTGGCGGGCACCGGGAGGCGCAGTGTGTAGATACAGAATTCTGCGCTCACCTATCGGCCAGTGATGTGTACACTGCCATCTGCTGGGCCCGCCTGCGCTGCGCCTTCCAGCGCAGCACCCCTGAGGGCTCAGCTATTGGCGCTTCCAGGTCAAAGTCGTCAGACAGGATGCAGTCCGCCCCATACAAAACCTGCAGCTGACAGGCATGTGGGTCTGAGAGCCAGGGGGAGGCTAGGCGCACATCTGAATGTCACTCAACCTCACGAAGCATGCACCCCAGCCAGCCGGCCTCAATGGCATTTGCAACCCTCATCTGACGGGAGGGGTGCCACAAAGCACATGCGGTAGGTTTGGAAAGCAAAGCATCCCAGCAGCTACCTGCCAGCAGGCATACAGACAGGGCTAGACCCCTAAGACCCTGAATCCTCATGAACCCCAGACAGGTCACCTTGATTGCACTGGACACCCTGTCCAGCAGGGCCTCCACATCGCTGCCGTCGCTGCTGGAGGCCGCCAGCGCTGCAGGAGCGCACTTCTGCTTGAGCGACAGCATGCGGGCCTCCAGCAGCGTTGTCATTATGTTGAACAGATGCTGCACCTGACTGCCGGCGCCGGCTCCAGCCTCAAACTTGGTCGCCTGCAGGGAGCCAGCAACACCCATCTGTGCCTTGACCAGATGCTGCTGCTTGGCTGCCAGA
This sequence comes from Asterochloris erici, assembly GCA_019693375.1. Classification (NCBI taxonomy): domain Eukaryota; kingdom Viridiplantae; phylum Chlorophyta; class Trebouxiophyceae; order Trebouxiales; family Trebouxiaceae; genus Asterochloris; species Asterochloris erici. The sequence continues at coordinate 199,291 of JAAMXJ010000488.1, forward strand.
ACTTGACATTGGTGGGGAGTTGACAACCTTCCTCCTAGGGCAGCATAGAGTGTCTGACACATGGGTGGCGGCACCCACTGGCTCATCTGGTAAAAGCTTGTGCCCGATGCAGACCTTTTGGCAACATAGCTCTGGCCGCAGGCTGACCACAGACTGATGAACCAACAACAAACAGTTCACAGCAGGCCGAAGCGGCCTGCTTGTTCAGGTGTGGCGGCTGCCTGTCCCCTGCTCACGAGCCATTGCATCAGTAGCGCTGTACTGGCACCCGGCACAGAGGCAGACCTGCTCGTTCAGGTAGGGCTGCCGGCCATTGCACTCCTTGAAGAGCCCTCTCAGCGATGGCTGGTGCTGGCGCCAGTGGCGCTGCACAATGAGCCGCAGCATGGTTGTCATCCTCTCAACCTCATCTGCAGAAGCGTCTGTAACCGCTGGTGGTGTGTGGTGCAGCATCACATACCTGCACAGGGCAACAGAACAGCGTCACCAAGCCTGGAAGGAGGCGCTGGGTGGCAGAGCCCCAGCTTGTCAGCAGTGGTCAAGCTGGCTCCCTCCCTCTGCACACAGGGGGCATGCCAGGCGAGGAGTTTTGCACATCCCGGCAGGGTTTCACCATGGTGGACAGCTCAGATTCAGCACAATTGATGCAGGCATGGCTCCATCTGCCCTCTGCAGATCTGGCTGGACTGACGACCGTCACCTGGTTGAGAGGAGAGACACCCACACCCTAGAGTGGCTGATCATGAATCGGCCTGTTGCGTCATTTCCCTCATGCATGCACTTTCCTCAGTCTTGAGGTTGCCCGGCTGGCAGAGCTTCTGAGCGCGTCGTCTGCCAGGTGGCTGGGGATGCTTTGCTGTTTGGTGGCGTGGGAGGCAAGCGCCACCTCCACACATACTGGCCATCCTGGCAGGCACTCGCCACCGCCTCTCTGGCGTGACCACTGCCTCTATGGCTTGACCACTGAGCCTGGTAGCTTCTGCCAAGACCTGGCCCAGCACCCTCGGATGTCAAGACCAGCTTGTGAGCGCAGCTGCAAGCTTGCATTCCCTTTGTCCCAGGAGAGATGCCTCTCCTGCATGCAAGGGGAATGCAAGCGAACAGCTGCACTCGCAGGTGAGGCCTCAGAAGAGATGCCTTTCTTGCATGCCTCACCTGCGTGCATACTTGCTGTCCCGACACGCCGCTGCCACTGCCTGCGCCCCAACCTCGCTCACAGCTAGGCTCCTGGATCGCAACAGACCCTTTGTGTCTGCGCCAAAGCCAGAGGCTGCTGCAGCCTGGTCCTCGGCAGCGAGGATGGCGGCCTGCTCTGCCACAGCCTCATGCCAGGCTGCCTCAGCCTCAGCCCTGACCCTGCAAGGCCAAGCGCTCCTCATACAACAAGCCCGACGCAAGCCCCTTTGCAGCAGGTTGCCCCTGCCTCAGCCATCACCCTGCATGAGAGGCCTAAACCTCCATGAGAGCCTGGTGCAAGGCTCAGTTTGCGCCAGACGACTGGTGCCTCGGCTTCCAGATGACGTCAACACAGCACAGCAAGAAGCTGCACAGACCAGCAATCGTGTAAGGGAAGCCATGTGCACAGGCTTGAGTGGAGACCATGCAGGCTGAAGTGCATGCAGACCTTGCGGTGGGAGAGATAGCCACAGTCAGCTGCACAGGGCACTCTGCAGCCTTGCCGAGCACTGTCACATGCACTCAGGTGGCCATGCTCACCCTGCAGGGTCTGCAGAGCCATCCACAGCTGCCATGCGCTGCAGCATGCTGACAAACTCCTCCCTGGACGTCAGCCCGTTGTCGTTGTGGTCAAACTCCTGCAGCCAGCGAGACAGCTGGCTGACAAAGCGCACAGTAGGAGGCCAGGCAGGTAGGATACTGCAGGGCAATCTTCACAGTTGTGTCACACAAACCATAGGGCGCCCATTTTCTAAAACAGCCAGGTTGGACTCAGAGTTTGAGGTCTCACACCATTATTAGCATGTTTTGGTGAAGCCATCAGCAGCACATCCCAATCTGAAAGGCAAACTCATCTGAGGAATGCCTTCTCTCAGGCTTACAGAATAGATGGCAGTCTTCTGACAGTCAAGTCCTGGTTAAAGTACCCAGGGAGACACTCTACCGGCTGCTTCCACTACCTGCCAGGGCAGGGGGTCCAGTCAAAGTGCTGGTTAACATGATAAGGGTGGGCTGCAAGGGTGCAACCTCAAGCAGGTTGGACAGATCTGTCCCAATTCCTGCCCTGTGCCTTCTTCCAGCCACAAGTCGCAAGGCATACAAACCTTTCACCTTGGTGATGGTGGGGAGCACATCCTGAAAGATGCCCTCACACCGGTTGACCTCCACGCACAGCTCAGCCAGAAAGTTGATGGCCTGCACCTTGAACATGTGTTCCCCACAGGCAGTCTCTGCCACTGACAGGGTCTCCTGCTCCCTGCATGTGAGTGTGGTTGGAGCGGCCCGCAATCAGCATGGAGGAATGGCATGGGCACACATGATCATGAAGCCCTCAAATGGCAGCCTCTGCCACAGCCTGTGTCTCACTATGCTGGAAGATGTGTGGATGATCGAGTGCCTTACCTGGGTGTCAGGCTGGGTGGTGTGGCATGGTATTTATCCACTTCCTGGCTGCTGGCCCTCTCTGCATGCTTCAGCAGCGTTGCTGCAAACGCCTGGGCTGTGGCACGGCTGCGTGGCCCCAGCACTGCATCGGCCACTGCCAGGCACTTGTGCACGCACACCCAGGGGGAGCCACCACGCCTGCAGAGGCATTTTGCTGAGCTGGCAGAGATGCGCCGGGAGTGGCCAGGGCAGCAATTGGTGGCAACTCCCCGGCAATTGAGTGCAAAGGTCTAAGGGAGCTGCCCCACCTGCAGAGGGGTGAAATAGGGGTTGCATGCCTGGCAAACCCCAGACGTATAGCAGTTCAAGAAGCTGACGAGCATTGCTTCTGCCAACTGCCTGGCATATGTGCTGTTGTACAATTGCAGCTAGCAGGGGCTGCAAGTGCGACCAACTGGCTGACAGAAACCCACACTGCAGCACATCAGCAGCTACACTCCTGATCACAACACACCTACCAACACCACACGTGACTCACGTGGGAGCATAGCTGGCAGGGTACTCGCAGCATGGCACGCGCCCGCCCTCCCCCAGCAGCTGCTGCCCATGCAGGAAGGCGCTCAGCAAGGTGGTGTCCCATTCCTCACTCACAAAGCGGTCAAACACCTGCATGCCAGCAGGATGCAGTTGACCAAAGCTTGACACTGCTTCTGACTCAGCAGATGAGTGTCCCACCTCTTGCTGACAAGCCCAGGGCAAGCACCTGCACAACAACATCCAGCTATAAGCACGGCCAAGCTCTGAATGAGCCAGAAGGTGTATATGGTGCCCTGACCCTCACTCACAACCTGGCCAACTGCCTGCGCACAAGGAGCAGCAGCTGAGGACGGCTGGAGCAGGATTTGTGCAGACTGGCATCCCACTTTTCTGTCACAAAGTCAAGCTTCTGCAGATTAGCAAGATGTGGTGTCCCACAGCTTGACCTAGCATCACCTCAGCATCTTGACAGGCTATTGCAGGGTTCAAGTGTCAAGTATAGCGTCTTCAATCAGGTATGCGTGCAGCTTGGAAGTCTTTGCAGGCCGTCGAGGCAGATGACACCAAGGGGGTAAGCTTTGCAGAACAGGCCTCTTGTGGAGCATGCAGCTGCTTGCACATGCTCAGCCATCTGGCTGGATGGTGGGATGCGAGCACAAGGAGAACTGCAACTGGGTTGATATGGCCTCAGCAGAGGAACAGCAGACCAATTGCTGCAAGTACAGCAATGTTGTGCATTGCATTCATACCAGCCTGCATCAGCTGCAACTGCACTTATTGCTAGGCCTGTGTTTGTTTCAGAATTGCCTTTTCGACAGGCCAGCAAATGGCTATGCCCTTCAGCCGCATCGACTACATAGCAACACCTGATTGTGCCTTGCCTGCAGGCGCATAATCTCCCACATTTCTTGCGCCATTCAGCACAAACCTTACCTGCAGGCGCAGGTCGCTAGGCTTAAACTTCTCCAGCGTGACCATGAGGCAGGCTGCCAGCTGGTTGACCATAGCCTTGGTGCCGTAGACAGCCTCCAGATGGTTGAACACATGGTCCACAAATCCTGTCAAGGGCCTGCGTGCCCGGCGGTCCTCGGCATCCTGCAGTGCAGAAAGATGTTGAGGACAAGGAACATTCGACACAGGAGGTGTCTTGGCAACCTGCAGTGCAGACTGATGGTGATCAAGGAATTCGTTTGAAGCAGGTCTTCCATGCAGGACAGGCCGCAGCCCCAACAGATTGGGGTCTTCTGCAGCCTGCATCGGCATGCTTGTGCTTCTCCAAAACGCAGTATGAGGCATGGCCTGCACCCCGTGTCAGATGCCTGCAAGCAAGCTTGGCCTTCTGTTTCGTTCAGTCGCAGAAGTATAAGCTGCGCCTGCAGGGTCTCTCGCCCTCCAGACAGACAGACAGTGACAGATGCAGGGCAGCTGCCTTCACACCGCTCCCCTGCACCATGCTACCGGGGTTTCGTCTCAGCTCATCAGGGCCGGACAGACGCCCGACTGGGCAAACACTGGGAAGCAGCCAAGCGCCTCGATCTGCTTGCCTCAACCAGCGCAGAAGACCCTGTCGCCTCAGTGGCCATGATCCTGTACAGAGCCCTCGGCAGCAAGTCAGGCTGCAGAGCTATTTGCCAGCGCTGGTGCTGCTGACAATAGCAAAGCAAAGCGAGTCCGCATCAGGGGCCTAAGTCTGACGTGACAAAGGTCGCAGAGTTCCTCTTGGCAGCCCACCTTCCTGCACTGTGGCAGCAGACATGGCAGTGCTATTCACCCAAGCCGCTGCCCTGGTGCCACGCACCATCTCACCTTGGTGGCCTTGCCTTTGTACAGAGCCTCCACCAGCTTGAGGAGCCAGTCGAGGCTGCGGGGCTTGACGGCGGGGAAGCGTGCCAGGTTGTCGACCAGGCGCGTATTTGGTGGGGCTGCTCCCTTGGACGCCGCGCTTGCGGGCACCTCAGGGATTGGCGACACTGTGGTGGGCACCTGCAGGGAACTGTCAATGTGAGAGAAAGTGGAGTTGTTCCAACAAAATACAAGCTGGCGTTGCTTACACCAAAGACCAGGAACACAAGCAGAGGCAAATCATGTTGTTGGGAGCCTCAAGGGCTGACTTCATTGGCATCTCCGGCACGGGAGACACTGCTGTGTGCACCAAGGCAGATGCGGGCGTGAACAGGGTGCTGACGAGGCTGCATGCACAGGCAACTAGGCAGTGGGAACACGGTTGTTGGGGCTTGCAAGTAAAGCACCGCCAGGCGTTACGGGTGTACCTAATGAGCATGGTGACGCCAACGAACAGCATGATACCAGTACTGGCTGGCAAAACAGGCTGGCCAATAACTGTGCAGTGCTGACATCACAGCCTCCTGCCCAGCTCAGCTCATGTCAGCATGCTGGCCAGTCTCCCTGCTATACCCAGCATTGTCAAGATTGTGGAGCAGCATATTCAGGCGGCACAGCCTCATGTCAACAGCGGCCTGCTGGATCCAAATCAATGTAGGCCTCAGGCTTGCAGGCAACAAAGTATGCATCAAGTCAGAGTGCTGGCTGGGCCCGCTCACTTCAATGGCTACACGCTTCCGCGGAGCTGATGCTGGCCGCCTGGCCGATGCCTGAGTCACGACCTCCTCATTTGGCTCCTGCACATGTGCAGGCATCCCGCCAGGTGACACAGCTGGCGACATGGACTGTGTGCCCAGTGCATGGGGACAACTGCAGGCAGAGACTGGAAGACCACAGCCTTCCTGCAGCAATGCACTTGTGATTCCTCACACATACCCCCTGCTGCAAGGGGCGACACCCTGTCTCTAGCAGCATGGCCACCTAGCCTGGCAAGCAGGCCTCAGGCAATCAAATGTTATGATGGCTACAACATTGTGCAGGGAAGCACTGCTACCACGCAGCAGAAACCTACCAGAACCGCGGGAACAGGCTCAGGGCTGGCCTGCAACACAGGCTTGGCTGAGGGAGGCCTCTGTGCTCCTGCCTGGCGCGCGTCATCCAGCTCTGCTTGCAGTGCCTGAATCAGCTAACAGCGCTCTTAGCAGCTGCAGAGCGCTGCTTGTGCGCCACCTGGCTCAGTGGCCAGCAACATGAGTCAGGATGGGTAGACTCAACAGTGCAGAACCAGACTGCAGGCTGTTGCTGCATCAGCTGGATGCTCCAGGAGGAAGCGCTGAGCAACATCTCGATGGTGCCGGCCACCCCACCCCACAATTTGTCTACGCATTTTGCGCAGGCTGATGTGACACTACCTCAGGTCAAAACATCAGCCTGAACACATGTGATACATCTGTGGCATAGGCCTACCTGCAGCGCTGCAGCCTGCTGGCGTCCCTGGGCTGCAAGCTCCTCCTGCAGCTTGCGTGCTTTCTTGTCAGCAGCAGCTGAGTTGGCCTTCTCAGCCCTGAGCGCGGCTTGCAGCTTGTGCAGCTCATCGCCCTGCTCGCATGAGTCGCCCTGCAGGCCAAGTGGAAAGGCGTGCCTTGCCCTGATGCATCACCTGGCCCCTCACAATCGCAGCTCAGGAAGGGCGGTGCTGCCAAACACTACCTGCACACCTGGGTGGCCAGACCAGCCCCTAAGGGTGTGAAGCAATGACTGGCATGAACTTTGAAGTGCTGGTCTGACCCTGAGCTGTGTGCTGCAAGGCAATGCTGGGCAGATCTGCCCGCACAGCAACCGGACCACTTCTGAGAGGCCGCGTCTTGAAGGCAGCAATGGCAGGCCTCTGCTATGAAACATAGTTGCCACATCAAGGCAGAAAAAGCCAGACAGCCGTGCAACAAGTGTTTCAGTCCGATTGACCGCAGCCCTCACCAGATACGCCAAGTTAGCAGCCCGCACATGGCGATGTGTCCCTAGCACCCTGAGTTGGGTGCCACACCTGAACGCCAGCAGATCAGCCAGGCAGGCCTCCGGCCCTGTTTCTATTGAGGCCATTTATCCAAAGCTTGTGACCAAGATGCTTGCCCGTCCCTGAACTCCCCCACCCGGCCAATGAGCCCCACCATAAAGGCTGTCAGTTCTGCCCGGGAGCCCTCCAGCTCTGTCTGCGCCAAGGCCAGCTGCTCACTGGTCTTGTCCAGCTCTGCCTGAAGAGCTGCCAGGCGGGCGTCCGCTGCTGCCATGGCGTCAGGGTCGCCCACTGCCAGCACCAGCTGCACTGTCTCTGTGATGGTGATGTTCAGCTGAATCCCTCTGGATGCAGCTGCACCTGCGGCAGGGGACTCAGCATATCAGGTAAGCTCTTCCACAGCAACCTGACTGGTGCTTGCAGGGCAGCAGCCATCTGCAGTGACTCTCAGAGGTGGCCAGCTGCAGCAGGACCCTTCACAATGCAGCCTCAGCAAGGGCGCTGCGGGCCAGATGGGCTCCCGTCAAGGCCAAACCAGAGTGACACACTGCCAGGGCAGTCAGGTGGAAGGCAGGCAGAGTGAGCAGGTTGGCCCCCTCAGGCAGAGCAAAACGCTGCAGTCAAGGTCGGACTGCTAGGAGAGACAGCAAGAGACAGAGAGAGAGGGACAACAAGTCCTGACCTGCCGCCACGCGGGCCTGTATGGCAGCAGGGTTCTCGGCCACCTCCTTGCTTTGCTGTGACAGCGCCTCCAGGGTATCTGACACCATGTTGGTCATGGCTTGCATGCGCCCCTGAACAGCACGTGAGGCAGTAAGAGACAAGACAAGGGCGTGTGCTCTGTTGTGAGAGAGCCGCCTGCTGTCGAGCATCATGTGTGGGTGTGGCCCTGCAAAACATGTCACATGAGTTTCACAAACTTTTTTGTGGCCAGCAGGTACCACTGCAAGCCATGCCCTAAGGCAACCTGCCTTTGCCTGCATGTGCCCCTGCATGGCAGGCTGTGACACGTGTGCTGCGGCTGCCCACACTACCTGCCTGGCATGCCTTGATCACGAGACCTGACTCTGGCTTGAGAGCAAGTCATGTGCATGTGGAGGCAAGCCCCTCTGCAGTGCTGTGTGAGTCAGGTGTTGTGGCATATTCAACTTGAATGTGAGCGGCAATGCAGCAAGACAGCTTCAGCATCGGTCAAGACCCAGGCTGCACCAGGGTTGCCCAATAATCTGCAGAGCCTGCCTGCTTCCTAGGCACCTAACGAACAGCACTCACCATGAAACCTGAGGTGGGGTTAAGGTCTGCTGTGCTGGCTGCAAATGCGCTGCTCTCCAGCTGAGCATGCTGGTCCTCAGTAGACTCTTGCCTGCAGCATGACCAGTGGCACAATCAGATGCAGCATGAGCTCTGGCACAACCAGAACAAATTCAATCAGCAAAGCAAGTCTTTCCCAAGGCGAGGCAGAGTCAGAACGCCCTGCAGAGTCAGACCGCCCTGCAAAGCAGATGGCAGTGTCAGCCTTCTCGATGGCCCCCAGCTCTAGGGAGATCCTAAGCGTACCCAGGGGGCTCAGCAGACTTAACAGGTCCAGACACAGAAAGCACCGGAAATTTTCAATAGCAGGCAGGCGCCTGGTGTCCAACGTGTGCCGCGCCAGCAGCGTTTGCTGCAGCTTAGCGAAAGCAATCCGATGAGCCCCAGCAAGAGGGAGGTCATGGGGTCCCCAAGTGCCTTGGCAAAGTCCAAGGGCCTCTAACGCAACACACAAACGAGACGTCCACCACATCACAACCTCCAGACGCGAGATGCATGTCCTGTTGCTGCTCACTTGGATCGCATGTGCCTCAGCTTCTCAATGAGCCCCAGCACCAGGGCGGCCATGGGGTACCCTGGAGCGCCGGGCGCCACGCTGCTCAGGTCGGCTGGCAGCCCCATCAGCTGGCACAGGTGCCTGCATCCAGCAATGGCGTCTCTCTGTGGGTAGCACGCAGCAGGTGCCATGCGTGCCCTGTCAGCTGGTGGCCCCACTGGTCAGCAAAGGTGCTTGCAAGCAGAGCATGTCTGTGATGATCACAGGGAGGGTAGGAATCCATGTTCTGCATGCTGCTGAAGGAGCGCCATCAGCCGGCAGGGGTGCCTGCATTCTGTAAGGGCTTCTGGGTGTGGGCAGCAGGTGGCTTCAAGTGGTCTGCATGTGCAGCTCGTCTGGGAAGGCAGCCAGTTCAGCTTGCAGAGGTACCCCCAGCCACCAAGTCGACACCTGCTGAGAGATGCAGCAAGAGGGGTCTCATGGGGTTGTGATAGTCAGACCAGGAGGCTAACCACGATGAGCTGGCACGCCTCCCGCAAGCGGCAAAGCATGCATGTGTAGGAGACACAGGACAAAAGCAGAATAGAGGAATTTCACTGGCCAGACTGTGCCACTGCAAAGTTGTAGGGCCAGGCACTGCGGGGAGCAGTACAGCTATGCTGATCTTGTGGATGAAGGAGCAAGCACTGGTGGCCCACCTGCTGATTTTGAGCAGCCCCTCAAGCACCTCTTCCATTGTGACCTCATAGTCACGCAGGAGGTCAGCTAGCATGTCCCTGTCAGCCTGCAGGGGCAGAAGAGGAAGTTTGGATGCATGGCCGTGGGCAAGTCACCCACCTGCCAAAGGGATGTGAAACCATTCAGCAGAAAAGAGCACGATTGCCTGCATGGGAACTCCTTCTTGGAATGTAACTGCCTTATCGTGCATCTCAGCAACATAAACATGTGAACATGCCAGATGGCAAGAACGACGCTGGCAGCAACAGGCCGCGGCTAGAGTTGCCACCTGTGGCACCTGTGGCACTTCACCCAGCCAGGCAACGGCATCGCTGCCAGTCCAGGACATCTGCAATGGCATCACGCGCAATACAACCCAAGGCTTTGCCGATGCCGGCCTTCCCCAGACCCCAGATCAAGTAAACAACAGGGCTCACCTGCAGCAGAGTGTATGCCCTCTGTGCCTGCTCCTTTGCCTGGGCAGCAGCTACCACCTGGTCATGCAGCTGCTTTTCCATCTTGGTCTGCTGCTCCTCCCAGGCACGTTCATTGGCCAGGCTCTCTGCCTCCAGCTCCGCATACATGGTCTGCAGCAGATGATGATCCCTCTGCAGTGCTGCCAAAGTGTACCAGGGCTGCAGCACGCTGGCCAGAATGAAAATGGCAAGCTGCAGTGGCCCACTGTGCACTGCCAAACAAAGGCAAGTATCGCACATAGAGGCCTGCTCAGTGCAAGCAGCCCATGCACATGTATTGCACCACACCCTGGAAGACATGGGTGCTCACATCCATGAGCGCCATGCGCTTGGAGGTCTTGCCCAGGCTGTGCTTGAGGTCAGCGATGACAGCATTCTTGTCACTGGCATACTCCAGCGCCCTCCCCAGCCTCCGAAGCTGGTGCACCGTTTGCGAGCCTCCCGCCACCATGACCTGCAGCGCAGCAAGGTTACAAGCTGCGGCAGCAGCCGCATCACATCAAGCGCTTCTCCCGGAGCTGGGCGCTGGCTCCTGTCCTGTCACAGCATGCGGCATATTCACTGAGGCGGGTCCTGGCAAAGTGGCCTGACCAAAACACGGTCTCCATTGCTCAAGATGTTGCAGTCCATTAGCTTGAGACGGTTGGCCTGGCAAGGCCACCTCACAAATAGCAAGGCTGCTGGCCCAAGGTCAGGCCAACCTTCTGTCTGCACATGGGACCTGCCTGCGCAGTGCAGGTCAAGGTGAAGGCACGCAGGGTGAGACTCTGCCTGCTGAAGCACTGTCTGCTTGGTGGCTCACGAGAAGGGTGCTTCAGGTGTCCTGAGCTTGATATCACAACCACTATCTGCTGCAGGCAAGCAAGGTGAGACTTGAACAGCAGCCTGGCTCTCCATCGTCAGCCACAAAGCAGAGAATGGCAGTTCACCTGGATCTCCATGTCCCTCTGCTTCAGGCGAGCATCCATGGTCTCAGTGTACACATTCCAGAGTAGAGCCAGCAAGGCCGCACGCTCATAACATTGCACTGCCACCTGCAGCACAGTCTTGCCTTGTCAATCAATGTGCCCCACCTAGTGCATCTGTACTCATATGAGAAGTTGAAGCCCATAAGAAGCTGCCAGCCATGGTCTCGACGCCTGACATGCCTGAACAAAGCCCAACAACATTGCGCAGACGTCCCTGCCAGGCACAGGTGTCCCACCAGATGCGCCAGGGCACCTGTTGACAGGGCATCAAATTGCCAGCGGCCATGAGTCTCAAGCAGACAGCTTTGGCAGGCACGTGTGGCATACCTGATGCACCAGGGCGCTCATTGAGACAGCCAGGAGGGTGACCAAGTGGCTGGCGGCCTTCTCATCCTGCTCCACCATGCTGGCCCAATGCGATAAGCCTGAGTCGACAGGGCACCCTCTGAGGACAGATTGTTTGATCAGGGCATCTATACTGGTGTTCGTCAGCGCCGTCAGCGCTTGTGAGCACTCAGCAGCTGAAACAAGGCCAGTAGATAGCAGCAGCCAGGGCATACAGAGGTAGATGTGTTACCAGGCCAAGCAGTTTCAGCAACCTCTGGAGAAGGCATTTCAGGGCAGATGAACCCAGTCAAGTTTGCAGCCTGCCACATGGCAAAGCGACCCACAGTTGATATAGAGGCAGCTCCCACCTGCTTGCTGGTGCTGTGCTGGCAGCAGCCACCTCCAGTCCAGCACCTGCTCCTGGCGAGGGAGGTTGAGCGTCTGCATTAGGTTGCCTGATCGAGGGCTGCCGATGGGGCTGCCAAAGCACCAGGGCTGCAGGACAGCCAAGCTGCACTGTCAAGTTGTCATGCTTGGGCCGCATGCGCACTGCCCCTGAGGTTGCGCCAGGATGTCAACTGAAAGGACCGTCCACAACACAGCCACGCGCAGGTGAGTACTGGCCGACATAATTTTATGGCCATAATGGCAGACAGCGCCACTGAAGGCCCCCCTCATCAAGATCATGCACCTCTGTCCTTTGCAGCAGGCCGCAATGCAGATCAACCTCACCTGCTTGTGAGCTGGCAGCTCTCTGCGCGGGCTGTGTGCGACCACCAGGCGGGTCCTCCCCTGCCCACCCATCTTTTGAGTCAAACGCTGTGTCTGATCAGAGGCGCTGCTGGCTCCAGGCAACGCCTCGGGCCTGCGTGTCACACAGCATCTTAAAACTGGGTTATCACAATTAAGGAACACGAGTTGGGCTAGACTTGAGCCATGCCAGGTGTCAGTCATGCTGCAAGCCACAGGCGTCTGATCTGACTGGGCCTTGAAGTGGCAGTCACCACCGTATTGAGAGTTGTCTGCCTTGATGGAACCTTGAGTGTTTGCAGGTCAGGCATGCAGCCAACCACAGGGCGTGCAGCTCGCCTGTGCAGGACATGCAGCAGCAGACAGCAGAGGGGTAGCGCCATACGTCACCATCTCTTACCTGCCAGTCAGGCTCCAGTGCTCCTGGCGCAGCATGTCTCGCGTCTGCTCAATGAAGGTGCTCCTCTCGGTGCGCAGGCTGGTCAGCTTGCTCCTGCCATGCGGACCATCAGGTGACTGCTGCTCATCATGTGTAGCCTGTGCCTTAGGCGATTGGATGCCGCGGGCAGCATGCTGACTTGCACTGCTTGGACGCCTGCGGCTGTCCTCAGCTGCAGGCGATGAGCTGCTGGCACGCCCAGCTGCAGCCAGCAACTGTCATGAACTCAGCAGTCTACAGGTCCTCTGCGGTGGATGGTAGGCTGCCTGAGCCACAAGTCCTGAGCCACAAGTATTGAGCCACAAGTATTGAGCCACAAGTTTTAACTTTGCCAGTCAAATTGCGCAGCGCGAGGGCCTGGCCTTGAAGAAGCCTTGACTTGCATGTCAGAGTGGCCTGCCCAGCAACAGACAGCATGGGGACCCACACCTTGACAGACTGCATGCTCACCATGCAGGCCTGCCGGCATGCTGGCCACGTGATGCAGCCTGCTCTTCCCGCTGTCTGGGCGGCCTGGTGAGCGGTCAGGCGAGGCAGAGTGGTGCCAGCTGCCAGCTGGCGCCGTCCTCCTGGCAGGTACATACACTTGTCTCGCAGCAGCAGGGTCTGGTGAGGCTGAGTGTGGCTGCCTGCTGCCTGCTTCTGGACTGCCTGCACGGTGCAAGCGGGCCCAGTGAGAGTTTGCCCAGAGGCTGCTGCAGCAGAGTGGTCCCAGCTGCAAGCTGGCGCAGACCTTTGGCTGGCACACCTACCTGCCTTGAAGCCGCAGGGTCTGGCAGGGTGCACAGGGTCCCACCTGCTGCCCGCATCTGCCCTCCCTGCAGGGTGCTTTTGCACGATACCAGAGGACATAGACCTGCTGCAGCAGCGTGGTGAAGGCTGCCGGCTGGGGCTTCCTTCCAGGCTGGGCACACACATCTGCATTGGAGGCACAGGTTCTGGCAAGGCAGAATGGGGCAGCTTGCTGGCAGGTCTCCAAAGTGTCTGTGGGGGCCGGGTCAGCCTGGTACATCAAGTCCATGAAAGCCAGATAGAGCAGATCAGATTTCGACCAGAGCAGCCTTGAAGGTGCAGGTTGTCCTACGAATGCTTTGCCAAGCTAGAGATCAGCACAGCGGCCTGCAGAAGCCTGCTGCCTGCCTCCAGGCTCCCTGCATGGTGGAGGGGCCACTCAACACCTTGCCATGGCGAGCTCTGGTGAGGCTCGATGCTGCCGACCGCTGACAGGCCCTGGTCTGGCTGCGTGATGCAGGCCTGTCCACAGGGAGCCACTCATGCGTCCATGTTGTTCTAGCAGCTAGGTGCAGTGCTGACGGGAGTCTCCCTGGGAGACAATTAGTCGTGCAAGCTGCCGTGCCAGCCCTGTAAACTCATATCAGAAACACAGAAGCTAGACAGGCTGTATCAAGTCTTACGATCGTCACCAGCAAGCATGGACACTAGCCCTTGACCAGTGCACAACCCACCTGAGCCCCTAGGGCTGGCCTGCCGCCGCCGATTGGGGCTGGCTCTGCCAGCACTTCCTGCGCTACCACCACGCGAGTTGTCCCTGGCAGCCGGGCTGGACCCCAGGTTGATCGGCGACCCCGCCTGGGGCGTCCCCTCGGGGGAGCCGCTGGGACGTTGCTCTGAGGCAGCTGCAGCAGCAGGTGACAGGCGTCACCCTGGCACAGGACACGGCTACCGCAGGTGTCCCTGTCGCAAGGTCCTGACCACTGAAGATCAGGCGACCCTGCCCGGGCCTCCCTTCTGAGCAGTGGCTGGATTTGGGGCTCCAAGGCGGCCACAGCAGCACGTCAACACTGTCTCGCTGGTGCGGGACAAGGTCAGCAGTGCAACAGCCTGCTGCTGCAGCATGGCTCAAGCGCTACCATAAGCCGCAGGGTCGTTGGGGGACCCCTGCAGTGCAGCTGTCCGGCTGCAGCTTGAGCAACGGCAGTACCAACAGCAAGTGGCCATAGCAGCGAAGCTTGCAACAGAGCTGCGTGACACTGCAAGCGAGGTTGCCCGCCTGTGGCATCTGTCAGGACAGTGACAGGCCACCCACCTGCCGCAGCTGTCAGTGCGGCCACCTCGCCCTGCAGCCAGCTGGCCAGCAGCAGAGTTTGCCGGCGGCTGCTGGGCACACTGCGCAGCAGGACGTCGAGGCGCACATCCCCCTCAGAAGCCTGCATCACAGTGACCAGGGCAGCCACATAAAGACTTGTGGGCGGTTCTGTCTGTGAGGGGGGTGTTATGCAGCACTTGCAAGGGACCCACTGCTGTCAGTCCGCATGACCGATGGTCAGGTGGTGAGGCACACAGGGGCAGCACCGTATTGACCAGCCTAACAATCAGCAGAAGCGTAGAGTTTGATGGACTAGATGTGCATGATCATGTGTCCCAGCCGCATGCTGTGCAGAAGCATGTCTATTGTGGCGTCCCTGCAAGCAGCATGGCCCGCTGCCCCGCTGGGCACTGTGCAGACGTCCAACCACCCAAGCATCCCTGCGAGCAGCCTGGCTTGTCAATTGCTTGAAACATTGAGGCGAGCATGCGCAGGACTGAATCTGCTGCATGGCCAGGCGCTGCACAGATGCACCAGCAAGGCATGCATCTCTGCAAGCGGCCTGCTGGATTTTGTAGGTGGGTGAGCTGAGCAGGCGCCTGCCATTGCTGCCTGGCTGTGTCCTGGACAGGCTGCCTGTGCTGGGGTGGGGTGAGTAGACGCACTCTCCTGCTGGCAGAACAAAAATGGTGCAGCAGGAGGGTGGGACACACAGCTGCCTGCATGGCGCAGCGTTTTGGGCAGACGGTGCCCCTTGAAAGCGTGATGCACTTGCCTGCACAGACATGCAGACCTGCATGCATAGCTGCCTGGCTGCACCTGCTGCCTGGCTGCCTGCAGCGCTGTAAGGAGCCTAGGTGTCATCAACTCTCTTGAGATGTGACTACTGCTCCAGAGGCAGTGCTTTGTTGATGTGCTGGGTGCTTGGTGGGCTGTAAAGAAGCAGCTTAACGGAGGCCTCTGCTGACATGATTATGCGGCCCCCATGTGATGCTGGCGCTCACCCAACAACAACAAACGCTGGGCAGGCAACACCAGCAGATGACACAGAGAACCTGCAGCAGCGATGCAGCTTGCCTGGTGCACGTCCCAGGAGCCTGCTGCAGGAAAGACCTGCTCCGGCAGCTGCCTCAGCAGCGCCTGCATGCTCTGCGCCTGGGCTCCAGCCTGGCTGGGCACACGAACGCTGACAGAAGCCCACTCACGGGACGAGGGGCGGCCGCCATACCTGCAGACAGAGGGGTGGCGTAAATGTGGCCGTTTTGTCAGTCTGCGAGGCCTCTTCCTGGCTGCATAGGCTGGCTGAAAGAGGTCTGCGCTGCTTTGTCTCAGATGGGCCACAGATGCTTTGACAAACTGGTAGAAGCTGCGGCGGTGCTGAGTGGTGTTCTCGTGATGACAAGGCTGTTTGCAGTGGCAGGTGTCATGTACAGTGGTGGCAACAGAGTGTTGGTACAGCGGCGCAGTCTGCATGCTCTGTGCAGACCTCAACAATCCTGTTCGTGCGGTCATGCCAGCAGATGCCTGGAGCTGCCATGATGACACGCACGGTTGCAGTGGCATGGTGTAGCAGCGCAGCCCTGGTGACGGCAGCCAACCCCCTGCCGACCTGTCTGTGGCCAGCGCCTCCCCCAGCACAAACTGGTGATGCAGCGGGTGCAGGGGCTGCTCGTCCTGCCAGGGGTTCGCCACCGTCGCCGCCTCCCACTCCTCCGCCCGCTGCACAGGCTGCCCGCTAGCTGCAGGCACTCCCGCATGCTGTGTCTCCACGCTGTCCTCCAGATTCCGAGCTGTGACAGGGCCCCTGCCAGCAGCTGCAGCGGCCCGCGCCTCTGCCAGGGGATCAGGCTTGGCTGCAGGCGGTGTCCACAGAGTGCTGCGGGGGGTGTACACCGGCGAGCTGAGCTGTGCCACTGGAGGCCTGCTGGCCACTGCCTGCTGCTGTAGGCTGGGCTTGCCAGCCTGCAGCTCGTCTGCAAGATGCATCAAGGATTTGCACCACGTCAAGACGGCCTCCATGTGGGGCTGGCTGCAGGAAACAAGCACTATCTGGTCCCGCTGGACTTGCCAGCTTGGCAGCTCATCTGCAACAGCAGAGCGGCGCGGCGGTGTGGAAACTGCCGTGGCCCACAGGAAGCACCTTGATGCACCAGTACGCTTGCACCCAGTCTGAAAACCTTCAAGTGTGCACACTGGGCTGGCTGCAGCAAGACATGCCCCAGCTGCTGCACAGAAGCCCCTCATGTGCAGCCCCTGGCTGCCATAAGCAGTGCACAACACTAAAGCCTGCGGGCAATGCCTGGCTATGGTAAACAGTGCACGATGCTGAAGCCTCTCACCTGCTGCAGGCACCTCCTGGCTGCGGTGGGCAGCAGGGTACAGCCCCGCAGACGTGGACAGACCTGGGCCACCAGCCTGCCCAACGTCCAGCAGAGGCAGCAGGCGGGCTCTGTGGGAGCCAGCTGAGCGTGGGGCCCTCTGGGGGAGGTCTGCCTGACTGCCGCCTTTAACGCCTGCAGGCAGCAGCAGCAGCACATGAGCAGCCAGGTGCCTACCACACCCGTGTTCTGTGCCGGCAGGGACAGCCCTGTTGAGGTGCCATCTCCAACACCTGCGGGCAGCACCTGAGCATGGCTGACGTACCCAACAAGCCGAGCCTTGGGGCCCCACTGGAGCAGGTCTGCCTGTCTGACAAGTCCACTGACTGCAGGCAGCAGCCAAGGAGTATTGGTTTCTGATGCTGCAGCTTGCCTGGCAAGCACACTCTGACAGTCTGTGCATGGCAGGCGCTGCCAGTCTGTCTGCAGCGCATCCAACTGTCTGTTGTCGGAATGTGGTAGATGCACTTACAACAGGCAGGTGATTGCAGCCAGGGTGGTGCATGGCTTGGCCGCCCAACGCAGCACTCACCCTCCAAGTTGCCCTTGCCGGTGGCAGGCACAGAGGAGGGTGCAGCCGTGCTGCCCGCCTCTGCTGCATGCAGCGGGGCCTGCACGCGGCCCAGGAACGCCCCTCTGGCTGCATCATTCTGGCGTATTCTGGAGAGGTCCAGTGGCTTGACTGCCCTCCTCCCTGCCTGCTGCTGCTGCCGGGGGGACTCAGTCAGAAAGCTGATGTCCTGGGTGTGAGCCATGCCAAACGTGAAGGCTGGGAGCGTGGAAACATGGGCTCCCTGCACACACAACCAACATGGCAAAGTCTGGGTCAGCACGATCTGAAAGGCAGACCTGGAGGCCACGATGTCGTTGTGATGTGGCCTGGTGCGCATGAGCGTCCTGCATGGGCGCAACACGGCATCTGATGCAGCACAGCGCATCTTTATAAGTTGTGCCATGCAGCCAGCAAATCGATGCCCAGGCCAGCCTCAGGAGCCGACACGCGCAGCAAGCCAGAGTGATGCGGCGGATGCTGAGCACCTGAAAAGTTCCTGCCCGCCCTGGCGTGGGCACCAGCTGTGCATCCTGCACTCCCTCCTGCTGCGACCTGGGAGTGGCCACAGAAGGACTCCGCGGGCTGGGCCTGAGTCCCTGCATGCCACGCATCTCATTCTCATTCACTGCGCTGTAACTGTTGCCAAGGAGTCAAAGCACTGTACAGTGTTTGTTACACTGCTGGATGGGCACCTCGATGCTGTTCAAGCTGCTGAACATGGCCAAGTCCAAATCAGTCTCCCTGGCCGTCATCGCTGCCCCTTCCGGGCTCATGCTCACTGCTGGATTCACAGGTCAACGGGCAGAACCCATCCCCATGCCTCGGTGGGATGCTTGCCCAACCTAGTCACTTGCCCGATCCGATATCTGTTGCATGCTTAAATTCATTATCTGCACACCTTCCTGAGAATGTCTTTGCCCCATCCAGGCGCGGATGCAAGCTTCAAGGGCAATACACAGGATGTGGGGCTCAAGGCTGCTGAGACTGATTGCTCATAGCTAAACATGTGTGCCATGTGAATTTTGAGCACTGACTTCAAGTCAGACACAGTTGGCTGTGTCTCACATGTTGGCCATGTCTTGAGCTGCCATGACGCCTAGGCAGTAATGCGCCACCACCATTGCAGTCAGCATGCTGCAGGTTGGTCGTCACACTGAATAAGCTCATCCTTACTGAAAGGCTCAGAATAAGCTCTACAGAGAGTCCTGTGCATGATAATTACTGTGAAGCTCACGCCAAGCTGCCAGTGTCTCCAGGTATCAGCCCATACATGAGGTTGATTAGAACATGCTTGCAGCAAAGTGGGAATGGTGTACATGGGTTCTTCATGGATTGCAACATGGGTGGTTTGTGAATGCCATTTGTATGCAAAACTGATGGCCCGCAATGCATGCACAGCAGCTGAGCGGGGGGCCATGCTGCATAAGGGTGCTGGAAACAGCAGCACATGAGGACCTAGAGCGCTATGAAGAGATGTCCAAAGTCATACATTACCTTCAGAGATGTTGCCAATGAGGCAATTGGAGCCAGGGCAGTTTCAGCCTGGGAGGTATCTAAGATGCCCTTCTGGCTCTGAGAATGACCCTTCTCAGCACACCAGCACCCACTCCCCGGAGTGCTCACGGTCCACTGGCGCCCCTTCAAATGGCATGCCAGCAGCCTCCTGCAGGAGAGCGCGAATTGTGTACGACGTGCTGCAACACCAAGACACAGCTGGCTCAGCAGCAGAGACACCAATATGCCCACCTGCAGCATGTCTGCAATGGAGAAGCCCCCAATGGCCTCCTTCAGGTGGGCTGTGGTGGCAGGAGCCTCCAGGATCAGGAACTCTGCCCCAGCTGTGACGCCACGGGTGCTGCTGCCAACATTGCTGCTGCCTGGCTGCCCTGACCCTTGGCTGACGGGTGGTGCCGGCACCCCTGCTGCCAGCGTAGGCAACAGGGGCTGCGCGGGGGTTGGCAGGCTATTGCGGGCCTCCACCACAGCTCGGCGCAGAGCATACAGCACTGAGGAGCTGAGCATGAGGCTGGGCTCCCCTGTCGCTTTGCTGCTCATGATGCTGCGGATGTTGGGGGAGTCCTGCAAGAGCTCAGGCACTGTCGTGGAGCAGCAGAAGCAGCGCTTGTGGCTTGTGCAAGGTCAATGAGCTCAGTGCTGTTGTCAATATTTAGCCCAGCAGCTATCATGTCAAGGCATGCTGGACCAATTTGAGTGCAGGCCCCTTAGGAATACAGCTCTGTGGTGAAACACATATATACACCATCCAGCTGTGCCTTACTGCAGCAGATCCTACCTTGAGGAAGGTGACATTGAATTGGCGGGGGATGCAGCCAGCTGAGGGGATCTTGTAGGTCCACGTGCCGTCGCTGCAGGGCACATGAGCAGCATGGCTGAGCAAGTATATCGAGCAGGCGTGCAGTGCGCTGTCTCTGCATGGGCAGCAGCTCTGCAGCAGCACTGACACAGGCTGGTCAGCCATGATACAGCATCACAGCAGGAGAGGAGCAGTCTAGTGCGCAGAGGCGTACTGAAGCCTGGACACACAAGTGCAACTGACGCAGTTTTGAGATGGAAACATGAAAGATGCAACGAGGGCAGAGCTGCTGTGTCCATGAGAGGACTGCTGCCCCCACCTGAGCAGCTTGCCACTATCCTGGTCAATCACCACCTCCTCTGATGTCTGCAACCCCATCCCCATCACGAAGGCCCCCTCGATCTGCAGAGTGTGGTGTACAGACAGTCAAAGGGCTGCAGGTCGCAGCAAGGCTGCAGGCTGCTGCAGCTCAGAGGCACCCAGTGCCCACTACCGATGGAGGCTTGGCCTGGTGCAACTCAAACAGTGGAGCACAAGTGACAGCCCTGTTCAACTGTGCCTGCACCCAAGCCTGCGGCTAACATGCTCAGATCAAGCCCGCGCTCAGCAGGCATACCTGCCCGATGTCCACGGCTGGGTTCAGGCTCCTGCCCACGTCATAGAACAGGTCAGTGCGTAGCAGCGTCTTCTCCCCTGTCAGCATGTTGATCTCTACCTCGCTGTAAGCTGCCCCAAAGCTGGTGTACTTGAGAGGCCGGCCACTGCCACCGCCTGCAGACGACAGCAGGCTGTTTTGGCCGGGCTTGGTTCTGGAAGCCTGGAACAGTGGGTGCTGAACGCCTGTAACAAAGGGCTGCCCCATATCCAGCACCAGGAATCGCAGCACATGATTTGGCTGGTCATGCACAGCAGCCCAGTTGAGCACCAGGGCAGCTGCTTAACACCCAAGGCGCCCCTGCGAAAGAGATGCAGCCGCCTCTAAGCCGGAAAGCACCAACTTGTTTTGCTGAAGCGCAATGCATGTGAACCCACCTGGACGCGTGTGCCCATCCTTGTCCCGCTCAGTACCGTCGTAGAAGCCGTAGGCTGACAGCATGACTGAGGCAGGGCTCAATCCCACGTTGGGGTGCACTTCCTTCATGGACGCCTGCCAGGCAGCCCAGCCAGTGGGACCTGACTGCATGTGGGGACGCAGGGTCTCCACAACCTTGGCGCAGGCTGCCTCGATGGCTGCCACACACCCCTCGCTGGTGGTGCTGCTCCACGTGGGGCCTGCAGCAAGGCCTTGTGGCTGAGAAGTCGGAGGCTTCTAAGATGAGGAAGGGACATCAAGCTCTCCGCCCTTGCTGCAGATGCTGCTGCATGACAACTTGCAAGAGTGTTGCTTCAATCACAGAGCCATCCCAAGGCGACGCCAAAGCAGTGACCTGTCAGGTGGTCTTCAGTGCACTGCATAATAGCTGCTGCCTCCATTCTGCTGACAAGGCGGCAGCCTGGGGGCGTGGCCCACCTGCATTGGGTGTGATGTCACTACGGGTGTCATTGATCCTGATCTTGTCCATCGGGAAGGGGCGCTGCTCCTCAGGCAGGGACTGTCCAAGGGCATAGGCTGCCATCTGCATACATGGCAAGGGCAGGGCTGGCCTCATGTGTGTTTGGCAACTGAGCTTCAGCTTCTCAGCTGCAATCGCCTGCAGCAAGCAGTCCGGTGCACCACCTGTGCACAGCAGTGTACCACCCATGCACAGCTAGAGTGACTTGCTGGAGGTGAAGGGAATAGGCTGCCAAGAAAGTTCAGACCAAAGCTGTGACAAAGTGCCATCATGGAGGCCACCAGACCTGCTGAAACGTGGCAACTGCACCAACTGGGTGGCAGGCAGATGCAGGCTGAGGGCAGCCCACCTGCTTAACTTTGGTGCTGAGGCCCTGCCCACACTCAATGCCACCATGTGTAACCAAGACCGTGCCATCTGCGTAGACTGATACGCCTGCGCTGATGGGCGGCGGGGCGCAGTCAAAGCTGCAAGCAGGAGCATCAGCTGTATAGCAGAGCACAATAACAGGCTCCTTGCACGCCGACTGCAGTAAGCTTGCCAGGCAGGCACTGCAGGGCAGACGCTCAGTGACTGTACTCTGTGCAGGGGTCCAGCGCTCTGCCACAATTTGCAGCCTCAGGCCAGCATTTCTGCTGCCTGCAGCACAATGCACAACAAAAAGACCCAAATAAAACTCATGGTTGCTGCCAGTGGCAGGCCATTTTTATGCATGAGCTGCATGGCTCCCCTCACCGAGTGGGGGTGACTGCGCAGCCACGCTTGCGCCACACATTGGCGCGGTTGAAGTCCTGCACAGCTCTGATCCTCGCAGGGTAGTCCACCTGGCGCTGCACCCCATCCCAGACGCAGGGCAGCGTGAACATCTCGGGGGGTACGTCCCTGCAGGCGCACATGGCGCTGGATGCCATACTGCTGAAAACTTGTGCAGTGACGGCCTGACAGCATCTCTTTGGCTGCCTGTATTCATGATGAGACTGCATCAGGCTTGGGCAACAACGGATGCAACTCATGCAGCCAGGAGGTCAAGATACAGGCAAGCAGAGAGGTGCATGCCTCCTGACAGTGCCCTAAGCTTTGCCCGCTCTGAACGGACCACCTTCATGGTCAGGGACTTGAGAAGAGCCCCTGCCCAGTTTGTTGCAGCTGAGGCAGTTGCTGAAAGCACTGGTGAAGGCATCAAAGCTGAAAGACAGGATCTCCTTCCGAGGTCTTAGGAAGCGTGCAACTGCTTGCTGCATGCCCTCCAGCATGTCACTGGGGCTTTGTGCAGGTCAGGCCATGCAGGTGGCATCGCATGCGCCACACACATGAAGACCCTTGACTGCTGTGTCACTAGACAGGGACCGATCTGCCATGTTCAACTGGACTTACCAGCAGTGCTGTCCTGAAGCAAGCAGCTAATTGTGCAACCGCATGTGCTATGTCTGCAGCTGTGCATATGCCCGGCAGGACAGACCAATAATCACTTCTTGAGAATGATTGCCAGCCCTCAAGCTGGTTCACATAATGCCTCCTCCCACAGACTGAGCACCTCTGCTTCACCAGCTCTGCTTTGATTGAGCTGTGACCCTCAGCTGCCCACTTTGCACACATCATTTCTGGTGGGATTCAATTTCCCTGCCAGAGCAGCTAAGCCACCACACACCACCAAGTCGTGCGATCAGCTTTCACGACACTTCTGCTTTGCATCACTCTGCCCGCTACCAAGATAGCTGCTGTGACTCCTGTGTGGCCTGCCCAGCCACCCAAGGGTGAGCATCACTCTTTGCTTGTTGCCTGCAGTGCTTTAGCTGGCAGACTGGGTATCAGCCAGTGAGGGCTGGGGTCTCAGGGCTTGCCTGCTCATCTTGGAGGGGGACTCCCTCTCATTCTGCCCTAAGGCGCCCCCATCAGGTCCTGGCTTGAAGCGCCCGCACACCACACTGCCCTGCCCCTGGTCTGCCCCTGCTGCCTGGGCAGCTGTGTCCGCCTGCACAGAGGCCGCCTGCTGCACGCCATCATCACTGTGCACGGCTGCAGAGTCCTGCAGCAGACAACGGCAGCTGCACGGGGGGCAGATGCCAGCAACATGCCTCCTGTCACAGGAGGGCTCTGCTTCCCAGCTGGCAGTGCAACCCTCTGTAGTGTGGCAAGCCTCACACATGCACATCTTGCCGCAACCCAGCTGGCTGACAACAGCACAGAGCATCCCATTGTGCAGCACCTGCAAGGCGCTCCCTGAGCATCCCTACTTGCTGCAGGCTGAGGCCGGGAGTCGAAAGACCATCTGGGGAGAGCACCACAAAGACCACATGGCAGGCAGGGCACACATTGTGTCAGGCTTGCGCTGAGTCCTGTTGAATGTGCATGCCAGCCTGTTGCTGCACAGCCCTTGTGGCCAGGCTGGCCCGTGCAGGAGTGGCAGTATGTCCTGAGACGATTGCCAAAGTCACCCCACTGCAGGAAAGGCAGCATGCTGGGAAACACGACAACTGCCCCAGAGATCTGCCTTACAGGAGGCCCAGCTGTAAGAGACGATGGCACACAGTCCAGGCTTTGGCCCCACCTGTGCTGCTTCGGAAACCTCCTGGACGCTGGGCTTCAAGGTGGGGCTGGGCTCCAGTGCTGGCGGGGCCTGCGGGACGCCAACATCCTCGGGCCTCCAGAAGTTGCGCTGGCGGACCTCTGTGCCGTCCAGACCCAGGTGTGCCGCGACATGCTCCACCACCTGCAGAAACAGCAGTCTACATTAAGCATCTGAGCACACTGATGTGCATTGTGGCAGGTGCACACTGGATCGGAATGTCATGCCTTGCGGCCAGGCACTACTTAGCTTGGATGCTGCTGCTGCACGAAGGATGTCGCACACTCTGCGTGATGGTCTGCATCACAGGTGGACGAAACGTGTGGCAACATGAGACCAGGGTGCTGTCACCTGCTCTGCGACCATCACTGCATTGAGGAAGCCTGGGCCGCGCATGATGGTCCGGGGGGCCAAGTTGGTGCGGCACAGCTTGCCCTCCACGCGCAGGTGGGGAATGTCGTAGACCTGCAGGCAGCCATGGCCGTATATGATCAGTCACTGGCGCGTGTGGCACCCTGAACACGCCACCAGAGGGCAGCGCTACATGGTCTGCTTGTGTAGACAGCAACGGGTATCACACTGCAGGCTGCACCACCAAGGAGCCTGTGAACATCTCAGATGTGTCAAGACAGATTCCAGCCACACGCACCCTGGACGGCCCTGCATAGGCACACTCCTGATGCATAGGCTATCCACATCTGTTGGCAGGCAGAGATTTGCCCCGTAAGGATCGGTCAAGCCAGAGCTTGCTAGTCATGCCCTGTTCAGCAACACCAGCCTGACCTGATCCAGCCCAGACATGAGCCCTGCCAGGTCATTGTCTGCAATGTCCTTGAACCAGCCAGCCAGGCACCAGGACTTGACATCCAGTGCGCTGATGTGGCCAGAGTCGTCAAAGCCCACGCTGTACTCCACCTCTGTCTCAGAGCGCCCTGCAGCAGGTTGCCTTCACGCTTGCTTGCAGCGTTGCTGACGACAGACAAGGCTAGCCACCAAGGATGTTGAACATGAAAGTACCTGGCTGGCTCCCAACACTTCAGAAGAAGTGCTAATGCACAGGATGCCTAAAGTCTGGTTTGAGGTCTGGTGTTTGGTGTGCTAGCGCATTGCTGTGGCAGGCATGCAAGCAAATCTTCAATCCTGTATCTCAGCTGTGCACCAGTCACATGTGACTCTGTGGACTCTGCAACATTGCTGTAGGCCAAGTAGTGACAAGTCAGCAGGTCAAGCCTCTTCAGCAGAGAAGGCAACTGTATGCCCAGACAAAGCCTGCCGGGTCAGAAGCACACCTCCCAGGTACGTGCTCAGCATGGCAGATTCTCACTCAGCAAACAAAATTGACCTGTGCCAAGTTGCTGCAGAGAGCAAAATTCAGGACCCAGACTGCCAACAGACCATCAGATGAGTACCTGCTGTGCAGCCTCACCTCCGTTCAGGCGCAAGTCGGTGTTCCGATTCAGCGTCAGGCGCACTTGCTGCTGCAGTTTATTGGCAGCAACAGCACACATAGCGGCATAGGGCATGGGGCGAGTTGCCTTGCCACCAAAGCCCCCTCCCACACGCCGAGTGGCTGCAGGGGAATGATGAGAGGCATCAGCATGTCTGCATCTGAGGTGGCTGTGAGGCCTGCTCATGAACGGCTTGATACAAAACTGGAGACGGGCAATTGCGCTGTCATGAGCTGCAGTGTGACTTCTAAGTACACCTTGGTGACCTGCTGGCTCAAGGCATGCTTGCCTCTGCACGTGGTGAGCCATGTTGTTCTTGCACACTTGGCAGCTGGCCAACACGGCAGGATCACAACCTCAAAAGAGACACTGGCAACAAACACATTCTTAGTACCCTTGACAGGCACAGGCAGGCAGGCACCCAGTTCGCACAGGCTCACCCACAAGGACTTTGTTGTAAGGCAAGTTTAGGGCTGCAGCCACAGCATCCTGCACTGCGTCGATGGACTGGCAGGAGGAAGTGACTTGCACCGCGCCGGCCTCGTCTGGCAACACCACGCAGCTCTGGGTCTCCATGAAAAAGTGTTGCTGGCTGGGCAGGCAGTACCTGCGCCACGAGTGGGCAGGAAGGCTTGCAGAGGCCCTCATCCGCTGAGAAAGGGCCTCATCGGATGCAGTGGCAGAGTGGCAACTGCTGTATTTGCCTTTGATCAAAGTGCAAGACATGCCGCGATATGTGCTGCTTACTTTGCAGGGCGAGTGCTGAGAGAGTGGGGGCAGTTCAGGTCCCGGAAGAGCACCTCAAGTATGACCACAGCTTTCCTCTCCATGCGCAGCTGGCAGCAGGTTGCTGTAGGCTGCACCGTAGCGCAGCGCAATACTAAACGAGCAGAAGCTCACCTAGCACCTTTAATGACGTTTTTGGCCTCTGCCAGCGCCTGGGCAGCATTCCCAGACCTCACAGGCTCAGGGTGGGCGCCATAGAAGGACTCAGCCTTGATGGCATCGGCGATGCTCAGGATGGGGGTGCCCAGGCTGGTGTCCTCCAGGTACTCCACCTCCACCAGCCAGGCAGCCCTCTCAGCCAGCCTCTGCAGGGCAGCCAAGCAAAGAGACGCTGGCAACTACAAGCACGGTGTAGCCTATAGACAGCTGAGGATGGACGAAATGCCTTGCAGTGCAAAATCCAGCCAGGCTTGCCCCAGCTGGCTGCCAGCTCCCTTCCAGACAGATTGAGCAATCACATGCTGAGACAAGTTGAGCTGTTACATTTTCGTCATATATTAGGCCACAGCTGGGACCCCAACTTCCTTTTGACTGAAGGCAGCCAGGCCAAGATGCTGCCATTGAACCACCCTACTGGACACCTGCCAGCAGGCAAAAGCCTGTCACCGCAAGTGCAGCAGCGGACCTGGGAGGTGGCCACCACCAGGCCGATGACCTGGCCATGAAACTCCACAGTGCCATCTGCAAAGAAGCGCTCGCCAGCTGCCATCAGGCTCCCACCCTCGGGCACGTCCTTGCCATCTGCATGCATGCAGGATGCTTGTCATGGCTTGCATGTGGCTCAGAAGACCAAGCATCAGTGTACCTCGCATAAATATTCAGAGATGCCTCCTGCCCATGGCCAACTGTATGTTGTGCTGCAATTGATCAGTGCCCAGCCAGCCTGACGCCCTGCAATGCTGGAGTCTTCTGGGAGGGTGCACTCCAGCCACACCCCTTCTCACTAAAAGTGATTGAAGCATTGAGCCTCACCAATGTATGCCACCACGCCCTCCAGTTTCAAAGCAGGCCCGGCATCCACACGCCCCAGCTTGGCAAGGGCCCTCTGCGACTCCACGGGCGCGGCAAACAGGTCTCGCGCTGACTTGTGCACGTCTGAGGTGTACATGGCCTGCCCGCTGGCCTGCAGCAGGGGCATATGGGGCTGGTGCCAGGCGTGCATGTTTCAGATAAAATGCAGATGTCCAATGAAACAGACCCTGGAGCACTTCTGGACATGGTGACTGTTTTACTTGGTGTTTGCCAAAAGCAGTCCCCACATGCAGGGGAGGGGGAGGGGGCATTGCAAGTAGGGTTTCAAGCAAAGTACATGCGTTCTGGTGCTTGAATGAGGCATGCTTTGAACGACACAGACGGACTATGCACACATGGCAGCATCCCTCTAGACAGCTCTGATGATGAACCCCCAAGCAGCACTGCTGGTGCACCAGCCAGGCCTGGCTGAACCTCGTGATGTGTCAGGAAGGCGGTGGAGTTAATAACAAACAAGACTCTAACACTCTTCTGGCTCGGAACCCTGCTCAGGTCAAGGCCCTCTACAGTTAGCTGAGACATACAAGAGGCAGAATCCCACAGCAGCCACCATTGTGCAGTTGCAGGCCAACCAAGCCTTGCTTGCATTGACTCCAGGCCCAATGTGTTCTGCCAATGGACAGCCAACATACATCCTTGAGCTCACCCACAGAGCACCACGACTCTCGAAAATGCCATCCAAACGCCCTTGCAGGTGGCTGTCCGTCGCCAATTCCCTGCCACTCGATCATAGGAAGGTCTTGCTGCACAGCTGCCCCCTGGCCCACCAGGATGGGCCCCAGACAATTCAGCATGCTCCATTGATGCAGGCAATCACCACTGCTGCAATGCGATCCCAATATGACCCCATGCAGCTGACCTGCAGACGCGCCCTGTCCTTTTGCACAGGCTCGCAGACTGGGGGCGCCAACTTGGAGAAGTCGGGAAGCTCCTGCCTTGCTGTGGGCACTGAGGGCTCCCCATCCAACTGCACATCCAGCATCTGCTGCAGCCGTGCGTTGCTGCCCTGCAGGGTCAGCGGAACAGGTCAGTAGCCAGGCTTGACTGCCAGCTGCTGCGCTGCTCTGCACCGTGATGGACTGGCCGACAGCCACTGTGCATGGGCAACTGCAGCTGCTGCTGCAGCCACATGCTGCCCTGCATCTGTACAATCATTCACAGCAATCGCCGCCTGAGAAGGAGCAGCAAAACGTGCAAGCAGCATGCTGCCCTGCTCAACATTTTCACAGCATGCATGTCAGCGTCAAGACATGTAAGGCAGGCCTGACAGTAACCAGATGGCCACAGCACATCAGCATGGGAATCTGCACCTAAGGGGCAGGCAGACTGCTAATAAGGCAAAGTAGCTGTCACAGCATCAAAGCAAAACACCACTGATTACCGAAACACTCTGCTTGACCACAGGCGCCAGCGCTGCAAAGAGAAGGCCCTGGGCTGTGTGCTTGGCGTAGTCGGCACTGACACCTGCACAGCAGGGTGGTCTGCTGGTCAGACGAGCCCGCATGCGCAGGGTTTGCCAGCGTCCAGCAGCAGGCTTGCCGCGTCAGCCGCTCATGCACGGTGTGATCCACTTCAGGCAGCATGTCTCTTGGCCAACTATTTCGGCGTTTGGATGCAAAGGAAAGCACTGCTGCAGATATGACTGTGTAAAATCCACCTGGAATGGCAGCTGGCTGGAAGTCCTTGTCCAGCTGCCTCAGGGCGCGGGTGACCAGTGCCAAGTCCACAACAGTGTCCTTGAACAACGCCTCCACTTGATGCATGCGCTGGTTGGTCCAGTTGTCCTTGTCTACATTGGACAGGAGAGAGATGGATCATGTGCTCCACAAGCTGATGGGCGGGTGGCAGCGCAGCAGCACTAACATGATGCCCAAGCAAGCCATGCAAAAGAAGCAGTGCCAGCTTGTGCAGACAAGTCAAGGCCATTCTGGCAGCCAAGCACGTAACCCCAGGTGCTCACAAACTGGCAGGCTACAGCTGCGCAATTAGTCAAGCTGTTACACACAGACAAGTCTGTCCACGGCTTGCTGTCAGTGCTGCTTAGCAGGCCCCCCAAAGGTGCTGAAAGCCCATCATCATGTAGCTGATGAAGCACAAAAGGCGGTAACGAGTGCACAATTCAGTGCTGAGGTAGCATACACCCATGTGCAACAGCGGCAGCACCAGCAAAGACTGCATCATGACTGGGTCCTGCTCATTGCTCTAGCAACGTCCTGCGACGAGGCAGGCCGACTCTGCTTGCAACACAGACCCATCACCAGTAGGCTGCCACAGAAAACCCCCAACTAACAGCCTTGCCTAGCCTGCCTGCTCACTGCCAGGCCACCTTTGACCAGGCTGCATAGGAGGACTGCCTCATCTACCCACCCTGAGAGCAGACCTGCCCAGCTCAAAGACAGGCACTGCTGACTAGGCTGCCCATTGCAAATGAGGCTGGCCAGTCCCTGGTAAACTTCAGGGACAACTGCACAGGGCGTGCCCATGATGCTCGGCGGGGCTGGCAACGAGAATCGCCAGTCGCTGCAGCCTACTGACCACTACTGCAGAGAGAACTCACCTTGAGGCAGCTGCACAGGGGAGCCCACCGCCAGCCTGGCGGACGTCACGCGGCGCGGCTGCTGCCTGTCCCCAAAGCCCAGCGCAGACGCCAGCCTGCTGCCCCGCCGCCTGGTGGGCTCCTCCAACCTCAGCATGAGGCTCATGTTCACCAGGGCGTGAGCGTTCCAGAAGCGCTGGGACACCTGCAGAGTCCCAGGCGGCAGCTAGAGGTTGCACATTGCTGGCTTGCCTTCACCAGTCTGAAGGCGGGCAAGTTCTGCTAGCTGCTGAGAAACAGGGAGTCTGACGACTCCAGCAGCAGAGGTAGCCTGCACTGGTGCCCTTCAGAGTGTGGTGCCATGCAAAACACCCTGTGAGCGACTGGACACCAGATGCAACAGGTGCAGACTGAATGCTGCAAGCAATGCAGTTATGTGAGCCTCACCCTGTGCAACCTCTGGCTGTCAGTGGTATGAGGCAAGTCTCTGAGGCAAGACAGTGGAAAGTCACCACATGACACAGTTGCTGGCCAGGCCCACCTTGTGGCTCCAGAAGTAGTCGTGCTGCTGGGGGACAGGCACATGAATGGTGCACACAACCTCGCCCCTGCGCACGCCGCCGTCTGGGCCGTGCAGAAAGTCCTCAAGGCTCAGCTGCCTGCAGGGCCGCACAGGCAGGTCCTGAGCACCAAGAAAAGCTGCTTTCCAGCACTTACTGCAACTCCTGTGAAGGTCAGCAGCCAGCATAGTCAAGCAAAACTCAGCTGCCTGCATAGCAGCACAGGCAGCTCTTTCGCACCAAGTGAAGCTGCTCTCTGGCGCCTTTTGCAGTTGCCTTGAAGCTCAGGTCAGCAGCCAGCAGAGTCAAGCAAAACTCAGCTGCCTGCACTGCAGCACAGCAGAGTCGAGCACAACTCAGCTGCCTGCATTGCAGCACAGGCAGGTCCTGAGCACCAGAGAAAGCTGCTCTCTGGCGCCTTTTGCGACTGCCTCGAAGCTCAGTGGCCAGCAGAGTCAAGGCACCTCAGTGAAGGCATGGCTGCAGCCTCTCTGCCCTGGAGATGCTCAGACCTTGATGTCTGGTAGCGCTGGATGCCACCCCAAAGAAACTCAGAATTGCACAAACTACACCAGCCATGATCTTGAAGCCTGCAAGCCAATATACGCCGCCCAGATGGGGATCACTGACCAGTTCTAGGTGCCGCATTGCAGTGCACTTCTGCCGGGATTAGCAGACAGAGATCTGCTGAACATGATCTGATGGCATCGACATTGCTGTCTGGCGAGGGCTGGCAGCAACCTCTAGGGGTGGAGGGGCGCTTCAACCCATGGAGCTGTCACCTGCCATGACCACATGAGCAATTCTTGGCGCACCAGTCAAAGGCTTTTCCAGCCCTGTCCACCCTGCTAGCAGCAGAGGCTGGCCACATGCAGGTGCAACATTGCATTGGACTTCTGTGCAAGGCTTCATTGCCTGGGCTGCTGCTGTCCCAGTCCCAGCATTGGGGGGTGAAAGTTTTGTTACAGTGCAGTCCTCGTTCAAACGTTTCCGCACTGGCCACACCTGGTTCCACCCTGAGACACCAGCTTGACTGAGGCGCCGGCAGCCATCAGTGGAGTGGAGACATCGCTCTGAAGGGCCCTCTCACGCACCAACACCATGTGGCCTCCCAGGGTGGCTGCATTTCGTATGTGACTCCCTGAATGAGGACAGAGGGCTGGTCAGCACCATGTGGCCTTCCAAGATGGCTGCGCGGCAGAGCTTGCTGCAGAGTGGAGGTCAGAACCATCTGGCCTGCCAGGGAGCTACAGCGCAGACGTGGGCCCCGGCACAAGGAGTAACCCCAGCAACAATCAGCCAAGCAGCAGCAGCACCAGACTCAAGTGACAGAAGGAACGTCACAATGCTTATATTTCAGCTGGCCTGGCTTATTTCAAAGGCTTTTTAGTGGAGCAGGAGTGTAGCATGCCCATGCTTCAGGCAGGGGGTGCAGAAGCAGAGTCAAGTTGAGCTCATTGACGGCCGGAAAGTTGATGCTTGAAGTCCATGCAGTATGGACTGACCTGCGATGCGCAGGAGGTGGTCGGAGATGACCTGCCATGCTTGCAGCTTGGGGTCCTCACGCAGCACGTCAATGAGCTGGCTGATGGAGCATGCCCCTCCCAGCACAGCCTCCTCCTGCAAGATACATGCTTGTGCTGTCAGCACTGCCGTGTGCTTGGTGTGAGTGGCAAAGAACAGCCTACAAGATTGAGTTTCTTGCTGGCCATTGGGGATGGTCCAGCTCAGCAGCGGGTGCACCGCTGCAGCCAGAGTTGGCAGAAGCACCCCCACCACACCTGCAAGCCGGGCAGCCTAGCTAGGCTCTGGTGGGGCGGGCAGCTTGAGAACCCCCCCAACAGACGCACAGCAGATGTTGCAGAGAGGAACAAAGGGCACCAACATGTGCCACCGCTGAGTAGATGCTCCATGCTCTGCAATCAGAAGGGCCACTCCCCAGAGATGCCTCCCTCCAGGCAATCAGGCGCTCAAAAAAGGGGCAGCACTCAGACTCGAGGCTGTCGCCCACCTCGGTCTTGCTGATCTCTGTGAGTTCCTTGACGTGGCGTGTGTCCACCAGCACACGCTGAGGCGGCCACTCATGCTCCCACAGGCCAGCGCTGGTGTTGCCCGCCACCATAGCACACCCGCCTGGCGTCCCTGCAGGGACATCGTGGGCAATGACCTGCAGCTGGCCCTGCAGAGATCTGCGCCCATGCCGTCATGCACTTGTGAGCTGCTACGCTGCACCCGGGGCTTTACCATGGCGTCCCAAGAAGCTCATGATGCCATGATGCAGTGAAACATGGCAAAAGCCAGCCCCAGGCTCACATGTGTGAAAAGGCATCAGTGGCACCTGCCTTGTGTCCTAGCCAAGAGCAGCCAGGGCTGATCATTGCGTGGAGCAGCATGACTTGTGCTAGCATATAAAAGTCAAGCAGGAGCAGCATGCCTGAAGTCATGCAACACCTCGACGAGGGAGCAGCAGTGATCACTACTCAACATTGCACTGATCTTGAACATGTCCAGGAAGGCCGATGCAAAGGGTCTGCCTGCAGGGCGCACCAAAGATGCACATAACATGGCATGACGCTGCTGTAAATACCTGGTGCACACAGAGGAACGTTGAGGCACGACATGTGGAACTGCAGCCTGTGCCCTTGTGCTCAGCCTGCCCCACCCTGCTGGAAAACACCGTGCACAGCTCTTTATGGAGGATTCCGCAGAGCCTGCCTCATCAGCGTGATGTCCGTGCTGGACTGTGCCATGTGTTGTCTTGACTGCACTCACCATCGTTGTTCTGAAGCGCCTGGAGGAGCTCCTTCAGGGTGTTGGGCACCAGCCAGATGCGCTCTGACTCATCGCCCATGCCAAGGTCTGTCACGCCAGCCTGTGCCCGCCTGGCCTTAGACTGCAGCACCCAGCTCACATCTGTGGGCGATGCTCGAATTACAGATCAGTTGTGCCGCACTAGCAGAAAGATCTGGGCCCTTCCAGACAATTGAGGCAGATGCACCCAGCCTGCTTGTGTCTGCTCATCCCTCAGGGATTGACACTGCTGCCCTTTCAGGACATGAGCGTATCATGCTGCAACCCAAGCATCAATGGAACCAAAGCAATAGAGCCATGATGCACGTATTTCTGTAGCTGCCCTTGGAGCGCATTGGCCATCAGCGCTGTGCACAGGGGCTTGCAGGACTACGGGTGTGCCTGGCTTGTCTCCACAACCTGCCTCAACTGCACCCTATGCAGGGCCATGCAGCACTGCACCAAGTCCAGCCTACCTCTACGTACTGCCTGAGGAAGCCTGGGAACTCAGGGCCACTGGGCGACTCCTTGCAGGGCCCCGGAGAGGCGCAGGAGTGCAGCCCCAGGTCCTCCATGTCAGCTGAGGCCAGGCTCTGCAGGTGGGCAGGCAGTACAACTCAGCCCAGCGGGCAGCAGGGCCAGCACGCCAGTGCAACAAGTCTTGCACAGGGGCACTGAGCAGACCCCTGCAGGCTGTGGAAGACTCTGAAAGCAGAGGACCCCGAAAGCAGTGTGTGAGGCTGTCAGGTGCCTCAAAGTGGCAAGGTAGTTTCACAGTGGACAGGGTGAAAAACAGGCTCACCTTGCAAACATCTGTGATGGGTCTGTAGCCTGCGCGCAGGAGCACAGATGGTGAGGATAGGGTCGAGGCTGCGTGGGAATGGCAGCCACTGCTCCTAGTCCACGTCGCAGGTGTCCCAGGATGCGTCGGGCAGGTCGACGCACATGCGGTGCATTGGCTCATGGCAAGCAGCAAGCTTACCAGTGCACCGGCACAGGTTGCCGTCCAAACCCTTCTGCAGAATCTCAGGTGTGGGCTTCACGCCCTTGTCCTTGCACGACAGCAGGGCTGCGTGGCAGGCCACCACAAAACCTGGCGTGCAGAACCCGCACTGCAGGAACATGCAGAGAGTCGCACAGAGGCCACAAAGCCAGGAAACAATCACCCCTGGTTTAGCAGGGAGGCAGGATCACATCTGCAATTGTGGATTGTGAGCAATGTGGTGGCAGACAGGCAGGCATGTCACAGTGCTAGATGTTGAGTTGTTTTGTGGGTGGCAGACATGCTTGAGTCAGTGCACAGCAGCCCTGGAGCAAGAATGAAGCTGCTGACAAGCAGTGCCCACCTGAGATGCACTGAAGTCTGCAAAGCGATCTGCAGCACAGGGGTGAATCATCAGCGCAGTGGATTCACAGAGACATGCAGGTGTGCAGCCCGAATGGGCCAGCCAACATTCTGAGTCCATGGTGTCGGTAGGCCAGACAGTTAATAAACTGCTGTGCACTAGAGTGTGCTTGCTGCAGACAATTCTGTGCAGGCCTGATGTGCTGACCCACCCTGAACAACGCTGAAACCCTTCGAGGAGTTACCCAGGCCTTCCGACGTGGTGATGGCGCAGCCATCAAGCGTGCCAATAGGCTTGAGGCAAGAGTTGACGCTCTCAGTGTGCACTAGGCCTGCAGCAGTAGAGACACTTAGCTGTCAAGATGGGCTATGGACCAGAGGAGGCTGGACACATAGCCAGCTTTACAGCAGCAGAGAAAGAGCCAAGAGACAAGCCACAAGCCACAAACCACGCCAGCATGACGGCTCTGCAGCAGTGGGGAGACAGGCAACAGGCAGGGCCATGGGGTAGCCCTCAGGCTGAACATAGTAAGCCAGCTATGCAGCAGTGAGGCAAGACAGGTGTGATACCCACAGTACCAGCTCAGCAGCATCCAATGCTGGACACTACACAGGCAAAAGGGCTGCACAAGGCTGACCCATTAGGTTGACTCTGTATCAGGGGGTGCGCAATTGTGCCTGTCGATACGGTAGTGGAGCCCACTTCCCGAACCTTGCAACCCAGGTTTGTTTCACAACGCCAGTCGCAATGGCAAAACCGATTGGGAATTCTGTCCCTTTCTGCAGGTCATGCCAAGTAGGCGCCAAAGCCTGCCTTGTCAACATCAATGGGGGCGGTCCCACCTGATCTCAGGCGGCTCACAAGCACTGCACAGCAACCGCAACCACCCTCGCCACACCCGATCTTGATCTGTAGCAGAAGTGACTCTCAAGCCAATGTGGTGCACTTGTCAGCGATGTCTGACTCTGCATGTCTGCCTCACATTGAATCTAGTGTGCTGGGCAAGATAGGCGCTCAGGGACAGGCCTGGATCTACGTGGAGCACATGCTTCTCGCCATTGATGGCGAGCATGGGGAGCTGCGCACTAATCAAGTGGGAGCAACGGCTGCTTAACTCAACATGTCGGGCATCGTGCCATGCCCAGTTGCGTACATTGCGTCAATTTGACCTAAGCAAGCTATAATAGACCCTGGCAACACAGGAGGGTCAGGCAGATTGTGCAGATTTGTGGGTGAGCTGCACAGATTGACAGGCAGCCATCGCGTGAATTTAAGTATGACGAGGTCTGTGCTGTGCTGTACGTGCTTCAGGCTGCACATCTTCACCAGCATGGATGCCCATGTGATCGTAACCCATGCTGATGATGCCAGCCATAAGCCACAGGCAGGTGACTGTGGTCGCCCGCATGGCTGTTTGCAGTGTTTTGTGAGTGCAAGCACTTGCAATGGCTGGGCTGCATGTCATTGTCAAGGCCACTGTGGCAGTGATGTGCTGGACGATACATTGGGTCTGGGTGTGCAAGGGCTGACAATGGTCCAGTCCACAGGTGAAAATTTGCTCAGGTGTCCTCAACCAGCAGACAGGGTTGATCAGAGCCCCTTTCAGGCCTCTGCTCACCTGTCCTGCATTGTCTGCAAGAGAAGACAGTGCACTATCTTGTGCAGCCGCTGCTCCCAGAGCATGGCCAATTACATACGGGATAGAGATGGGTCCTGGCACATGAGGCCTCAGTGCCTGGGGCAGCACTCCTTCACCCCAGCGCATGTGATGCTTCTGAGTTGCTGAGGCGGCGCAGGGGACCTTACGAGGGGCATGGACGTCCATCTGCAGTAGGCTGATGTTGCCCAAAACCCAGCTCTGGGGTGAGGGCATGTGCTGAAGGCTCAGGCAGCGAGGCAGCTGGCAGCGGGATGGGGTGGGGGGGGGG
>JAAMXJ010000488.1:235576-335784 GCA_019693375.1 Asterochloris erici
GGGAGCCAAGCCCCCTGCAAACGGCAAGGGAGCAGGCCTGAAGGGTGCAGAGAGCAGCTCAACAGGTGAGGAGCAGCAACACACGAACATCCTGGTCCTAGTCCGGACAGGCTACAGCAGTGTGCATGTGTGCACTCAAAAGTGCATGTGCAGCACCACTTACGCCTGTTGGCTCCCCGTTTGGCACTAACTTGTTGTACATACTTGTGAAGCCCGTGAGCCTGTGAAACAGTTGGTGGCATTGAGGGTCAGGGCCACATTGGCTTGCCTGACCGAAACAGAGCGCCGAGGCCAGAGCTGTGCAGCAATGGCATGCCCCTGTGCTGGCATTTCAATGCTTCACAGGGTAGCAGGGAGCCTGGTAAAACGCGTCGCCACTCCCTGACGACGCTTCCCTGCACAGGTTGGCTTCCATGGTCATTTGTTGCCATGCCTTGCAGGGATGAAGGACAAGCGCTGGAGCGCCCTGTGGTCCAGCTGCCGCCAGATGCCCAAGACGCTTTGCAGGAATTCCTCCAGCCGGTGGACCCATCAAGTGGGTGCTGTCCTCAGCATCTATCTGCTGCTCGTGCTGGGCCAGACCTTGCTAGCCGTGGCAGCAATCGTCTCTGGTGAAAGGCTGGCTCAGTCAGCTGATCAAAGCAGCAGCTTGCCCTGACCCGTCTGCGCTTTGCTGTTCACTACTGCGCTCGTTGCTTGCGCAATACCAGCTGTCTGCATACCTTGCAGGCGCCACAGTCCAGACTGCTTCACCATTGTCAGAGAGACCATGGGCAGCTCCACCGTTGCCAAGGAACTGGAGCACCACCCCAGCCGGCAAACGCAACTCCCCTCTGGAGTTCAGGGGTGATGTACGCCTGGTGAGCTCATGTTGGCGGATGAACTGCTGCCTGATGGTGGCAATGGTAAGACAGCAAGCTGTCAGCAAGATGCCCTGGAGCCACCGGTCTCAGTGGCAGGATGCTTGCAGCTGTGCGTGCAAGAAAGGGAGTGCATGTGCCAGCCAGTCTGCAGGCTGTGAGGTACGGCAACTGCCAGCAGTATCCAGATGCACTCTGATCCAGTGACTGATGAATCTCACGCTTGCGGGGCGTGCCACTCAAGTCCTCCCCTCCTGGCCCTGCAGATGGTCTGAACTGCATGCTGGACACTGCCAAGGACACACTGGCAGCCAAGCTGGGCAGGACGCTGCGACACTGAGGATGAATGCAACCAGGGGGAGCTCAAGCAGCTGAGGGAGGTGGCGATGAGGCCGTGGCCACATCCTGCCTGGAAGCATACTGACGTGACAGAAGGCTTAAACAGCTGCTGGCGGACGCTGAGTCCTGTTCTGGTCGTTCTTCAGAAGGGTCTTAACACTATCCAGCACGGCCTTGCGTGGTGTGGATCTGGCATCTGTGGGACCATGGGTCAGCCCAGCTCTCCGGCGGCCAATCTTTGTACCAGGGGGGCTTGTGGGTTTTGCAGCAGACGTGGCCCCTGTGGTCGCCCGAACCAGGCGCTGTCCAGGCAACCTTCACCCCTCCCTGCCACAATCCCTTGCAGATTGCAAGGCAGCTTGCCTTCAGCGATGAGATGACTCAGCCAAAGCATTGGTGAGGGAGTCTGGCTGGCGCTAGCATGCTGCATGTCTGCGAGCTTTGCTGCAATGTCTATCATCTCCCTGTTGTGCGCCCATCTGTGCTGGCAGAGGCTGCTCCTCTGGACTTGGCTGCCACCCAGCACATAGACAGCATGTTACCCAAGCTCTACACCCTCAAGTGTCAAGACACCCAGGGTGTATGGCGGTGGCGTTGGATTGATGAACCTTTTGCTTGATTGAGGTTTTTGATCATGATGCCAGGCCTTCACCTCACAGTCGTACTGGGCCTGAGCACAGACTATTGGCAGCAACATGAACAGGCTCACTTTCTGTGCAGCGCATCTGGTGGTCATCGATTTCGTCTCAGGCAAGGCTCAGGCATGCAAGTGAGGTGAAATTGCTGGCTGCTTGTGCCTGCTTGCTGCAGATAGCCAGAGGCCCGCACACTCTATGACAAGTTCAGCACGTCTTGATGGCAGAGGGGCTTCTAACCTCTGAAGGTGACACATGTTGAGCAGAATACCATCAAGGCAAGTTCCAGCAGCTGAAACTACCTCCCACTAGCTGAAAATGTACCTGCTTGCACAGTCCCAGATGTCCTTAGAAGGCAGTGCCTAAGGACATCTGGGGCTATGCAAGTGGGTACAATTCCAGCTGCTGGAAGGCAATCAAGCAAGGTACCGCTGAAAGTCGGCAAGCTCCCCGTCCAGCGATTGATCTGGCCCGTCCAGCAGCTGTGCAGCAGAGAAGTCTGCCAGCACGACTTGGTCAGTCTCGCGGTTGTGCAGGAAGTTACGCGGATGCAGGTCGCCATGCCACACGCAGCAGGCATGCACTGCCTGAACCGCCTCTGTCATGGCGAGGCGGAGCTCCTGCGAGAGCAGGCTGTCGTCTGACACCTCCTCACCACAGTCTGACAGCGTGAGGAAGCCTACAGCGCCTCCCAGAGTGGTGCCAGGAGCTTGGGGACTTGGCTGCCCTGCACCAAGACGGCATCGACAAGTCAGCAAGCGACTTGTGGCAATGCTTCTGCATGGTCTGAAGCAAGCCAGGGTCTGCCTGCACTCTGCTCTCTCATGTGCGCAGATAGTGGCGCCCTGTGGCTGCATGTCTGCAGGTGCAAAGCTGAAAGCGACAATGGCAGGGCGTGCGGGACGAGCCAGCCCGCACCTGCAGGCTCTGCAACCGCTGGTACAACTGCAGCTCCGTCTGCATTTCAGTCGCCACCTCAGAGCCCTCCAGGATGTCCCACAGCTTGAAGATCGCTGGCTGCCCGCCCAGGATGCCTCGCCTCACCTGCGCAGGCGACGGCGGGACAGGCGTCAAGCATTGCAGGGACCTGTGCAGCTCAGAGCCCTGCAGGACAGGACCGCAGCCGAGAGGGGCCCAATGATGAACTGCAGGCATTCCATTATGGCCAGGACAGCGAGGAGGTGCAAGTTGAGTCAGCTCCAAGCCTGGAAACGGCAGCCCACAACCCAGTCGCCTCTGACGTGGAAAGTCTCACCATCCTGGTGGGCTTGCGCATGAGCACTTCGCCAAGCCCCAGCTGGCCAAAGGGGGCCTCAGGCAGCGTCATCAGCCACTGCTGAAGCTCGCTACTGGCACCGCTGCCGCCAGCCCTGCGCGTGGTGCTGCTGGGGGCTGAGCGGGGTCCGCCCCTGTCGCGCCGCTTCGCAGCAGGCTGCCGGCTGCTCCCTGCAGCAGGCCGCTTGCCTCCTGCCGAGCCAGAGCCACCCCCTGCGCCAGCACCTGACCCGCTGCCATCCCCAATGTCGTCTGGGGAGTTGCTGTCAGCACCACCAGTGGTGGCCTCGGCCTGCTTGGTGACCTTGCGCAGCCACTTCTTCTCCTCAGGGGTGGCTGGCCTCGCCTTGGGGTCCAGCCACTGGCTGCTGCTGGCCTGCACAGCCACCCAGAGGAGCAGCTGCCGGATGCTGGGCTTGCTGCAGGTGATGTCAAAGCATTCGCTGAATGCTGTTGTGCTGACTTTGACATCCTCATCGCGCCTCAGCATCACCAGCCAGCGGTTGCTGAGGATGAGGACATACCGCGCACCATCGGCAACCTGCACGCCGTCAAGCTCTCCGGGCCTTGTCAAAGAAGCTGTGGACGGCTGTGCACCGCAGTCTTGCGGTGCAAGCAGCAGTCATGGTCCCAGCAGGCAGCTGCTTGTGGAAACGACAGCTGTGCATGCTCGACGCAGGTCAGGATGCACACATGGGAGACCTGTTGCGCAGGCCATCAGCTTGTCAGGAATTCTGGACATTGCAGGCAACCTTACCGCGTAGCCCAGGGTCTGCGCACAGACGCTGAGGACCTGCTTTCGCTCCTTCTCTGTGCCGCAGAGGAGATCGGCGAAATGGTTGCCCTCATGGCGTTCCTGCCACTCTCCCTTGGCCTCCATGGGCAGCTTGCACCTTGCACTGCCATCTGTGTTGGGGGGTGCCTGCCTGCCCACCAGGTCAGCAAAGCTGACTGTGTTCCTCCTGCCTGCAGGCACCCAGGGCCCCACATCAGCCACAGCCTGCACAGCGTCTTGCAGTGGACCCCAGTGACACGATGCACAGCTGGCTGGAGCTGCTACACACGGGGCTGTCGCTGTGGCAGCAGGCACGCAGCAACAAGGCAGCGGCTTGGTGCCCGCTCACTGTGCAGGCAAGCAGCAACTGCAGGTGGGCACCTGCTTGCTCCAGCATCAAGGGTATCTTCAGAAGCTCCAGGGCCTCGTTGACAGGATAGAAGGCCTCCATGGTGGCTGCCTGATAGACCTCAATCTCATTCAGCAGGCCGCTCTTCTTTTTACTGAAGAAGCTGCCCGGCTCTGCATCTCTCCGATCCAGCAGCACCTGCTCCAGCTGCGGGCGCACGCTGTCTACATAGTCCTGAGCTTGCTGAGCGACTCCCAGCAGCTTCACAACTCTCTGAGCAGTGCATGGCTGAGCTGGATGCATCTGAGATGTCTTCTCGGTCTCTGTGCTGCGCCACTCTGTGAGCGGCTGGGCAAGCGCATCCCACAGCGTCATCTTGGTGGCTGCAGGCAGGCCACACCAGACCTTGCAACAAGCTGCATCTGGATGCAGCGCAACTGGCAGAGGTCCTTCAGCAGTGACCAGTGACCTGCTTCAGCCTGCTGCTTGCCCTGCTCAAAAGCCTGCTCCCTGCCCTGCTCCCTGCCCTGCTCCCTGCCCTGCTCCCTGCCCTCCTCCCTGCCCTGCTCAAGAGCCTGCTGTGCCCTCTGCTCAGCCTGCTGCTCCGCTTGCTGTACCCTCTGCTCAGCCTGCTGTGCCCTCTGCTCAGCCTGCTGTATCGCCTGCTGTGCCCTCTGCTCAGCCTGCTGTATCGCCTGCTGTGCCCTCTGCTCAGCCTGTATCCTCTGCCTCTCGCTGTACCTTATTTCTCGCTCGGCAGCCTGCTGCTTGGGGACGTCACCTGGCAGCCTCGACATCGTGCTATGCGGTCCGTCCTAGGTCATTCAACAACGACCAAGCACCTGCAAGAGAACGGCCTCAGCTTGAGGCTTCGGAAGTGCTGGTTGATGCCTGCTGAGGATGAACAAGTGTATAAGGGTTGAAGGCATCTGTTGGAGACATACACACCATTGCATGACAGCCTGCGCTGCTGATGATCCTGTGCATGCGGCAGCCTGTGCACAGTGCACAGCTTACACCATTTACGCCAGAAAACTGCATTCACAGGCCACAGCGCTGCAGGCCTGTTGGTGTGCACTGCAGCATGCACACTCAAGAGTGCACTTCTGTCCTTTGCCAGCATCCCCAGTTCAGTGCACTTGCAGCAGCAGACGCAGCACGTTCAAGACCACCATGTGCTGCTTGAGGAAAAAGCCAATTCCTGGGCTGCGCAACAGCAGCGCTCACAGGATCCATGGCCTCTTTCCGCTGATCTATGTACATGGCATGTTTGGGGGTTAGTGATGCGTGATGAGCTGCCAAGAAGCGGCAGTGCAGGAGCTGCATCGAAGAGGTGTTTGCAGACTTGTTGATATGCTGTCTGCCACTGCACCATCTCCTTCTGCATGGTGTACGTGAGCAAGCCACATGCGCACTTTGCACACCCAACAGCTCAAATTTGACATCTGACCTCGTGAACACATAACATCTGACTTGGGCACAGGGCTGGATGTGCTGAGCAAATAAAGCAGGACACATGACCTATACCTCTGAATCCAACCGGAATCACTGTCCCTGGGAGCTTGAGCCTGCATTGTGAGCACTCCACAGCTTGGAGTCAGAGTGTACCTAGGATACAAGAGTTGAATGTACTGGCAGCCTGCTGAAGGTCAGCTGTAATGAAGCTGCATGGGGAAGCTGAGTGGTTCACCAGCTTGTAAAAAGCTGGCAGTTCCATGCTGAGCTGGGGGCCACTGGTGTGGCCTTTCAGCATCAAGCACTGCTTTCAGGGTGAAAAGGCATCAAGAATTCCAACTCTCCTATAAAATACGGGTGACATGCCTTTGCCTTCTGTGGAACACTGACGTCATCAGGCGAAGCCCTGGTGCGCACAGCTCACAGGGGCCACAGGCTTTTGATCTCTGTTCATACATCTGATGCTCTAATGCGTAGGAAGACCAGCATCATCAGTGGCTGTACTCAGTTGTGGTCGGGGTGCCTGTAGTCCTTGAAAATGAAGAGCTGGCGCACATCCTTTATCTTCTTGTATGCCAAGGCAAAAATGGCAGCACCAGCAGCCAGACCAATCAGGCGGGCATCTGGGAAGCG
Organism: Asterochloris erici; assembly: GCA_019693375.1. NCBI lineage: Eukaryota > Viridiplantae > Chlorophyta > Trebouxiophyceae > Trebouxiales > Trebouxiaceae > Asterochloris > Asterochloris erici. Next base: position 241,898 of record JAAMXJ010000488.1, read on the forward strand.
GAGGCCAGCTCCAAAAGCAGCTGGGCCCACCAGCCCACAGACCGCCATGGCAGCCGCTGCCACATGTTGCAGGACGGCGAAGCGCTTGAGGGCCTGCACAGCGGTCAACATCATGTGCGCTCTGGTGACGACAGAGTTGAGTGCCCAGCCACTGGCAGTGCATTTTTCTGTACAGCCAAAAGCAGGCATCAGGCTCATGCCTGGCTATTGCCTGCTTGAGCATGTGCAGCAGCATTGCAGTCCCAGGCGACTGACGCACCGCTAACAGCGCCAATGGCTTGTTCCAGTGCTGCAGGCGATGCACACCTTCACACGTTGGCGCATCACACCAAGCAGGCAGCCTGCTGTCCTCTTGCTGACCAACCTCCAGCAGTCTCAAGGTTGCAGCACAGCTACAACCACCAGGCCTTCCTCCCAACTTCGCTGCAATGGTCTCTGTCTCTCGTACTCACTGTGCTGCAGACATTGCAGTGCTTCACATGCTGGTTGTATCGATCCAGCAGCTGCTCCCGCGATAGCTCCTGCTGCACTGCAGCCCTGCTGCTGCGGGGGTCATACTGTAGGGGCCCTGCGTGCTCGCTGAGCCAGCGCCGAAAGGCTGTCACAGCCCTGTCCATCTGGGTGGGCATCATGTAGGCGCCGCGCCAGTCGCGCCCTTTCTGCTCTAGCTTCCGGTCCTGCAGAGGAGGTGAGATGAGGGCTGAAGCCGTCCAAAAATTCTTGGGGGGCGAACAAGCATGTAGGCGCCCTGCAAGTCATGTCCAGGCTTGCGATCCCCCAGAAGAGGTGAAATGAAAAGGTGGGGATCTCAGCAAAGCTGCTGTTCAGTGCTGAACCAACCCTCCTTGTGCTGCAGACCAAAAGGCAGACATGGCTGAGCATGCACGCATCTGAATCTGGTTGGGTCAGCAGGTGGTACCTGTACCCATTGTGCCACTTTTACTCAAGTCACGGTTCTGCAGCCCCAGGGGAAGGTGTACACAGAAGGGTCTGCACCTTGAATCACATTCTGCCCCTACTGGCTTTACAAATTTGTTGACAGTAGGGCAGATGTGCTGCCAGGGGAACACCAGAATTTGCCGTGCATGTCTCAGCAGCACTCCTGGGGCTGACAGCAACTAGCTTGTGCAGGGGCAGCGAGACATGTGATTCTGGGGAGGCGTGGCAGTGCCTCAGCACACAGGCATGCACAAAACTGTCTCGCAGCAGAACACTGCCAGGGAGCTGAGCACCACTCACTTTTGGCAAGGTTGCATGCCAGCCCTTCTCACGTGCCTGAAGTCCCCACATGGGTGAATCTCCATGCCTATCTCTCAGCTGCCTACCTGTGCATTCAGGAAGCACATGTCGCCATCCAGGACGTCCAAACGCTTGAAGTGGTCCTTGAACTCCAGCCACCCAGGCTTCATCTCCAGAAGCTTCAGGGCCCTGGGGGCAGTTGCCTTGTCTGCAATCTGCAGCACATACAAAGTCACCTTCTGAGCTGGCGTCACAGAGGCTCAGTAAAGGCAGGAACGACAAAGGCTTCAATGCCTTGTGGGCACTGCTAGTAATGCGGCTGGCATACCTGTAAGGTGTGCTGGCATCACATCATGGGGACAGCAAGGCAGCAGCCCCACCCTGAATGAGCTGCAAGCAGCCAAAGCTCATTTGCAGCATCCAGAGCTACATGCACAGCAGAGGCAGGGCCTGGAGGAGGGGAGCGCACTTGAGATGGGGCAGCTAAGTTGTGCAAGGTCATTCAGATGATGTATCCTTCTGCCTGTTGCCCTGACAGCACAGCTAACAGCCAGCGCAGTCCATGTGCATCGCTCACCATTGCGTAGAAGATGATGCTGCGCCCTGGCTCTACGGGCACACTGTAGGTCAGCATCTGGCCTGTGAGGGCGGCCGAGTTGAACTTGTATCTGCAGGATGGCAGGAGTGAATGCTGTTGAAACGACAGCCGGGTAGCCATCCTGATGACATGTAGGACCCAGATGCAGAGGCTGCGAGCAGCAAACAGGCCTACAAGCAACATAGCAGTCCCAAGCGCTGCTGGCTAGCCTGGCTGTGCACATTCAGCCTGACAGGGGCGTCAGGCTGCTGCGGCGCTGCACAGCACATGGGCGAGCTCAGCTGGCTGTGCCAGCCCGTGCCTTGACCACCTCGGTGCACACACTGCAGCCTGAGCCAGACGCCGGCATCGCCTGGCAAGCAATATGCACCTGAGATGGCAAGAGGGCGGCTCAAAGTGCTGTCACGTCGTGCTGCAGCGCACAACACACACACACACACAGAGAGGCCTTCACTGACTTGGCCAGAGCTGGTGGTTTGAAATCGATCAACGTGCCCTTTTTGTTCCCCACAACAGATTTGCCCTGCGGGGCGTTGGGGGCAGGGGCACCCTTCATCGTCGACATCACCGCAAAGCCGGTGTCACGCTGAATGTCCTGCACATCAGGACATAACTCAGTGGCATCTGTCTGAACCATGGACGGTCACGGCTGCACCCCAGTGCAGGTCTGAGCAGCAGAACGCTACCTGACACGCTGTTTTGACATGATGACCATCTCAGCATCTGGTACTGTGATGCATTGATGTGAATGGAGAGGTCCTGTTGGGGATACCAATTGCCCTCTCACCTCTGTCAATGCCATGTTCAACACGGTTGGCTTCTCCCTGTCAGCCAGAACGCCATGATGAGAGAAGGGCACCTGCAGGCAGCTGAGTTAGCTGCGCGCCCAGCCAACAATGTCTGGCCTCTCCAAACAAAATCCAAGCACATGAGCGGCAGATGCAGATGTGCTGATGTTCTGGAGCCTGATGCAGCCAGCGGCCAGGCTTAGCTGACCAGTCAACAGCAGCAAGGCTCACATGAGAGGGGTCCAACACGTTCTCGCACAGGACGTCGTAGGACATGGGAAGATATCGCATGAACCTGGACGCCACCAATGCTCTCAATATTGCTGCCAGGGCAATGAGACCATGACCTGGCAGCAGATTTGAGAAGCACAAAGCAGAGCATGCTTTTCTGTACTCTGTCTGCTTCAGGCAAAGCTGCAAGATGCAAGGTCTGTACTGGGCTTGTCATGAGGTCAACCAGGACACCTCGCACCATTTCGAGATGTAGATGACCTTGCTCTCGTCTGCCAGCTCTGGGATGACCTCAGGGTTCTTCTGGGCGCTCTCCAGCATGGCATCAGTGCCACCTTCAGGCCAGACCCACAGCAGGTGGTGGTGCACCTGCAGGGGCGACCTGGCGACATCAAGGCGAGATACACTGCACTTGACCCCTGTGGGAGGTGCTGCATTACATTTCTGCCCAGTAGCAGAAGATCACCAGTGGCCGCACACCTGCAGCTCACTTGCCGGTAGCGGCTCCTGGAGTGTACTGGTCCCTGCCAGCCTGTGCAGTCAGGTGATGCCTGACCCCAGACATGGTGAAATGCAGGCCCCCACATGGGCAGGTCAGCGTTCCATGCTGCTGATGTTTTGTCACAGCTCAGGCACCCACCTGGGCAGGAAAGCGCTTCACGCAAGACTTGCTGTTGCTGATTGCCCTCTGCTCCATGTCTGCGTCATACGCCTGGGGGATATGAGTGCATGCCCCCTCACCATTGAAGCGCCAACCTGCAGCCACAGCACTGCTGACAGTGGCGTGGTGCGCAGGCTTGACACAGTTCCTCGGCACCCTGCACTGCCTGCTGGCTTGAGCTACCTGGGGGAAAGTGCAGAGGGCAGGGAACTGAGCAGTGGTAGCCCTCAGCTCCCAAGGCTGGCAGGCATCACTGCCAGGAAGAGAAGCCAAAAGTACCACTCTCTGACTCCAGCCCTGCTCTGCGCCAAGCGGGTCACACAGACACATGTTAACTGACATCATTGCTGGCTCTGCAAAGCTGCAGGCTCACCATGGTAAGCACACTGGATGGTGCCATCCGTCTCAATCCTGCCCTCTGACAGCGGTGCCAGCCTGCAGCCAGTAGATAGATCACTCAACTGCAGCCAGGTGGGTCCCTTCTAAACCTCTCTCACAGAACCTGATGCTGCAGGTGGGACTCAGCTGCAAAGGTACTTGTACTGCAAGACACTCGACCGTGGTCGACGCTGGCAAAACAATGCCAGGAAGGCATTGCTGCAGTGCCCCCTCACCTGTGAGGGCAGCTGTCCTCCATGACCCTCCACTCACCCTGCCCATCCCGCCACACCACCAGCTCTTTGCCCATCAGCTTGTGGGCAGTGGGGCGGTCGGTGGGTAGGTGGTCAGTGATGGCCAGGGGGTACCTTGCAGGAGACACAATGCCATCTGGACCAGACTAAGCGCATCAGGCCCTGCTCTGGCTGCAGAACCCTCAAGAGGCCTTCTTATCAAAAAGGCATCAGCGCTGCCAGGCCAGATGTAGGGATTCCAATCACAAGAGCGTTCCTGCTGGCAGAGGCATGTCGGCAAGCTTCTGAGCTCTCACCATTGCTTGGTCCAGGCATATCCCTCCTTGGGCTTGGCTGGCTCCTCGACAGCATACACATTGTCATAATGCCCTGCAGGCAGCACTGCGTTCAAACCGCAGGCAGCACTGTGTTCGGCCTGCAGCCCAGCTGACAAAATGAAATAAAAATGATGCCAACATGGCTGACACCCCTGCCACGCCCTGCTCACGTGGAGATGCCCCCATGGCCAGCATGAAGAAGCTGCAGAAGCTGCAGCTGCAGCTCACCTTCTGAGTGTGCTCCATTGCCATTGACATTGCCGTGGCCGTTCAGGCCAGGCACATACTTCTTGTCTATGTCTTCAGGGCTGTCCACAGTAGCCGTTTCTTGTCTTGCACAAATGGTCACATTTCTGTGATGCTTGCACTTCCAAGCCTGCAGACAGCAACAGCAACCAATTGGAGACAGCAGGACAGACCAGCAACTGAGATGCAAACACATGTGTCGTCTTGGGAGGTGCACTGGCCAACCTGCTTCATGCATGCCTTGAGGCATGGCTTCTGCTGCAGGATCAGGCTGGGCCTGGGAGCCAGAGGTGCTGACATGGCTATCACAATACAAGGGGAGTCTTGTGATATGCTGCTCAGATTATGTTCAGCTCGATGCCTTCGCCCAGATCAGTAACTCAATCTGCTGGTACACTAAAGGTGGCAGTTCTTGAAGCCAGGTTTTTCAGTACCCTGGCTGGGAAACAAGCCCGGAAAGCACTCGTGTTGAGGGCTGATCGCCGATCCAGGGCTGATCACATCCTTAGGATCAGTTGCTGGGGGCTGAGGGAAGCTTGCGACGATGGCAGCATCATCAGCCCCTGTTTCCCCGGGACAGCAGCTGGACCTTTTAGATTTCAGCAAGCCATTAAATGTTGGAGTGTTGGATGCCACAGTTCAGATGTTTTACGGCGCTGTGTCAAATGTGGAGGTGAGCGCAGGGGGTCCTCTGCAGGCTCTGATGTTCTGGCTGCCAGTTTGGGTTGCCACACGCTCAGCATGTACAGAGCGTGGCTGCATGTCGCTGTTGTGCAGCAAAACTCAGCCAGATGTGCTGCAGACTGCACATCTGTTGCCTGCACAGTCAGATGTCTGCTGGAGGCACAGGTCTGCTTCCTTGCAGAGATTGGCTCTGCCACACACAGTTGTACCGGCTGCAGCCAGCTGCCAACGCAAATGGTGTGCCTCAGATGCGCTGTAGGATGCTTGGTGTGCCATGTTGTGCGTACATCAAATCACCAGGGGAGGGAAGCTCGTTCCTGAATGTGCTACTCACGGCCTGAAGACCATCTGGTTCAGGCAATGCTGTGTAGGGCCTGTCCCTGCCTGGTCCTGCCTGGCCTGGCAGTCGTATGGCTGACAGGCACAGCTGTGCCTTCGATAAGTTCAGCACAGTCGGACACATGGGGTGGCAGTGATGTCAAGCCATGATCCAGGCTGCCTTAGGCGTCTTGCTGTGCTTTGCGCACCACTTGTTGCTTCAGGACGAAGGCGGCTGCAGCCAGCACGCTGCAGGACATGCAGCTGTGAGCTCCCGGTGACCCAAACAGCAGGATGCAACACTTCTACGTGAGGCTGCTGCAGGCAGAGACAGACTTTAAGCAGGCGTCAGGATACCAGCCTTGTACCTGCTGACACTCCGCCTGCTGCTTGCATGCAGACAAAGCAGTTGCGCAGGTCCTTGCAGCAGCAGGATAGCGGCCTTGTCTCTACTTGAGCTCAACTGCTGCTTGCCTGCAGAGACAACAGGCCAGTAAGGTGCTCCAGCAGTTTCAGGAGATCCCAGATGCCTGGACAAAAGTGGACACAATCATGGAGCAGTCCAGCTCCCAGCAGACGAAATTCTTGGCGCTCGGGGTGTGTGCCGCCCTACTTTCTGTACTGAAACAAGTGCACAGCATGATGCCTCGGCATGTGACTGGCCCTGTCTTACAACCTGCAGAATGCGACATGCTGCCCGTCATGAGACAGCACACGCACATCAGAAACAGCACCGGCAGAGCGCCTGTAGAGCATGCCCCTGGCAGCAGCAAAGTGTTCAAGCAAGTCTCTGATGTGGCCATGGGGCAGGCCACAGGTCAGGGCCTGAGGGTCACCCTGCAGGGCCACATCCCTGTCTGCCTGTGTGCAGATCCTCGAGAACACAATAAAGTACAGGTGGGGAGCCCTGCCAGATGAGCAGCGGGAGGGCGTCAAGAACTACATCACAAACCTGATCATCAAATTGTCCAGTGATGAGGCAGCCTTCCGGAGAGAGAAGACGACGCTGAACAAGCTGAACATCATTTTGGTCCAGGTTCTGAAGCAGGTGAGGCCACAAAAATGCGACAGCAGTCAGGGTGCTTGGCTGAGTATTGCAGGCCACCGTGGCAGCAATCTGGCAGGATGTGTGGGCCAACAGGCAAGCATCAGGGCCCTCTGAAGGACACACTCTGAGCGCAGCTGTGCTTGAGGTGGTGTCACCTCGGGCACAGTGAGTTGTAGCCAGCGGGCCCGGCCGGCCCTGGCAAAGCAGGCATGCTCCCTGTGAGCTCTCACATCCAGCAGGCAAGAGGCAGGGCTCTGTTGGTGCAGCAGGGGTCAGGCCATATGGTCCAGCAGGCAGACAGCATGCGCCCGTGTGGCTCCTCCACAGCTGCTGCGACTGTAAGGCTAGAGCAAGTGGCCCAGCTTTGTGCCAGATGTCAAGGGCATGTAACAGCCCTTGACAACTTTGCCAGTCTCCCTGCACAGAATTGCCTCCATGCCGCTGCAGGAGTGGCCACACAAGTGGCCCAACTTTGTGCCAGACATTGTGGGCGCCTCCAAGACGAGCGAGACGCTGTGCGAGAACAGCATGGCCATTCTCAAGCTGCTCAGCGAGGAGGTCTTTGACTTCTCCAAAGGGGAGCTGACCCAGGTCAAGATAAGGGACCTGAAAAACTCCCTGAACGAGCAATTCACGCTCATCCACCAGCTGTGCCTGTTCGTGCTGGGGGCTAGGTGAGCTGAGAACTTCTACTTCTGCTGTGACATGCATCTACATCTGTCTCTGATGGGAACTGGTCACAGCTATTGAGTTCTGCGCGGCGCATATGTGTATGTGCTGGGGCATGCTTGTGCTAGGGCACCTTTGTGCTGGGGTGCGTATGTGCTGGGGCACAATGACCTTTGTGCTGGATGCAGGTGAGCATGGAATGCTGCTTTCGCTGGTGCATGTACGCAAGTACATCAGCAATCACATGTGCTGGCCAATCTACACTCATGCACGAGCTGTGCTATTCATGCTGTGGCCCACATGCATTGATTTGGAAGTCTTCGCCATGTACCTGCATCTGACACACACTGGGTTTCTCGAGCTGTGCGTATGTCTGGGTCCGGGCAAGCTGGTGTCCTGAGGCATGGCATGTGGGTGACGCTGGCATGCACTGGGGTCCCCCAGCTGTGCCTGCTCCTGACATGCACATATTGCCACAAGCTGTACCTCTTGGTAAGATTATGTTGCTGTGGGTTGGCTTTGCCATGCCCTGATGGCTGTGCGCACAGCTCCAGTTGTTTCAAGATCTGGAGCATTCAGGTGGTTCATGCGCGCTTCAGCAAACCACAGCAGCTTGCTCTTGCGTGCCTTTCAGCCCAGATCTCGGACAGGTCGTGTCCTCCGGTGCTGGGTTACTGTGCAAGGCCTGCCGTGTCTTACTCATAGGTCTGAGCCCTGTCATGCTACATAACACCTGTTCTCTGCTGCAGCTCATGAATTGTCGACTTCTCCACTGCTTGACCAGACCATGGGCTGGTGTGTAAGTAATGCTGCCGACACCACCTGGAGCCCAACCTGCTCCGCTGCTGCATGTGGCACCATCACTTCCACTGATGATGTGATCCTGCAGCCAGATTTTGACGTCTTCAGGCTCAGGTTATGTCTCTGGCTCCGTGCTGCCATCCAGCCAGAGGCATGACTGCTCCCCATCATGGCATCATTCACAAGATTTGTTCAGCTGCTGCCTGCCTGTTGACCTGATGAAGGCCTTATTGAACACCTGGTACAAGGCCCCAGGTGCCTCTGACCGCAGCTTGATGTTCCTCTGGGCCAATGTCTCAGACAGTGCCATTGCCCCTGCCTGCAGCCAGAAGCCTGACCTGATCAGGGCCACGCTGTCAACCCTGCATGTGTACCTGTCCTGGGTGCCCATTGGCTACATCTTCAGCAGCAACATGGTGGAGCAGCTGCTCAAGCTATTCCCTCAGGCGCCCTACAGGAATGTGGCGCTGCAGTGCCTCACAGAGGTGGGGAAGAACATTGTTTTGCAGCAGTGTGCAGCAAATCCAGTTCAAACCTAGTTCAGTGTCCCCCTTGGAGCATCATGCCATGTTGGGTCCTGCTTGCTCCTACGCACACGTTCATGTCACCCTTGCGTTCACGCCAGAGCTGTTCAGAGGTGCACTCATGTCAAAGATCTTCCCACTTCAGGCATTGAAAGCATTCTGAGTGTGCTACTGGACACTTATGTCCCAAACTCTGGTCATTTTGTTTGGAGTCGCACTTACGGCAGAGCTGCTCTCACCTGGACAAATGGAGGGCATTGGGGAGGGCAGGCTCTAGTCAAACTCACCAGGCAGCTTTTGGCCAAGACATGTTGGCCTGCAGCTGGACTGCCCATGGCTCACTAACCAACCTGCAGTGATTGGCCTCAATCCCTGATATGACCCTGCTGCCTGCGTGAGTGGCCCCCTCATCAGCCACCGCCCCCTTCACTCCTAATGCCGCCACCTGCGTAGGTAGCCTCTCTGGATGCCAAGGAGTTTGACCCCCAGTTTGAGCAGCTGTACAAGGTCTTCATTGGCCAGCTGGCGCAGATCGTGCCGCCTGCCAACGACATCCCCCAGCTCTTCAAGGACAGCGAGGATGCCCAGGTCTTCATCCAAAATCTAGCCATCTTCATGACGGGCTTCTTCAAGGTCAGTGCTGCCCTCCAAATGTTGGGCAGCAAGGGGGGTGGCTGCATGTGCCTTCGTGAAGGCATTGGTGCCTTGACAACATGAACCCGCCACGCGTGGCCATCCTCATGGGAGGCTGCTTCCAGGTTGGTGTCCCCTGCAGTCATGCTGAAATGGGTGCTAGTTTGGGGAAGGGGTGGGCTGGGGGTTGCCTGCATGGAGCACATTACATCCTTTGGGAGGGGCGGCAGGGTGTGGCATGAGTGCCACATCCAGCACACATATTTACTCAGAATCTGGCAGACTTCATGACAGGCCAAGGCCAGCAATGCATTCGCTATGCTGGATAGGTTGGTTGGAGTCGTGTGGAGGAAGAGCAGGTGCTGACAGCAGTGGATTGATGTGTGGAAGCTCCTTTTTGGATAGGTGTTGCTGAGTCAGCCTCAAGGCCATCTGGCCCGGTCCATGTGGCTGCATGTGACCAGCTGAATTGCTGCTGCCCAGCTAATTTTGTTGCACTGCTGCCCCTCAAGACGAGGGGCCTTCTTGCAGCAGCCCTTGCACTGTCTAAAGGACTTCTGCAGAGCTGCATGCCCCCCACCCCCCCCTACAACCGCCGTGGACTCAAGATGTGGGCCTCTCAGGGCTGCGGTTGAGCATGTTGCCGTACCTGGGGTGGCCGCTGGGGCCGTGTGCACTGCACCCCTGCTAGCAGAGGACCTGGTGCTTTAAAGCTGGCCGTGCCATCGGTGCAGGGCCATTCTGCCGTCAGACATGATCAAGGCCGCCCTCACGGTGGGGTCAAGTGTGCTCAACTGTCACTACTGTGCCCACCTGCAGGTCTCCTTTGGGCCCTTGAACAGATGGGATCTGCGGTCCTGGAGGGAATCTGTAGCCGATCACTGCATTGCATGCCTGCCGCCCTTTCCAGCAAGCTGTCAGACACAATCTGGGCGGTGCTCGTGTGGAGTGAGTCTGCCTGCTCATCCTCCACTGCATCACATGCCTGCAGGCCCACCTGAAACTCATGGAGACCTCGGACGAGAACAAGGCTGCACTCATGCTGGGCATGACCTACCTGCTGAACATCTCGTTTGTGGAGAGCGATGAAGTCCTCAAAATCTGCCTGGACTACTGGAATGTCTTCGTGGCTGATGTCTACTCGACTTTACACAGCGAGACCTCCCTGCAGTTCTTTCACCAGCAGCAGGCAAGTGATGCTATCTGCTGTGCACTTGCACAAATGGTGTCTGCTGTTTGCTTGCACTTTGCAGACCTTCTTGGCAGAAGCAGACCTGTGACGGCGGGCACCTGTGTCTGCCAAGTAAGCAGTATTGATTGCCATTTCAGCATCTGCTGCAAGCCAGCTCAACATCAAGGGCTGAGCAGTCAATGCGCGGTGCTGAGTGCTGCATTGTTTTGCGCGTTGTCACCATGTGAAGGCAAAGAGTCTACTCTGGGTCGAGCAACAGCCTGCGGCCAGATCCGTCCTGCCATGAAGTGCTGCAGCTTTCAGCACTGGCTCCTTCATGCAGGTTTCTCCTAATCGCCAGGCGCTGTTTGCTCCTATTCTGAGCAGGCTACGGCTGCTGATGATCTCAAAAATGGCAAAGCCAGAGGAGGTGAGCACACTGGCTTGCTGGTGCATATTGCAGGGTTTTGTCAGGCACTGGAGGCCCAAGCTCAGCGCTGAGCTGGGTGCTGCTATGGAGAATCTCTGTGCCTGGCCCTGCACATGGGGCTGCGCAGCACTCAACTGCGTGCTGCCTGAGTTACTAAGATCATGCTGGACACTGAGGCTGCAACCCTGACCACTTATTGGCCAGGCTGCTGGAGCAGATGGCATTCCCAGACTGCGCATGTCAGCAGATGGCCCCCCTTTGCCAGACCTGATCAAAGCCCTGGCTTACAACCGCACTGAGAGTTGCATGGGCTACATGCATTTTGAGATGTCCTCAGTGCTCATTCTCTTTTGCAGGTCATTGTGGTGGAGGATGACAATGGCAACATCGTGCGGGAAACGATGAAGGATACCGATACGCTGGCACGCTACAAGACCATGCACGAGACGCTGGTGTACCTCTGTCACCTGCACCACGATGACACCGAGCATCAGATGTTGGAGAAGCTGAAGCTGCAGGTCAGTGGGGTGGGGTTCAGTGGCTGCGAGGCACAGCTAGCCTCTGAGGCACAGGTAGCTTCTGAGATGTGCCTGAGCACTGCAGCTTTAGTAGTTTAAGGTGTGTCTTCAAAGCTGGGAACTAATGCCATGTTGAGCAAAGCTGATCAAATCCTTGCCAACTCCTGTAGCCTCAAGAGAAGCACCCACAGAGCCTCAGGATGTGCTGTGCTGGGTCAAGCAGAGGAATATTTGTGTCAACTCTTCGGTGCTTATCCGCCATGGAGGACTGGGAGGCCCCTGTTTCTGTGGGTGGCAGGGCTCAGCAACCTGCATCAAGAGGAATGTGATGCCCTGCTCAGGCCTCAGCACAGGTGGTGATGGGATTGTCTGCCAGCTGAATGCTGTGCAGCTCTGCACAGAGGCGCTGTGGCGGTGCATTGAGGTCCTGCTGCGGTGGCCTGCATGGGCTGTGGACACTGCCTGCGCTGATCATGGGCTGTGGATATTGCCTGCACTGATCCTGGGTAATGGTTTCAAGTCAATCTTATGCCCCTTTGCTTCAACCATGCATGAGCATGGATCAGAAGCCTGTGGCCTACATTGGTAGCTCTTTGCCTTGCGCTCAGTGGCACTGTGTTGAATCTGACAAGATCTCAGTGATGGCCCTGTGCTGAGGCCTGGTTGCTGGTCTTCTTGGGATTGTGAAGCAGAGCTAAACAGTCAGGATGAGGGTGCATTTTACAGCGTCTTCATGCTGCTTTGCAGATAAGTGCTGCTGACGAGGCCTCAATAGGCTTTGCTGTCACATGAACCTCCCACGTTTTGACTGCAGCTGAGCGGCGCAGAGTGGTCCTGGCAAGGGCTCAATACCCTGTGCTGGGCCATTGGCTCCATCAGTGGAGCCATGGCGGAGGATCAGGAGAACAGATTTCTTGTGACAGTCATCAGGGACCTGCTCAATCTGTGCGAAATCACCAGGGGGAAGGACAACAAAGCGGTCATTGCGGCCAACATCATGTGAGTCAGGGTGCCGTGCTGCACACCCTGTTCAGCGGCAAAATGGGATGGGTTCGCTCTCTGGCAGCATGCAGTCGCTGCTTCGCTGGTGTCGCCCCGGGCAGTCCACTTTGATGGCAACCAGGCGCACACGCCTGCCAACATCCTGTGAAGGAACACAGGAAGCTCGGGGCAGCACCTCAACCTGCGTTCAGCTCTTGTGCCTGTTCAGGCAAAAGGCGGTGCACAGCGATGCACATCCAGGCACTGCATGTCCAGGCGTCCTGTGTGGTTCATTCAGCTCCTGAACTATCAATCCCCAGGAGCTCATGTTGCCTGTGGCCTGTTGCTGCAGCTGCATGTTCTGCACGAGAACACTGCTGCAGCCTTCGCTCTCCACGTTTCTTGGCATGCTGATGCTGCACCGGCAAGCTGAGGGCAGGCAAGCCTGAAGACACAAGCAGCCATGGACAGCCATGAACGCTGGTCAGGTATAGGCATCCGCAGTGATCGGGCTGACTCATTGATATATTTGTGTGTGTGCTGCAGGTATGTGGTGGGCCAGTATCCGCGGTTCCTGCGCAACCACTGGAAGTTTTTGAAGACTGTGGTAAACAAGCTGTTTGAGTTCATGCACGAGACTCACCCAGGGGTGCAGGACATGGCCTGCGAGACCTTCCTGAAGATCTGTGGCAAGTGCAAGCGCAAGTTTGTGACATTGCAGGTGAGCGCGGGCATTTTGTTGTGTTCACAGCTGTCTGGATGCCCATATCTGATGGTGTAAGTGGCACTGCAAGCAGTTGCTGGTCACTTTTGCATGCTGCCTTGCATGGCACTGCAAGAGCCTGCCTCCTTGGCCAGCAAGGAGCCACGATGCCTGTGGACATGGCTGTACCCTCCGCTCTCCAGCACTCTTGCCTAAGTCAGGTTGACTTGCCATGTCAGGATTCTGATGGCTGGGAGCCGCAGGTACCCACCTGCTGCACCGCTGCAAGCATTCGTGTAGATGTGTTGTGGCCTATATGTCACACCTCCTCTCTAGGCTTGCTGTCAACGGTGGCGTCCATGTCAAACGGATGGCTGTGTGAGGCCTCAGCTGTGAGCCCTTGTGTTCAGATGGGTGAGCACGAGGCTTTCATACACGAGCTTCTTCAGCAGTTGACGGCTACCATTCAGCACCTGGAGAGCCACCAGATACACATGTTCTATGAGGCAGTGGGCCTGATGGTTGGCGCTGAGCACCTGGAACCCAAGCGGAATGAGTACCTGGTGAGACCTCGGGCCCTTGTGAGGCTGAGCGTGGCTCTCAAATTTTAGGCTGCTTGTCCTTTGCCTGACCGCTCCTTCTCATCTGTATATTGGGGTGGCTCCTGAGGTTTTGTCGTGGCAGTCTCCTGAGGTGCACTGGCTGGTCTTCTGGTCGTGGTGCCTGCAAAGCTTCCGGCAGCAGCTCATGCTGCGCAGTCTCCACTCAAATGCCGTCGAGACTGCTCCCAAGTCTGAAAGTCTCAGCCCACACCTTATGTGCGCCCTGCAGACGCGGCTGATGAACCCTCCCAACAGCACGTGGCTTGAAACCATTGCCGCGGCCAAGGCAAACCCAGACGTCCTCAAGAGCCCAGAGATTATGCGGAACGTGCAAAACATCCTGCAGACCAACGTCTCTGTGTGCTCCTCGCTCGGGGTGCCCTTCATCGTGCAGCTCTCGCGCATCTATGTGGACATGCTGGCTGTCTACAAGTGAGCTCTTGCACATCTGTGTAGACATGCTGGCATCTTACAAGTGAGATCCAATATGCCAAGACTACTTATGCAATGACTCTGCGGCATTCCTTCAGTTGGCAACAGGGCTGAAGACAAAGCAGCTGCGCAGGGTCAAAGGTCCATTGTATGCGCTTGGGGCCTTCGTGCAGGGCTCTCACTGCATGCTTGCATAAAATTGGTGCAAGTGGCACTGACGCACCCACGGAGGGCCATCACGCAGATGTGGTGCAATTGTGTGCTGATCTGCTGCCTCTCTCTGCAGGATGTACTCGGAGCTTATTTCGCAGTCAATTGCGACCGGGGGCCCGCATGCCTCCAAGAAGTCAGAGGTGAAGATGATGCGCACTGCAAAGAAGGTAAGCGTATATCACAGGTTATGTGTCGCAGTATCTGGCCACAGGGGCAACGTCTACATGCCACGTTGCTCTGGCATGTGATACTCGCAGCATGTGTCTCAAGTGCCCAGGCAGGAGGGCATCCCTGTCTCACATGCCTGCTGTGCAGCTGCAGTCGCTCTTCAGATGGAGCCTGTGCTGAAAGGCATTGAGTCTCTTGCTCAGCTGACACGTTCTGCTAAGCTTCCCTGCTGCAGATTGTGCTGAAGCTGATGGAGTCTTGTGTAGCAGCTGTGCCCACCAACTCATTTGAGACCCCAGCCGAGCTGTTCACCCTGCCTTGTGCTGCAGACAGTGCTGAAGCCAAATGAGGGTACATGGCAGGCGGGACGCCCTCTGCGTCTTCAAGTGGACCGCACCTGATCACGGGTTTGACTGTCTCATCTTGCTGCAGACTGCGCTGAAGCTGATCGAGACATACGTGGCAGGCGTGCCCTCCAACCCGCCTGTTGGACCCCACCTCAACCAGGTGGCAGATGAGCTTGTGCCTGCAATGATGGACCCCATTCTTGGCGACTACGCACGCAACGTGCCAGATGCTAGGTGGGCCATGTAGATGTGCCCCACTTGCTGCACTCCTGTCAGTGGCGGCTCGTTGGTCAATGCTTATTTCCTGCAGCTTGCGCTGCGCTGACAGGTCCCATTCTGGCAGCATGGCAGTGGCCAAGTTGATGCCCTCATCGCTGCTTTGTGTGCTGCCTGATCATGACATCGCAGTAGGCTTGCTTTGCATTTGGCATTACCTTCAGCACCCCAGGGGGGGCTCATCTTTGGAGCAGCAGCTGGAGCTCTGCTGCTCTAAGTTGGACACAGACCCTAGACAGCCGCCTACTTGTTGCCAGTGAATTCATCGTTGCTTAAGCAAAGAGCCAGGCTATCAGGGGTTGCACATTGCAGATCACAGGCTTGCTGCTGTACCCCTATCCAGTGGGGCAGCATGGGATGCAGATGATTCCTCGACATTGGTGCTGGGCTAATATACATGCTTGCTGCCCCTTCCTGAGTGCATGTGTGTATGCTGAGCACAAGTGATGGGACAGTCCTGGCTGCCCTGGTGCCAGCGCTGCCTGATGCAGGGAGTGCAGCTGTGGAGTGTCACCTTGATTGCTGCAATGCCTGTACCCCTTGGGAGTGCCCGTCACCAGCCCGGCCTGTTGCAGGGATGCTGAGGTGCTCAGCCTGTTTGCCGCCATCATCAACAAGCTGGGCAGGAAGATGGAGAAGGAGGTGCCGCGCATCTTTGAGGCAGTCTTCCAGGTCACCCTTGACATGATCACCAAGAACTTCGAGGTGAGTGGGTTCATGCAGCGCTGGACATGGTTTGTGGGGAGCTGTTGAGCTCGAATGCTTCTGAGACATGTCAGCAGCTCATAGGACTTGAAGGTGAACCAGCCGATACTGCATTCTATGTACGAGCACAACATCCAGGCAGAGGCCATGTCCTGATTGAGATCTTTTACTGATGGTGGAACCCCTGGGCAAAGTGTTTCACACTGCCCCAAATATTCAGGAATTGCTGCTGTGAGGGCTGCTCTTTTTGGACAAGACTTTACAGGGCTGCATTGCACAGTTGTGCTGCTTGCACAGGTACCTAGTGAAACAAGCAGCCTGCTGACTAAAGTCACAGGCCAGCTTAGCCAAGGATCTGCCATCAAGCTGCATCCCGCTCTGCAGGACTTCCCGGAGCACCGACTGCAGTTCTTCAACCTGCTGAGGGCGATCACCAACAACTGTTTTGACACGCTGTACACCTTGTCGCCACAGCAGCTGCAGCTGGTGATCAACTCCATCATCTGGGCCTTTAGGCACACAGAGCGCAACATTGCAGAGACCGGTGAGCTTGTGCTGGTTTCACTTGGGAGCCTGTCTGTACAGGGAGGCCGTTTGGCAGCGTGCTGGTCTTGGGCTAGTGTGCTTATGTTAAGCTGGGGCTTGTTCAGCGCCCTCCCAATCTGTAACTTTTTGTGGCTTTTACCGCCTGTTTAGAAGTATAGCAGGATGTACTTTATGTGCTGTGAACACCTGCAAATGCCCAGGCAAGTCGCCAGCTGGCTGCCTGCCAGCTGCCCCTGCTGCTGAACATGCAAGCTGATGCAATGCATGCACTCCCTGCGGGACATGGAGCATCCCTGCCACATATATCACTGCTTTGTCGGCAGCCTTTGTGTGGTGCCAGGGCTTTGCCTGTTGCTTAGAGATGCATGCGCACTCTAGCATCGAGCTGCAAGGGGCTGCTGCAAAGACATGCTGCTGGCCTGCTTGCCTGCCCTTACTTGTCTTGAGCCCCAGCCTGGTGGCAGGTCTGCACCAGAGGCTGGATATGCATGAAGCTGTGTCAGTTCAGACAATCACCAGTTCCTCTCGCCTGTCATTGCGCTCTCCTGTCTGATGTTGTCTTTTGTAAGCTGCGATTGTGTGCAGGGCTGCTTCTGCTGTCGATCATGCATGCTCTTATAAACAATGAGCTGCAGGGGTTGGATGTCCAGACACACATGCGCCACGCTTGCCTGATGCGTTGTCCAGTCTCATACAACCTTCAAATTCTTCAGGTCTGCACCTGCTGCTGGAGATGCTGGAGTCCTTCAAGAAGTCAAATGTGGCCACCCAGTTCCACCAGCAGTACTACCTTGAGCTCATGCGGGAGACGTTTGTCGTCATGACAGGTGAAGGGCTACCTGCCTGCTGCAGCTATCGAGTGGGCCGCACAAAGGAGCTGCTGCTGCGGTAGCTTTGGGGACCCCATGCCAAAGCCACATGCTTGATGAACATGACTGTTCCTCCATTGGCTGCAACTGTGGGCATCTCTAGCCATTGAGACTGTGCATGGTTTGGCCGTGACAGGGGCTGGCATGCCTGCCAGCTACAGCGTGGTGTAAGCACCAGTTGTGGGCCAGAGATTGTGGTCAGCTGGTTGCTTGCCACGCCCCAAGCAGGGCAGTGTGCACAGGGTGACGGGCCACCAGTGACGTCCCCAGCGTGCCGGCTGCATGCCTGTGCTTGCAGCCTCACAGCAGAGCTTTCTCAAAGCGCGCTTCCTGACAGTCTTGGCCAATGGGGCTGTGTCAGCCATGCACAGACATGGCATGCCAGGCACCCCCTGCTCACCCTTCACATACGAACCTGCACAGCCACCTACTCTGCCGCAGACAGCCTGCACAAGCTGCAGCAGGCCCGCTGGCGTTTTGCACAGTTGCCTGCTTCCCAGCCTGCAGTGTCGTCCTCATAGCCCCTTCAGCCAGTGCTTCCCAGCCTCAGACCCGCTATGTATTCCATGACTGCCCATCGTCTCCCTTGCTAGGCACCTCCTGCCTGGCTGCCTGCGGACTCAGGGCGCAAGTCAGGGCATCAAGCTGCATGCACACATGTCGCATGTTCCTGGTGACAGTCCAGTTCAGCTCTCCCTGTGCGTCCCCTGTGCAATGCATGAACTTTACGACCAGTCCCGCACGACAGTGCACTGACTCCTCAGTGCCTGTGCAGGTGGTCTCCTGGCCTTGCGGGTGGCCTCCTGTTTCCCAGATTCTGTTTCTGAGCCCGCAGCTTCTGTTTAGAGGCCAGGCTTCAAACTGCAGACCCCCTGCCACCCAGGCCTATCGGCAGGCAGCCTGCATAAGCCAGGTTGCAAGCTCCACACTGACTGGCACAATCCTGCCTGCCTGCAGGCTCCCCTTCAGAAGCCAGCTCTCCAGCTGCGGGCCCCCTGCCACCTCTCTGTACCTGCAGATCAGCTGCATAAGGCAGGCTGCACGCTGTGCACCCACTGGCGCATGCCTGTCTGCCTGCAGACTCCATTCACAAGCCGGGCTTCAAGCTGCACACACGCATCCTACACCACCTCTTCACCATTGTCAGCTCAGGAGTGATCAAGGCGCCGCTTTGGGATGCTGAGGCCAAGGGGATCAATGCTTACCCCTCCAATGCAGCGTTTGTGCAGGAGTTTGTCAGCAGCCTGTTGGCGACCAGCTTCCCCAACATGCGGCCGCAGCAGATACATGTGAGGCAGGCTTCTGTGCATGTCAAGGCTGCATTGGTGCCACCAGGCTGGCAGCTGCTGGGCATGATGCCAGCTGGCCGCCAGCAGAGACATGTGATTTGAATCAAGTTTGACCTCAAGCAGCTGCTGGAGATACAGGGCCGAAGGAGCAACAATGGAGGTTTCTTCTGCTGCCAGGCTTGCTTGACCACTGCTGTCGGTTGAGCAAACACCTCTGGAATGTTGCCATGGCAAGGAACAGCCTAGTGATGTGCAGCTAGCAGATACATGTGGGAGGAAGCAAGCTCTCTGGACAGAGCGCTTTTCTGTGGGCTGCCCCTGGGCTGCAGCATGGCAGCAGTCTGGGTACAGTGTCCCAGTTGTGGATGGCTGCGTCCCAGCACGGGTTGTCTTCTGGGCACAGGTGGCTGACCCCTGCCCAGCTCCCAAGCGATCCTGTGCAGTGTTGTGCGTACATTCATCTGCTGTGTTGCAAACGCTGAGTGTTGAAATCAGCGCCTTGTGTGTGCTTTTGGTGGACTCGGAGGGATGCTGCACTCTCCTTTGCATGTCAGGCTGGCGTGTCGGGCATGTTGCCCACCCTGCTGGGACCCGAGCCTGCCTCACATGGGTCTCCCATCGGTGCACCTGTCTCGCTGCAGGCTTTGCATGTGTTGGGCATGCCACATTGCTCTGCTGATTGGCACCTGCCGTTGGCCAGCGTCTGTATTCTGCAAGCCTCAAGCGGTGTGCATTGTACCACACTGCAGGCCTTGTCAATAAACGGCATGACCAGCCCTCATTCCCTTGCAGGCCTGCGTGTCGGGCATGTTGCATCTCCAGGAGTACTCAGCCTTCAAGGGGCTGCTGCGGGACTTCCTGGTGCAGACAAAATCCTTCAGCAGCCAGGACAATGCAGACCTGTTCGCTGAGGAGACTGCGCAGAAGCAGGCAGTGAGTGTCTGGCGTATGCTCCCTGCTGCTGTGGCCGCTGCTCTGCGTGATGTGCTTTGGCAGTGCGCATGCCATTGCTGGACAGGCATGGGGGGTTGTCAAAGTGGGGCTGCAAAGCATTGCCGTGCAAGCAGTCTCTTGTGTGAGGCTGGTCTTGCGCTAGCCTGCGCCACAGGGGTGTGGCGGCATGCATGCTGAGATTCGAGATCACCCTGCCGGCTGGCCCCTGCTGTTTGACCTGGGCAGCAGCAGGGGCTGCAGAATTTGCTTGAGCTCTGTAAGTCGCCAATCCTGCTTGCTGTCTGCTTTAGGGCAGCTTGCCATGCGTTCATTGCCTGACTCTGCCTGCCCCACCGGGCACCCCACAGAGACCCAGGTGGCTTGCGTGTCTCTGGCCTCCCTATCTCTGAGCACTGCCTTGGGACCGGCAGACTGCTGCCTGCATGTATAACTCCTTGCATAATTTGCCTTGGGGGATACTTGCTGTTCCCTGCAGCGCATGGCAGGAGATGCTGACAGTGCCGGACTTGGTTCCCAGCTCTGGTTTGCTGTGGCTTGCAGGAGAAATTGGGAGACCTTGCTGCAGAATGCCCTGCTTACCTTGCAGCCTGGTCCCTGCATCAGCTGCTTCATGATGTTGCTGTGTGCCCTGCAGGCTGAGATGCAGCGGATGGCGGCCATCCCTGGTATGTTACAGAATCACGTTAAACAGGAAGACGACATGGACAACTGAGTGCGGGGCAGCAGTAGTGCGGGACTGCTGAGCGGGCCCCTCCTGACGGCGCACCACCCCTTTTGACACTGCGCCTTTAGCCTGACAGAGTCCACACCAGTCCTCCAGTGCTCCGCATAGATCTTACAGCATGCACTGACGACACTGCTTCTCTAGTGCAGCCGACGTGGGCAGCTGGGAAGGGAACAAATGCATGGCATGAGCTGTGGCCTGACGCTGGAGCCTCCCCACTCTGACTGTCTGCTCCACCTCGCTGCCAGCACGTCAGATTGACGACACCAGACCTGCATGTGCTGACTCTCATGAAGTTCACGCATGAACTCCTCCTGGCATATTCATCAGTAGTGTAGCAATGCTTTTCATTTGACTGAATGTGGCCCTACCAGTGCCCACCAGCAAGTTCACCCACCATCCTCATGCAACATGAAGGCCTTACACAGTGCTGGCATGTCTCAGATAATCGGGGGATGTGATTGCCACAATATGGCAGCCTGGGGGGTCCTTAGTGACTTCAAGGGGACTCGGTACAGAGCTGAGGAGCGAAGGGAGGCACTCAATCACTATGAGGGTCTAACTAGTAGTCTTGAAAGCAAGACACTGCTCCCCAGAAGAGGGAAAGCTGCCTGTCACAAATTGCACAACTTGTTCAAGCGTGTGGTGGAACCAAGGTTGTACATGCCCCTACGTGGCGCCAAAGACTCGCTCGCGCTTTGGCCTCTCAGGCTTGTCCTCTTCTTCCTGGTCAGCCTCGGTACTGCTGGAGGCCTCTGCTGCTTGCTGTGGCTGGGGCATTACTGGATTGTCCTGAGGTGAATGCTTGGAAAGGCGTGGGATCTTAAGGTGGCGCCTGCCCCTTGTATGTCTGGGCACAATGTCTGCCTGGGCATGTGCTGTGCATAGCGTGCCAAGCACCAGCAAAAGTAGGAGCCAGACCACCGCCCTGCATGAGAGTCTGGCCATATGTCAAGCAAGGCTTTGCAGGGAGGCCTTTGCAGGCCAAAGGGCAGCCAGTCGCAAAGCCGGCTTACCTGCAGCTCATGCTTATGCCTTGCAAAGGGAGACCAAGCCAACAGAATGAGCCGCTTTTCGAGCTTCTGCGGATCCGCAGGGTACAGCGGGACAGACACGGTGTCAGCACTGCGTGTAGACGGGCAGACTGTTGATTAGGGCTGCATGACTAACACATGAGTGAGTGGGAGCTAACTTCTTTCATAATTCTAGACTCTCAAATGCGATTCCCTGGGTGGTGGGCAGATGAAGGAGACAAGGGCAGTTTGTCACGAAGAAACAGTTCTCTTAGCGAAGATTTGGGGAGCAAGCCTGGCCTTGAAGCCAATATATGGCTCACTTCGAGACCTAGGAGCAGTCTGAAATGCCAGCGCTGCCTGCCGCTGGTCCATCCCAGGACACTCCTTTCCAGACAGATTCCCTGCTGGCTTGTGCACCACTGCAGGCCAGGGGCGCAACGCTCTCACTGTGCCCTCATGGTCTCCACAAAGTCGACGATGGACAGAATCAAGATGGCTGTCAGCGCCGTGATGACGACCGCGGAGAGTCCAAGGGGCCCCCTTGGGTCATCAATGTAGCCAATCTGCATGAGCAGGTGGGGTTTTCGGGAGGACCCTGGACGGGCACAAGCTGATTGCAGCCAGCATGTGGGCGTTGCAGAGGAGTTGGAGGTGCACTGCATTCAGCCAGGCATTGCTGCCATGGCCAGCAGCGCTTGGCATGGCATGGGAGCAGCCGCAGGGTGCCAATGATTTGGCTGAGCAGTCGTGCTGCCAGCTGGTCCAAGCGGCTGCGGGGATTGGCCTTTGCTCAGGCTGCAGTTTGTGCTCAACAGCAGCCCAACATACACCGCTTGAGGGCATCCAGCTCAGACTTGCCTGCTTGCGCCCGATTGCTTTTGCACGCCAGATGAAGACCACCAGTGCGTAGGCGCACATGAGGATGGCCACAGGCAGCAGGATGAGGGCGATCATCTCCACAGTGTGCTCTGGGCCCTGCAGCAACAGGCTAGGGGCCTCAGCTTTGCTCCTCCCTTCTCGTCTACTGGCACGTGTCATCCCAGCAGCTATGCATGATGCACGGGTGCACATGGTGCCGCCCCCCAGGGGAAGGTGTGGGAGGGACATGCAGCCACGGAGGGAGCTTGCTGCTGCCACCAAGGGGGCTTGGCATTGAGCTACAGCATCCACCAGAGAAGGAGGCAACCCCATGGTCCATCCCTCAACGACTAAATCAAGAGCGAGCTGCAGTGGCAGCTGCAGCAGTGTGCACCAGCTGGGCAGCCTTGCCACACTGCGCTCACTCCCTCTCAGGGCAGAGGTCGTGCTGTGCCCCCACAGACTGCTCAAACAGTTCTGCAGGCTGTCCAATCTGGCTTCCCCTTGCAGGTGGCCCATAGAGCGCAGAGCCTTTGCTGCAAGTGCTCAACAAACTTGGTAGCAAACTGCACTGAGCTGTAGATAGGCAGCCGCTGCTACACTGCACAAGCAGCATCTTGCTGGGGGCTGGATTCTGATGCACCATTCCAGCAGAAGTAGCAGCAGTGCACATCAAGCGTCACAGGCCACCCACACTGAAATGCTGATGGCCCTGGTGCTGCTTCCTGTCACTCACACGAGCCCCTAACATGGATGACAGGCCAGCAGTCCGCATGCAGCAGCACTCACTGCAGATCTCTTTGGGTGCTTCTCTGTGCGGCCAGCAGTCCCACTGAAGCCCAGCAGCGCTGCTGCGATGGTGCCCACTGTGACTGCCATGTGCAGCCAAGTCAGGAAAGTGCGCTCGTTGGCAAAGAAGGTCTTGGGCTCGATGCGCATGGGCGTCGTCCTGCAGGGGGGAGTGGTCAGGGTTCGGCTCACAGCGCAGCCTTTGCTGCAAGGTCCGAGGACACAGCCGCAGCCTTTGCTGCAAGGTCTGAGGATAGTGCCAAAACAGGGCACTGGCAAAATAACAGCACAGCAGCAGGCTGAGGGCAGCTATGTCTGCCTCCAGGGCTGGTGGAGCTGATCACCCACTCCCTGCCTGGCAGCTCATACAGACCCACCTGGCCATTGGGCGGTCATCCTTGCGCTTGGGGCGCCTCTCAAACCACCAGTCTAGGGGCCCCTTTTTACGCTCAGCCTTGCGTCCGCCAATGCCTGCAGTAGGGGCAAATACATTTGATAAGCATGGTGACAGCGGTTCTGCTGACAGGACTCCACAAGCTGAAGATGCTGTGCGTACGGGAAAGCCACAGTCTCAGCATTCTGGCACAGCTGGAGGCGCTTGGCAGCGGGGGCACCCACAAAAGTTGACGAATGCAGAGCATCTCTCCACTAGCAGAAACTTGTCGTTCCCGGAAAAGCCTAGTACTCCACAGCATAGCCAGCTCTGCTATGCATGCCAGCTGCACAGATCGTAGCAAGGGAAGTTTTGAATGTGAGGGTGTGCCTGCGGCAACATAGCCACACACTGCAACCACAATGGGGCACTGCCCACCTGTGACTTGGTCTCGCGGCGGCAGCAGCTGCAGCGTGGGGGCATCTCCCAGCAGGGGATGAGTCAGCTCGTCCTCTGGGTCTACTCTCCTTCTAGCCTTGTCTTGCAGCTGCGGGTGCTGGGGGGTGCCACCGTTCAGTGGTGGCCTGCAGGTCAGCAGGGGACATCTCTGCTGACTCTGCTGACCCAGTGCCGATGAGCTGTCAGGAAAGGCACACGGCAGACCTCTCCACCTGAGCTCTGGCTGGGAAGCCACCTGCACATTGTGATGTCCAGCTTGCAAAGCAACCTGGAGTGAAGTTCGCAGTGTTGAGTACAATAATGTGACATTGAGGTCCAGGTCGCTCCAGAGGGGCCCACAGCAGATGACCCTTCCGGAGCGCTTGGAGTTCAGGGTGCTCTGGCTTTACGCACACTGGCCGACACTGCATGGCCAGCAACTTGGTGAAGGACGCTGCAGTGCAGGCCGTTGCGCAAGATGATAGGGCAGGCCCTTATAAAAGGGGGCCCACAGCAGAGCTCTGCTTGACACCACATGCGTGGCCATGCTGCATGGCAAGCACGTCCTGTTAGCGCCAGGCCCAGCTGCGCATGCACCACCAAGACATAGCTGGCACAGTCCCAACATGGTTCGAGGACCCTTGCTGCAGCCACCATGAGCTGACACCCTTCGCAAAGAGCGCCCCGGCGGAGGTTTGTTCCGTACCCACTGCAGACCCGATATCAAGCAACAGCACCCATCATCTGTGTGCCTGCACACTACCATCACCTGGTCATGGCACAGACAACTCATGGTGCAGCCCCCTGGAATGGGTGCGCGTCCCTTGCAGCGGTCTGCAGCATCCATGGGTGCATCTGCTAAATGCTTGAGTACACTCATGGTGACCCGTTTTGGGAGTGAACACCATCACAAGTGCAGCGCAGAGCATTCACAGTGCAGCCCCTGGCATGGGGTGCACATACAAAGCGCAGGGCTATGCAGCAGACCGGGGCACAGACATCAGGAGGAAAGACCCCAAGCCATCCCCAGGGACTCACGGTGCAGCCCCTGGTATGGGCTGTGCGTCCCGCACAGCGCTCTGAAGCATGCTGGGCCTCACGCTCTCGTCGTCAACCCAGTAGGGCACAGCTTGCACCATGTCGGGCAGCAGAGTGGCTGTCCCGTGGATGAACTTGCTGAACTTGTGCACCTGCAGGCACAAGCACAGGGGCCCTCGCTGAGCGCAGGGGCTCGCATGTGAGATGTTGGTCATACGCGCAGGCACTGTGCATGAGCTTGTGGACCTGCAGGCGCCAGTGCAGGAGCCCGAGCTGACTGCAGGGATTCTCAGGCGAACAGCGCATCCTGCTTGCGGCAATCTGGGTGATGTTGCTACAATTGCACCCATGACTTGCAGCAACCAAAGCTGCAAGAGCAACAGCAACGGCAGCCAGATCTACCAGCAAAAGGAGGCAAAGCCGCAGCGCAGCAGCCACCAAGACAAGACCACAAGGGCGTCACCCAATGAAGTCTGGCACCTTTTGCACTCGCGCAACACGGACTTAAAAGGTTTCAAACCTCATGGGTGCACATCTCATGTAAGTGGGAAATGAGAAACTACCCAGCTGCTGACACCAGGTGCATAGAAGTACAACAAAGAGTACAAACTCCCCACCTCCGTAAGGAAGCCAGACTCGATGAGATCGGCCACCCAGTCGGGGGCATTCTCCCCTTCAGGCAGGGACAGCTTCACCTCCAGCACCGCGTGAGGGAAGCGCGTGATCTCAGAGCGGGGCACAGGGGCAGTGGGGCTCCGGTACCACCTGCAGAGGCAGCGCGGGGTCGACTCATGGAAAGTCTGAAGGAGAGGGCCTGTAGCTGTAAGGTTCTTGGTACCACATGCATAGGCATTGAAGAGAGCAAGCAGGGCGAAGCTGCACACAACTGCGGGGTGCGATCTCAGGGCATGACACAGTGGGCAGTGGGGTCCTGAGACCAACTCCACAGGCAACAAAGGATGTCGATGGAGACTTGACCTGCAGAGGTGAACCCAAGGGCGCCTGAGGGAAAGGCGTGCTGGGCCCAGATGCTCACAGGTTCAGACACAACATGCAAAAGGCGGCAAAGACAGGTGAACAGAGGGTGAGAGCAGGGCTGAGCTGCCACAAGGCGGGGGCACACCAAGCCACAGTTCGCCTGCGCTAGGTCAGGCCAAGCAGCGGGGTGCAAAGGGCAGGTCACATGAATGCCAGTGGTGCCGGCCGGGGCCTGGAGGTGGCCGCTTGAAAGGGTCTGATGCAGCATGGCATGCTCAGTCGCGAGCTCATGTGTTGGCATGCTCGGTCACCAGCTCATGTCTTGGCAGCCAGGCCTCCATGAGCAATGATGACGCACCTGTGGGCCAGGGCCAGAGGGGTGTCCCCAGGGTTCTCCAGGATCATGGCCAGGTTTGTGTCCAGGCTGATGCGCACACGGGCATCAAATGGCACCTGCACCAGGCAGAGGGTGTTACATGTCAGAGGCGTCAACAGGGCATTGGATGCACAGCCTAAAGGTGGTCCCCTGGCTGGCAGAGCTTCAGATGGCACCTGCCACCACACAGGCAGTTTCAGGGGGATGGCAGGGGGGCAGGTGCAGCAACATGCGGGGAAAGCAATGGCATATAAAGTGAGTCAGGGACCAGTGGAACAGGAACCCCTGGACAGCATGGACTTCGGGTTTGGAGATGCTGAGCTGTCCAAGTTCAGGAATGGCTCATCTGTAACACAGTGGTGGTTTCATGCAGCCCACCATGCTGTGACATTGGCTGCTGAACCGCAAAAGCAGGCCATTGGCAAGCTACTGGAATCAAGGCAATTTCGGTGGCAGGCAGACAGGCTGCCAGATGCAGGCCCTGACCTCGCCTCATGACAACTTTAACCAGCCAATTTCCACATCTTTGTGAGCGGCAGCCCCTTTCGCGTGCCATGCCATCCCCCAAATGTCAGCCTGCCCCGTCATGACTGGCAGGCAACACAGTAAGTTCCAGAGCACGGTACTTGCCTGAAAGGCTGTCCGGTAGTACTGTGTGCGGACCATGGGGCGCAGCTGCTTGCTCTCCACCACAGTCTGGATCTCTGAGAACAGCTGGGTGAACTTGGATTCCTCGTCCTTGGTCTTAAACTGCAGGCAAGGCGCAGCTGCTGTTGGCAGTCAGATTGCCCTGTCCCCTGTTGGGGCGTACAAGGCACTGCGCCTTGAGCATTGCAGACGGTAGGCGTTCTCTGCATTTCCATGCTAGGTGCATTGCTCTCGCTGCAGGTCTCAGGTCTGATTCTGAGAGCTTTGAGGGGTCTTCAGGCTCAAAAAACCCCTCAGAAAGTCCGCAAGCAAGCTGCATGCATCCACGTAAAAGCGATTCAAGCACAAACTGCATGCAAACACCCAACCCAAGTGCAGGGCACAGGGAGATGTCAGAGCCAATGCGTTTCCGCCAGTGGTAACATCACATGCGGGCACCTGTCCCGCTTGTTGGCCTCCCACCATTACACTGTCTAACCACGACATCTACCCCTGCCAACAACCTACAACACCGTTTACCTTCTGGTCCTTCAGCACGTCCTCAATCTTGAACCGCCCCTCCAGGAAGGGGATGACCTGGGGCTCAGTCAGCGTGATGCGCTCCTTCACCGACTCCTCCCCCTTCCAGCTCTCCCGGTGGGTCTTTCGCTCCACAAAGACCTTTCCAGTGGGCTCAGGGCTGCCATACCACCTGCAGGGATGGCACTTTCACATGTTGGTGCAGAGTGGAGCTCACGTGGCGGTCCTTATGCTGGCGCAACTCTGCTGCTGGGTGCATGGCAAATGAACCACCTGCAGGGATCACAGCCATGCAGTACAGACTTGGGCTTAATTTACAGGTGTTGTGATGTACTAAGGCACAGCCCATGGGCTTGGAGCTGACGAAAGGCAGCCATTGACATGCAGAACCCACAGTCGCGCTATCAGGACCCCACGCAGGCAGACGGGGTTGCAATCGGCGTGTAAGATCAGTCATACCAGGGGCTTGGGGCAGCTATTTGTGTCCGTAGACACAGCCAGGATGCATGCAGAATTGCCGTCACAACTGCCATGCCACGCCTCACGCGGCCAAGAAGGGCTGCTGTGCTACCTGCAAGTTTGTCCCACTCAGGTGACTGGCCTGCTGACAGCAAACCCCTGCTGAGACACTGCAGTGCAACACCCTGGGAAATTGTGGGCGGCAGCCTCACACCTGATGCGCAGCGCAATCGCGTTTGGCTTCTTGTCCAGGCGTCCGTGGTACAGTTCCATGCTGCTGTTGTCCAGGTAGACGCTGTTGATCAGCTGGCTGTCCTGCTGGCCCTCCTCCTGCAGCACCCAAGTTGAGACAATGGCTGAACACTGGGGATAAATTGGAAGATGAGCTGCTGATGAGGGGGCCACCCTGCTGCCATTTCATGTGCAGGCAACACCCACTGGAGTTGCCTACTGATCCCCAGCATGCAGGCCGCCATGAACAGGCGCAGCAACAGTTTGCAGGGTCATTTCTGAAAGATTTGGGGCGGGTGTCCCCCGCCACCCCTCCTCCTATGACTGACCCCTGCAATGGTGGCATGCAGGGCTGTGGTGCCTGACAAGCAGGTCCAGGCATGTGCACCCACCGTGGCATACTGGAAGACTGGCAGGTGCTGCAGGATGTGGTGCTTGACTTGGGTCGCATCATCGGTGCGGACCCAGTACTTTGTCGTGCTGCGCACAAAGCCCTGGGCGCTGTCCTCGTTCTTCTGCCCGGCCTGGTCCCCACGGATCTCGCTGTATACGTTGGACAGGTACACCAGCAGGTCACTGTAGGAGCCCTGCACAGTGAGTGGGTTCACAGTGGGTCATGGGTGTTTGGGAGGTGTCAGCAGGGTCAAGAGGGATGCCGGAAGGGCTCTGCACAGAGTCTGAAGGCCACTCTGTGAGCCCTGCAGGGTAGCCATGATATGATTGTCCAGGGCCTGCAGCAGGTGTGCTTGAGGTGGACAAGGAACGGGCACGCCGTGAATATGCTGCAGGTGCCCTACAATTGTGGCAGTTGATGAAACTCATGTCTGGACGCTGTCCATGTGTTCAGCAGATGGGCAGTAGTACAAGCTTATAAGCAGGACAGCCACAACCTCAGCCAGGAGTCCTGTCCAGGGCTTGTGCTCAGACCTGCCTCTCTTGTAGCAGCTGAAGGACTTGCCGGGGGCCACGCCAAGCAGCGGCATGCCCTGCTCATTCCGCAACAGACGCAGCAGGAGCATGCACACAAGGGTGGCACTGCTGTCAACTCAATGGCAGCAGGCCAAGCATGTCCAGGACCGGCCGGGCAGGGGCTCGCCTGCACCCAGGACTGGCTGTGGAGGTGGCTGATCCAGAACTGGCGGCAAGGCGCGTGGGGCACCATCTTGTCATGCTTCTTCAGGATCTTGTGGGTGCCCTGCAGAGCAGAAGAGCCAATCTGGGGAAGAAAGTAGGAAAGAAAGATTGTTGGCATTGCTCCTGCCAGGTCTCGCAGGTGCCCTGCAGCAGCACAAAGCGAGCTTGACAGCAAGCCACATTTGCCTGCCATGTGGCATGCTTGCACCACTTACATCCTGCTGCCTGTGCATGGCTCAACCCTGCGGGCAAGGGCCGTCAGCATGTGCATGAGGGGCAATGACGATTGGTGGGCCCTGGTCAAGCTTTCCAGGGGGCTTGGCATCACACGTCTGGTCGACTATCCGGTTGCATGCCAGTCAAACATGCGGCTGGCCATCAGACAGCACCACAACTGGACACATATGAGCTTGGACCTGGGGGTTAGATGTGTTCAGAGCGCTGCAGCAGAAGTCAGGGTGGGGAAGGAAACAGGTCCACGGTCTACTGACACAGAGGCAAGGTGGAGCAAGCAATCAGCCCAGACTTGAGTTGAGCTTAGGTGACATCAGAGGGTGCAGCAGGTCCACACAAGCTGAGGCATGACCCCAAAGGTGCAGGTCAGAGCCAAAACCATGCTGCAAACATGTTGTTGCGGCGTGCGTACCAGGTAGTTGAGGTTGACATACTTCTCCAGGGAGAGGTACTCATCGCCAATCTTCTTGGCCTCCTGCACAGCATTGATTTGACATTGTAAGCTGTGGGACACCCTCCTGTGTGTATAGGAGGCCTGCCATTTTGTGCTCTGCTTGGCCTTCTTGACCTCACGCACAGCAATGGGGGCTGGGGCAACCGCATGGTATTTTACGCTTTTAAGGTTCACATCTGGCCCTGCAATTGTAGCTCATTGGCTTAGTGCAGTGGCTCATGCAATGTGCTGAGCTCAGCTGCATCATGTCTTGATACAACGCTACAGGAGCACCTCTATCTGCCGTGAAAGTCGGCAGGGAGCCAACATGGCTGCCATCAGCTCATGCTGCATGGCTGGGCCAAAGCTCTCCAGGTGAGCATGTGACTCATGCTGACAGAAGCAGGCAAAGTGAGGTGCTGTGAAAGCCTGCCACCCATTCTTGATATCTTGAGGCCATGAGAGCCCATGCACTGAAGCAGGCGTAAGGTTGACTGCAGTCCCGGCCGTGCATCATGACTCGTACATCGCACACACAGGTGAGTGCCAACCACTCAGGCTTCCCCAAGGCCATCCAGGCAGCCAGTGTGCCAAAAACTTTATGCCCAGATTCTGCCTCCCCAGATTCTGCCTCCCCTCGCGCACATGTGACCCACATGGGCGCACTGCGTATTCATGCTCAGCCCCAGGTGCTGGCTGCAGAATCTCACGGAAGGGAGCGCAGCAAACTTCAGGTTGCCCTGCATCTGATGGAACCCAGTGTCCCCTCCCTGCCCAACTCACTTCAGCCATCAATGTCGGATCTCTGCTGGCAGGCCATGAATGCGCAGCACTTTCAATCTGCAGCTGTGTCCCAACCAGCTCTATCTGCCTCTGCTGACCAGCTTTTGCCAGACACCTTGTGCCCCTCTGCCCTGGAGTCAATACACTGGAATCCCCTCTCCCCTGCACTTACGTCCAGCAGCTCTGTCTGCCTGTCCTTCTTCTTGTCCTCCCGCGTTTTGCTCTGCAGATCCTTGATGTCCTTGCGGATCTTGTCGAGCACTGCTGCTGTGTGCTTGCCAACCTTCTTCACCTGCAGGACATCATGCGAGGACTTGCAGCCCCTTCACCCGCAGGGCATCGTGCAAACCCCTTCATCTGGCAGGTCATGGGACCCAGGAGTGCCTCTCCTGTCTGGTGCAGTACCTGCGCCCTGCGGGGCACAGGAGTGCCTCTGCCTTCTGATGCAATGGTTGCAGCCTGCAAGGCACAGACGGGATGGGCACTGGGGCCAGCAACGCTGCCTTAGGCTATGCTTGCGTTTCCTGACCTGCAGGCGGCTGCCCACAGTGCTGACAAGCAACAGGGGTGTGCCCGCCTGTTCCCTTCCCCTGCAGGGGGCGGCCAGCCAGCCAGCTTGACACCGCACCAGCACGTGCTGCAGGCAGCCCTGCATGGACTGCTTGCAGGCGTTCACTGCCGGGCCACACTGTATGCAGTGCCCTCCCACACGGCCTGCAGATGTGCCTACTCTGATCCCTGCATGTCGCCCTCGTCGGCGTGCTTGCGCAGACACACCAAGACTTCATGTGCCCACGCACACGAGGCGCTGGCCTGCTGCCTGACAGGGATGCAGCCCCAGCCCCCAATGCGCAGCTTGACAAGGCAGCTGATGGGGACGAGTTGAACAAACCACACAGCCAACGTGCTTGAACATATGGAAATGTGCACCGCCACAGCACACCTCCTTCTCGAGCAGCATGTTGAAGCGCTCGTCCGCCGAGGTGAGGTCTGGCTTGCGCTGCACAGAGAGGGAGGTCATGCGGGGGCTGAAGGCCACAGAGCTGCCCTCCTCGAGCTCATTGGCTGCCGCCTTGATCAGATCCTTCAGGGACTTGTAGTCAATGTACTTGTCGCTCCAGTCGTCCCGGGCATTGTCGTCCAGGTATTTGCTGCAGGGGCAGGGGGCTGATTGCAAAATAAGGCAGGTTCAGACGACATGGCCCGGGAGCCTGCCAGCGAGGTGTTTTTGCCAGCGGGGTGTTGCAGAGGCGGAAAGTAGACTGCAGCATGAGGATCAGGGCTACGTAACAGGGCAAGAGGCTGTCAATCAGCCACCGCAGTCAGATGCTTGTTACAAAGGCAGGTAGCAGGTTGCAGCATGGGAGCAGAGGCAGACAAGGGAGGCTGTCAGTAGTGAGCCCCAGAGTTTTTACAAGCAGACGGCTGGTTGCTGAATGGTGCGCAGGCCACAGGGTGGCTCTCTATGGCTGCCACCAATGAGCCAGATCATGCTCAGAGTGCTGCAGAAGGGGATTGGCACAGCAGCGCCAAAGAATTGCAGCACGCACCCGAATTTCATGTTCTTTTGCTCCTGGGGCTGGCCTGCAGCAGGCAGAGCACACAGCCTGGACATCCTGGGCGAGGCAGGCATTTGTGCTGTTACGTGCAGGTCACGCAATGCTGCACAAACACCTTGGAAGAGCAACACGACTGCATGACAGTGCCAGCATCTGGTTTGTCACGGCTGTGGCAAACACCGTGCTTGTTTGAGAGCATGGCGGGTCACAGGGACTGCACCTGCTCAGATAGATATGGCAGCACACAACTGATTGGGTAGAGTTGCTGGGGGCCTACAAAGGCGTCATGCTAGCTTTCCTTCCACAAGCGGCTGGGTCAGCCCCTGACTGTGCTTGAACACTTTTTTAGACAAAGCTGGACAGCAACGGCATCAGAGACCTCGATCTTGCCCGCCTGTCTATTCCAATTGCTGATGTCGTTTAGTCTCTCTGCATGACCGAGCCCTGACAAGGGTTCTGTCACAGGAAGATGCTTCTTCTGCAGGCAGGAGCATCTCAATCAGGACTTTGAACATCTGGCTTAAACTCCGACATCTCACTGCAATTGTGTGCGCAAGCCCTGCACGTTAGGATTGGAGGAATCTTACTGGGCACACAAACGATTGGCTTTGAGTTCAGCAAAACCCGGTGTCTGCATCAGGTAATGTCATGCATTGTCACTCTCCTGCTGCTGCGGCATCCCTGCCAAGACATCTGCCCTATCTGAAACCAGTGATGCAGTGGTCAGTACTTGCAGCCAGTGACACAGAGGCTGTGCTTCACAGGGTTTGACAGTGTGCTGGGACAATCAGAGGCGGCAAAGCAAATATACCAAAAGTGCCCTCCGTCAGGTGAACCCCCATGTGATGGTTCAATCGAAATGGCAGCATGGAGACGTGCGGCGTGATCTGCTGTCTGTATGCCATGCCTCAGCCTGCTGGGGATGGCAGGAGCAGCAATAGGCATGCCTGAGATGGCATTCTCTGATGACACCTGCTCGAACAGGGGGTGACACCCAGTGTGCTGCTAGCAAACTACCGGTGCCGTGACATTTGACTTAGCCAAGCCTTGTACGTGCAGTGCAGTAGCTCCACCAGCGCACAGGCATCATGGCGACCCTTAGGCGGACTGATGCCAAGGTGCAGCTGCACCTGATTGTCCTTGTGCATCCTGACTGCCAGACTGGCATGCTGCAATCTGCCTGCCAGCGGTGTGTCAGCAGTGCCCCTATGTACTGCCAGGCTGGCTGGTGCCAGAACTGCTCTGCCTGCTGGCCATACGAACCCTGTCTATGTTGCTTTTGCAGGCCTTCTTTGGTGAGTGGCAGTGTGGGAGCTGATTGATGCTGGCAGCAAAGCTCAGGAAGCTGCTTGCAATGTGGCAGGCAGTGTAGCCAGCCTGCTCGGCTGGACAGCTAGGCCCAGGCCAGCTGCCCCACACGCAGCCATAGACTTTGCCATGGTCATGAAACCAGGCTTCATGTGGTGCCGTCAGATGCCTGCCTTGATCTCTGCCTCCATCTGCACCTTGCAGCTGCCCCTGCCTTTGCTGCTCAACATGCAGCAGCCTCACTTGTGTCTCTCTCTCACCTGCAGCCAACGAACGTACCTTCCTGCACTGGTTAAACATGTCTGTGACAGTGGGCAGCATCTCAGCAGCCCTCATAGGTGAGGCGCCGTTGTTGCTTGATGCTGAACCACGACATGGGATGCCATACTGCTGTTGGGTCACGCCACCGGTGCTTGTCGCCCAGCAGCGATTAACTGCTGCTGCGCATCATACTGGAGGCTCCATACTGCCTCCAACCTACTTCGAGGCTGCTGCCGCCGCCGCCTGCTGCAGCCTGTGCTGTATAGCTGTGCATCCGCTCGGGGTGAGCCCCCCCCTCCCCCACCACAAATTGCTCTGGACCCTGCTGCAGACCTGCCAGCAGTCTGCTCTGAGCAGTCGTCCACCCCTACCTGCAGGCATAGCTGGTCACGTGCACAAGTACGGGCAGCAGGAGTATGAGGCGCGGGCCATCTTCGTGCACTCGGTGGCCATTGTGATGCTGACGGTGTCCATTGGCATGGCAGTGTATGCCACCTTCAACTTTAGGCAACGAATGAGCTGGCTCGCGTGAGTTGCAGCAGCATACACACGCAGGCTGGTGGCCTGCCTTGGTTGCGCATGTGCAGGCTGCATGCCCAGTCCTCAGCAGCGGGAGCCGCAAATTCAGGCCAAGTGTCATGCGCTGCCATGGGTGCTTTCGCCGACTCGCCAGCTGCACATGCTTCAGCATGCTGTCTTGCTCTGTGGCTGAGTACTGCGCCCCTGATGTGTGAGCTTCAGCACTTGGTCTCAGCGCAACAGACCGCGAAAGCCTGGCATTGACATGCACCCTGCAACCTGGGGGCTCCCTAAGTCATTCAAGCAGCCAGGCCCCAACACACAATTTGGCAGCAGCAGCAGCAATGGCAACTGCGCCTGACCGACCAGCTTGCTGACTGCAGGAACCGCGTGGATGCAAAGTATGATGACAGGTAGAGGCCTGAGGCATGCTCTGTCCATTAGCTGCTGACCCTGCTGCACTCCTTGCCCAGACATGGCAGATGCTGCTGCCTGCTGCCCTTGCTGCTTGCTGTCCCTGCCTTTCCGTCAGGTCTGCCTGGCCCCTATTCACCACCTGCAATTCCGCTGCCTCTATCTTCTGCTGCTACACTGTCAGGCCTGCCCTCCCTGTTTGCCCTCCACCCATCACCTTCCCCTTGCTGCAGGGTCCTGCCTGTCGTGCTGAGCATCATCATGATGGTGGCACTGTCCATCACGTTTGGAGGCAGTCTGTTGAACATCATCAGTCCATCCTCAACCTAGTGTGGCATGCAGTCATGCATGTTGGTCCCAAAGTAGGCATGACGTCCAAGTCTCAGACAGCAGGTGTTCAGCAAAACCAGCCTGGCCCCCACACGCCCACTCTGTCTTGGAGTTCAGCACCAGTAGTGGTCCACGCGCCTCCCTGACATGTGTGTCCCATTGCAACAACCTGCACATTTTGCCAAGAACGTTGACCCCTCCCATGAAGCGTTTTTCACATTCTCATGCATTGCTGCCAAGATTCTCATAGTGGGATGAATTTGAAGGAGCACAGGTGGCCACTCCAAGGGGCTTTTCTCATTGACACATGCAGCTTCAACTGTCCTGCGGCAGGATGCTATCTTTTGGTGGCAGAGGAAGGTGGCCCGCTGACTGATGTCCTTTGATTGCCTGTGCAATAGCGTGCACCTCCCTCCTTAAGCTGCTCAGGGCTGCACTCAACTGCTCTGTGGGATCTCCCCATTCCTCCCTGTTCTCAAGCACCTCCTCCGGAATGGTGAACATGCTGCTTGTGCTTGCAGGCACCACCTGCAGGGGAAGGCAGCCCATCATTTCGGTTGCAGCTCTCGTAGAAGCCAGGCACAGCTGTCTGCAGGATGCTTCAAGGCCGTGTGATTGGCGCCAGGCGGTGGCTTGCATGGTATTTGAGGAGTAGGATAGAGCAGACACATGAGGTGACGCTGCCCTGTCTGCGCAAGGCAACCCTCTGCTCCAGCAGCCTGGAGGAGCATTTTGAAACCCCGAATGTCACACACAGCGAGGCAGACAGCTTGGCATTGATGCCCAACAGGACAATCCTGCAGCAGCTTGCCTTCAAGATGAAGGTGTGGGGCGGGAACCACTCAGGGTGTCCTTTGACAAGCCACACTGGCAGAACAGGCTCCAGCTCATTGATAACTTTTGCACGAGCAGCCACCAGGCGCAGCCTGCCTCTTGGAGCCACCCTGCAAATAATTGCAACAACTGTGTTTGGAGTGGCACTGCCAGGTTGAGGACGGGTGCAACCCCTCCACCAAACCCAGATTGTGAATGGTGTTCCCAAGAGGGGCATGGCCCAGACGGCGGTAGACATGAGTGTACCAGAGGCCCTGCGCTGGATCCAAACCTTTCTGAAAAGGCCTCTACTCTTAGTGCGGTGGAGGCAGCGGCCACGCATGCAGCAGGGCCAGGAGCTCAGCGGCCAGCAATAACCTCTGACCCGAGGTGTGCTGAAACAAGAGGCAGGGGCATGCAGCCGTGCAACCTACCTGCTGCAGACCTCGCTCATCACGGCAATCAGGCAGGGCAAGCCAATGCCGCCCAACACAAAGACATAGAGGAACCTGCAGCGACAAGCACAGACATGCCTGCTGGTGCTTGAGCTCTTGGCCCGCAGAGGTTGCAGCCACATCTGCTGACAGCACTGCGCCCTTTGCGCTGGCTGCTGTGAAGTGCAATGCGGCATCCTGAGCACAGGCTCGCTGAGCTCAGGAAGATGTTGCAGGACTCACATGAGGACCAGACCCAGGACGGGGTTTGGACTGCAGGGCACAGCATATGTGTCTGAGCAACGTGTAAAAGCTCAGAAGGGCCCCTGCTTTCTGAGAGAGCGGATCAAGCCCATGAAGGCAGCACAGCCAGTCACAGGCAGACAACACCTGTTCCAGATGATTTCCATGTTTGCACCGCCAACCAGCATCTGCACATTGGGTCACAGCAGTGCTGCTGATGGCATTGTCACCATAGAAGCTGACTTTGTCTTTGCACCTGGAAGCTGAGGGCAACAGCACAGAGTCTAAGTGGTGCCATGGAGCAGGCGCAGCTGAGGTAGGGCCCCATGTCCTGTGACCCGGCTGGGCAACAGGCAGCACTGTCAGAAGGGCCAGCACAGACATGGTCCTCATTGCGTGCCCACCTGAAACGTGTGAATGACTGCGCGGCCGATTGTGCTGTACTCCTGCATGAAGACAGGAAGGCAACGTTACCAAGAACAGAGATGCTGCCAGAAGCATGACTCTGCAGGGCTTTGTGACAACTGACTCTTCAGGGGGCACACGCACGTGACCGCTGCTCACCACAGATGTCCAAGCCTCACCTCCGCCTTTTCGTTCTGCCTGAACAGGATGTAGAAGCTGCAGGCAAAGCCCCAGCCCACAATGACCAGCAGTACGAGGAACCACTTCACCTCCTGCACAGGGTGCTGGCAGCCCTTGATGCTGCTGCATGTGGTCATCTGGCGTGAGGCACAGGGGGTTGTTGCCTACCACAGCCTGGATGGCAAGCATTGCTGCTTCCAATCCAACGACCATTACAGGGCCATGAATGCAAAGCTCTGGGCACGGGCAGAGAGGCCCTCACCTCTAGACACGTGCCATGGCAGGAGCACGCTGTCAGCCCACAGATACTGCTTTCAGCTTTGCCGCCTACAACCCACCTGCATCACCTCGCGCACAGTCTCCACAAATGGGCTACTGTGGGGCTGCAACACCCTGCAGAGGACAGCCGCCAGTGACTGCAACCCCACGCACTTGTCAGAGGCATGAGCAGCACCACTCTTTGGCATGCAATGCGAGCCTGTGCAGCAGCAGCAAGTGCAGCAGCAGCAAGTGCGCACCTGCTGAAGTACAGCACCCTGATCTGCAGGCAAATTAACCAAACGTCATGTATGTGCGCAACATAGGGCTCTCTGATCAGTAACTACTGCTTGGGAAACCTGCGCAGTAGAGCTAATTAACCCTCATGCAAGCGCACAGATGCCTTGGCAAGCTGGAATGGAATGGATGAAAGGAGCACAGAGCATGCGTGCAGCAGCTCACGGTAACAGCCCAGGTGGACTCACCCACAGCAGCAGGACCTGGATGGCCATGAGGCTGGACAGCCACTCAGAGTGCAGGCCCAGCCTGCCCAGGTGCAACACCAAAATCACCACCTGCAACAGTCTGCATGTCTCAGTGGCTGCACTGCATCTCATGCACGACATGCCTCATGGCTGCCTGATGGCCGGCAGACACGTT
Source organism: Asterochloris erici (assembly GCA_019693375.1). NCBI lineage: Eukaryota > Viridiplantae > Chlorophyta > Trebouxiophyceae > Trebouxiales > Trebouxiaceae > Asterochloris > Asterochloris erici. The sequence continues at coordinate 279,906 of JAAMXJ010000488.1, forward strand.
CTCAAGAGTGCAGTGTCTGCCACGGCCTAGCTACCTGGGCGCACCTGTAGTGTCGCTTCTGCCCCCAGCATGGCCAGCACTTGCATCGATTGCAAGGACCCACCTGGAGGATGTAAGCCAGGAGGTCCATGATTGTGAAGACATGGGCCCAGGTGGAGAGCCCATATGCAGCCACAGTGGCTGCCTCAACCCACAGGAAGGGCAGCATGCCCAGCACAGATGCCGCCTGTGCTGCCAGCGCGGCTTTGCCGGTGCGGGTATGGGCCAGCTCGTGCAGAGTGGCATCAGTGTCCTCATCCTGCAGGGGCCAAGGGTCTTCACCAAGCACAATTCAGGATGTGCAAAAGGGCAACGCACTGCGCCTGCCCACATGCACAACAAATCATTTTGGTGGGGCGGCCATCTGCATCAGACTGTGCTGTGCCTTCTCAAACAGATGCAGGCTGGCACAAATCCTGTGGGCCAGGCAGCCCTTCTTGGATGATCAGTGAACAACACCTGCCGGCCAGTGGCCACAGGTGGCTCTTCTACAGTGTGTTGCATATCCATGTACAAACAGGCCACGGCTCCTGCACGGAACAGCAGCCCAGATGATTGAAAGCTGGTCAGCTGCTGACAAGTCTTGGCAGTGTCGGGCTCAGACAGACTTTGTGGGGCAACCATGCTTTGCCCTGCATCAAGAGCGTCCAGGGCCAAAAGCTTGCCTGGGGCAGGATGCATGAATGAACAATGATTTATCATTACAAATGACAGGTGCTTGCCTGGAACAGCAGCACAAATGTCTGGAAGCCTACTAGCCAGAGGAGGTAGCACAGGAGCTCTGCCCAGACCAGCCTGTGCGCCCAGCGCCGCCACTTGAAGTCCACTGTTGCTGCCACAGCCTCCAGACCCCAGACCTGCAGGCAGGTAGAGGAAGGGCAGGCTGCGAGCGAGCTGCAGCCTGTCTGTAGGGCTGCAGGCCTGACTCCACCATTGATGAGCAGAACCCTGTGCCAAAGGTGGCTGCTGGAAGGAATGCATGCCCCGCTCCCCACTAATGTGCAGATGGCAGCGCCAAAGGCATGGGCACCTGCACTGTGCACAGAGCTGCAAGTGAGATACCGAGGAAGCAGTCTCCTAAGAGCAGCGCTGGCATCGCAAATCCTGTGCATGCATGTGCTGGGCGTCAGCAGCCAGCTGCTGGATGCCCTCACAAGCACGCAAGGGCTTTGTGGGCAGCATGCCTACCATCCGCCTGGACAATTCTGGCATCATGGGACCCTTACCCCTTTGTGCAGGGGGTTGAATTGCAGGCACAGCATGCCTGCCTGCCACTGACACAAAGGGAGCATGCTGAGCCACTGGCCCTCCGTGCAGAGTACTTGCCTGCGAGAGAGGCACGCCAGCCAACCCAACAGAAGGTTGTTCTGAGGCTGCTAAGCCTCAATACTGGGCTTGCCATGCACAAGATCTGTCCTGATCCGACTGCTGCCTTCATGCATGGGCCTGCCTGCAGGGGGAAACATGCCAGACAGTCCCGCAAGAGATTTGGTCTCAGGCTGCCACCCCTCAGCGCAGAGGACTTGCCTGCAGGGAGAGCATGCCAGCCAGGAAACGACACAGGAGTGGCCTGATCAGGCCCTCATCCCCTGGTGCTGCTGCATTGTGAATGGTCACCATGCTGCATGCCACCTGCACTTGCGTGCTCCAGCCTGCAGACAGCAATGGAGCTTTGGTGGCGTCCTGCTTGGTTGGCAGAGTGGGAGGAACCGCAGCCTACAGAGCTGTCGCGCCCGGTCTGCCCGGCAGACACGCTGCAGCCTGCCTGGCAGTCTGCTGACCGTATTGAGAAGCATAAGCACCACCTTGCGGAAGGCTGTTTGCGGGTAGGCATGCAGGACCTCCTCCACCTACAGGCAGCAGCTGAGGTTGGACTGTAGGCAGGCATCTGCAGATATGCACATTGACTGCCACTGCAGCACGACAGGGGAAGAAGTCTTCAACAGTGACCCGTGACACTCACCCTGAGGGACAAGAACAGAACCAGAGCTGGCATGTGCAGTGAAGGCACAACATCTTCCAGCTGGGCTTGCATCGTCTTGCTTCACCCGCTGCACTCTTCCTCACACACAGCAGCGATCTTGCTGATGCTGGGCCGGCGCATGACGTGACACACCTACAGAGGGCTTGTCACCTCGGTCCAGCTCGCGCCGGCACAGCTCCTCCCAGCGCTGTGCATCTGCCTCCTCTGCCCCAAAGGTCAGCATGACGTCATCATCCAGCAGGCGCGCAACAGCGGCGTCCTGCAGGGGTCAGCGTCTCTGCAGCTCCAGGCCAGCACATGGTCCTGCTGGGTTGCACAGTGCACTTGGAAATGCAACTGCTGCAATCTGCTCTCTTGAGGTGCACGACGCATTCTGGTGCGCTACTGCTGCTGTCTGCTATCACTGAGGGGTACAGTGCACATTTTTATGCTACTGCAGCAATCTGGGGGCGGCTGTGCTGCTGTGCAACATCAGTGGCAGCCAGGTTACAGAATGGCAGCGCCCTTCAAGTCAGGCATCTCCTGCAGCGTGTGGAAGAGACTGTGCTGCAGGAAAGGGTGCATGATGCTGACAGCAGTGCAAAGGCGCTCCGGTGTTGCAAAGGGGGTTGCTCAAGCTGTGTGGCATTTGTGTACGTGAGTTCATGCAGAATGCCAATCTGGGCATCTCTAAAATTTGCTGCATGAGCCAAACAATACTGCAAGGCAGTCTATCTGAGCCAGCCTGCCAATGCTGCTGCTCCAGCGGCTACCTTCACTGATGGACAGCCTGGCTGAGCCAGCATGCCAATGGTGGAGCACCAGCCAAGCTTTGATGAGGCAGCCTCTAGACAGTGGGGAGGCTACATTGTCAAAGAGCTCCAGCAGGCTTGACAGTCTGTACAGGCCATGCATGCTCACCCTGACTCTGAAGGTGCCCAGCTGCTTGACTCCCTCCCGCTGGACCAGCTCAATTACCTTCAAAGGTCAGCGAGCTCCAGTCAGTGCCAGGCTCAGCATGAAGCGCTCAATGCAAGATGTGCGTTTCAGCCCAGCCAGCTCACTTCTTCTGGGTCCCTGTTGATGAGCTGCTGGAAGCTGAGGTCAGTGCAGCCTGACTCCGGGTCATCTGTCTGCCTGAGAAGGACCTCGTGCGCCATAGTGATCTCAGAGCAGGCGCTGATCTGGACTTCTCACCAGGGCAATGATGTACATGCTGATAAGGCCTCCATCAGGGGAAGTGCAGCCCTGATGACAAGCATGCTTTTGCAGCAATGGGCAGTCACACTCTGTTCAAGCACCATTTGCCCACTGGTGGTAGGGCCTCACCCTGCTGCTTGCTTCCAAGACACTGCATGAGGCTTGTCAGTGAATCTGGTTTGAGAACTCCTGCAAGCTCTAGAGCCAGATCTGGCGCAAAGCTTCTAATTTGTAAGGCGCTCTCAGCACTGCTTGTCATGCACGCCGGTCAAGACATGATGAAGCCTGCTCCCTCTCGCGCGAATGCACTTATGAAATGAACTGCTCAAACACACTTCAGGGGTCGCAAACTCGTGACCGGGGGACTCAATTCAATGAATTGCAAGATGGTCAGGGGGCAGTGCTTGGCACAACAGCTGTATGTGATCAGGGCCAGTATGGTACAGCAGGCGTATACGAGGGGAGGCGATGACATGTGCAGCCAGCATCACCCTGCCAGATGCAGCCCTATGGGATCATGCCTGGAGCTACGTGGGATGTTTGCGGAGTACAGTGGCTTCTCTGAGGGAATGCCATAGAAGTCCAGGGCCATCTCGCCTCTCGACAGCGTCACGGCAACAAAGCCTGCAGCGGCGGACAGCTGTCACATCAGCCTGCTGCTGCTGCCCGACTTAAGACAGTACATTGGAGCAGCTCAGCAGGCCACATGCACAGCCCTGCGCAGCTCAAGCCCGCCCCAGCAGGGCCATGAAGCCGGCAGTGCTGAGCACGCTCGAAGCAGCCCAGCAGGCTGCCAGGCCCCCTCATGTGCGGAGCGATGTGCAGGCTTAGGCCGGCATAGGCCCCCAGTCATGTGAGCTGCTGTGTACATGCTGAAAGCAATGCATGTTGTGCAAAACAAGTCAACTGCAAAACCATCAGCAGTAGGATGCAGGGCCGCAAATGACTCGAGCCACTGTGCACGAGACTGGCTGGTTGCCAGCCAGACTGTCAGGACCACATGCCACCCAGCAGCTTTGCAGACAGCAGTGCAAGGTGGCTGCTATGGCCACGGGTGATCCACTGCCCAGAGCAGCAGGTGAGGCGACCTGCGGTGTCATGCAGGGATGCGGCTGGTTGCCAGGCTGCTATGGACCCGTGGACCCCTTATGGTCAGTGAAACACCCAGCAGCCATGCAGCGCCAGGTTGGTGCAGAGTCGCTGCTGGGGTCACCGTCTAAGGAGGCCTGCATCAAGCAGAGAGGTGGCTGACCTGAGCCATCATGCAGGAACTGGGCTGGCTGCTGGTCCCCAGCCCAGCCGCCCCGGATCTTGCTGCCTGCCCCGCTAACTATGTAGGCCACCTCGTGTGAGTCCAGATGCTGCAGGTTGTGGTCGTGGCCGCAGAAGTAGGCCTGCAGGAGGGCAGCCAGTCGGCGCCAACTTGGTGCTGCTGCAGACATGTGCACGGGAGGCGCATCTGGTGCCGGAGACTGTGCTTGGGCGTGCAGAGGTGGAATTCCAGGGCAGGAGCGTCTGGTCAATACCGGAGCCGCATGCAGCAGTCAGGTGTGCCTAGAAAGTTGCTTTGTGGCCGCATGTTGGCTTGCAGGGAGGCTACACAGATGTGATAGCAGTGCAAGTGCATGTATGAGAGCCCACCCAGGTGCAGCTTTGACCCTGCAGAGCAACACGTGCAGGAGTGTGGCCCTTGAGGGCCTGGCTTTGACAGCCCGGAGGCCGTTGGCAGGGCAGCCAATGGCGGCAAGCTCCAGGGTTGGGCACAGCTGTGGGCACTGGCATCAGATGGGGATGGATGAAGGTCAGGGTTGTGACCACCCAGGTGGGCTTGTAGTGCAGCCCAGGGCAGCTTGTGGCAGCATCAAGCAGGCTGGATGCATGACAATCAGCATAAGAATGAGCCTGCAGGTCATGATGCTTCAGCAGGGATTGTGCCAAGCAGTCTATGGGGCCTGCCAGCAGCCTAGACCTGGATCAGTTGGCGCTGATGGCTCCTGCAGCCCAGAGCATGCATTGACGATCTGCAGCTGGGAAGATTGCACCAGGATAGGCAGCTGTTGGTATCATGTGTGCTCCTGCTGCACTTGTACAGAGCTGCATGGGGTGTTGTGTAGACCCAGGCCGGCTTCATCCAGTGTGGTAGGCCCAGCATATCATGGTGTCTGCCCAGGAGCCATGCTGCATCCCACCTGCACACCATACTCCTCCAGGAGGGGTTGAAGGTGCTGCTGCAGCTCGTCCGTGCCGCCATGCTTGCCGTTGCTGATGACTGGATGGTGCCCCACCACAATCTTCCAGTCAGCAGTGGACTTGGCCAGGCTGGTCTCCAGCTCTGCCAGCTGGGCAGCCCATGACTGTGACAGCAGGCCACCTGCAGCAGGGTAGAGTCTCACAAACTGATGGCGCATTCAGCAGATGGGAGTTTCACATGGGACCAGGGAAGGAGGGTAACACAGGGACAGCAGGTCCCCTGCAGAGCACATTGGTGACGTCAGCGTGCAGGTGTGTCAGCGCATGCAAGCAACGGCAGCCACGGGTCCCTGCGGCCAGGACAGGGCCCCAGGTGTCCCAGCAGGGCTGCCGCCCTGCAGAGGCAGCCATCAAATGTTCATGTGACTCAGACTGCCAGTAGCGATGATCGACTCTGCCGGTCAGTCAGTCTCTCTGATTGTGACAGCAGGCCGCCACAGGGTGGCTAAACCTGCGGGAATCAACCGGTTCTTTATGTGGCAGCGCTGCTCTGCAGGGGAACAGGCAAGTTGTGGCTGGGTGCCAGAAAAAGAGCTTGGAGCCAGGGCCTTCCCAGAAGTGAGCCCCTGTGGGGCAGCAGCATTTGTTGGAGGTCATGTCAGCTTTGGGCAGCCCCGGCCATGGACAGCACCCCTCCTGCCTGGCAGCGGTACGCTGCTGTGTTCTCATCAAACTAGGCATACTGCCTGCTCTCTTGCTGGAGTGAGTGCCAGCAGCAAGCTTGGGCAGACAAAGCCTGACAGGACAGCAGGCTGCTGCGGACAGCCCCATGCTGCAGACAGGACTGACGGGGTTGCCACGCGCTCGCCAGCAGCACTGTGACCCTGTATTCTGAGGCAATGTACAGGCAGACATTGACCACACCTTAAACACAAGAGAGGGGCGCACCTGGCGCATCAGCCCATGGCTTGTCTCTGTACCTCTCGACAAAGGGTGATGTGTCAACAAAGAAGATATCTGCATCCTGCATAGCATGAATACACAATGTGCCAGTTTACAGCTTGCTGCACAGCTCATGACAGCTCTGCCGGTCGATGCTTGCGACACAGAAAAGCAAAATGCACTGCGCCATGCCTGCCAGACTGCTCACAAGCCTGCTGCTCAGCTCAGACGCAGCTGTGCATGCCAGAGGCAGACCTTGATGCCCAATGTCAAACTGAATTGCCGCTGCAGGTTCCAGCGCCAGTCCCGCTTGGTCAATTCCACCGACAACTGCGGGCAGCAGACATCTGATCTGGCAGACTCATGATGCCAAAGCTAGGTTGCAGCCATCTCTCCTGGAAAGCACACCTGACTGGCAGGCATGAGCACATGAGGTGGCCTTCTGGGAAGCATGCACTGCAGCTGTGCAATCAAGTCAGTCCTACCTGATGCAATGGGCTCCAGCAGCAGTGGTTGCCGCAGTTCTGCCGGTCAGTGACAGCGCAGTGGTCGTCGTAGCCATCTTTGACCTCGCCGTAGTCATGGTTGCTGCAGCAATAAGCCAGCTGTGTGAGCACCCCAGTGATGACAGGCTAGCTGACAGCAGCTGACCCAACCCAAGATTTGCTTGGGCACAGCAGCAAGCCGCCATGAGGCCCCTCAAGTAGATCTTCCTCTGTGCGCCACGCTGCAGATGCCTTGTTGCCAACAAACTGCAATTGTCATGCCCCGACAAGCACCACAAACGAGGGAGCTTGAGAACAGCAGACACGCAGCAGAACACCTCAGAACCATGCCATCCAAATGTGTACCTATGCTAGGCTGCTACATATGCAGATGGCTGTCTGCATGATCATTCTGGGCTAGGGCCAACCTTGCAGCACTCACCCCAGAACCAGGTACCAGGGCACCTGCAGTGTGTTGTCTGTGTAAATTTCTGTGAAGCTGGTCTGGAACTTCTTGTCGCTGGTGCTGGACAGCCCACCTGCGGAGCGTGGGTTCATGTCAGCAAGACTGACAGCTTCATGCTGGGCTGCACAGAGCATGCTGCGGCTGCTGTTGCATGGCCAGCCTGCAGGGCACCAGCCTGGGACACCGGGAGCAGTGGTTCGCTGGGAGCAGCGGTTGTCCGGAAGGAGTGGTTGGTTGAGCCCACGTGCAGGACGTGGTTGCTATGTGGCAAGCTGCGAGCACTGTTAGGTGCAAGAGCATTGCCTGGCCAGCCTGCATTCCCGGCAGCTGCCAGGAGCGGGGAAGCCGACATCCAGCCTATGCCTGACACATGCAAGGGCAGCTGCTTGGCAATCCAATCAATGTGGAGCCTTGCGCCTGCCTCAGCAGCCGCTTGGAAGGCTCCACCTGGCCAGCCTAGACAGCCCACAAGCAAATGGTAGATGGAACTACCTGGCTTGTTGGTGAACTGCCGAGCCCATCAGCAAAACCGGCACATCATGCAAATTCTGCCGAGTTGCCAGGCATCAAGCGCTGGAGCCCTGGTGCCCTGGCGTCTCTGGTCCCTGCTCACTTTCATAAAAATTGTCGCCTGAGCTGACGACAAAGTCGGGCTGGAAGCTGGAGGCCACCTTTGTCATCAGGTCTGCCACCTCTGACTGATTCATGTCGCCATTGCGACCCCAGTCCCCCACCTGCAGGGTAGATGAGTGCCCTGTCTGTGGCCCACTAGTTCTGGCTGAATGGTGTGGAGACCACGCCACCCTGCAGCGCAGCGACAGGCACGTGCATGGCCCGCTGCTTCAGGGTGGTTGTTGCTGCCGATTATGTTCTGGGTGCCCCCTGCTGGACCTTTCCACTGCCTGCAGAGCATCAAGGTGCAATGCTGGAGATATGCAGACCGCCCAAGACTGGCACTGCAGCATCAGGATTTCCCCTGCAGGAATGCACAGCAGAGTCCTCACTGCTGTCTGCATGTCTAGCTGCCTGCTGTGCCTGGTGGCCCATGATGCAGTGCAGCCACATCCTGAGTGAGGGTGCCAAGAGGATTCTTGACATCCCAAAGATGATTGCTGTCCTGGCCAATGCTGTGGGGCTGCAGGGCACAGTACCAGGTGCTTGTGCTTCATAGTGTTGAGTATCAGCATCCCTGGCTTGAAAATAGATGCTGTCCCACCCTGTGCCATGTTTGCAGGCAGGTTGAGATGTTTCAGCCGCAACAGGCACCAGCACAAAGCCCAGATGTCCTGGCTTGAGGTGATGTGCAAGCAGAATGCGACATGGGTCCACAGACAAGCCGCAATGCGAAGGAGACCAGCATTGTTGATTGCTGAGGCAGCCTTCAGAATTCGCCTGCTCAGTCGATCAGGTCCCTACTATGCATGCCATGCAGCTTTGGGGAGAGTTGACACCAGCAGATGCCTGTGCACAACCCACCACAAAGAACTTGGTGATTAGGTCTGCAGCAAGGGTGGTGTTTGGTGCCGCCTGGACGTCACACCCTGCCTGCCGCTGCTCGCCCTGCTGCACTGAGAGGTGGCAGGCTGTCTGACTGTCTCCAGTGCCTGCTGTGCTGCCTTGCAGCTTTCGAGACTGATGGGCATCATCTGCCGATGCAGGGCCCACAAGCAGCAATGCCACCAGGGCTATGCCTGCGCCAATACTGCATCTTGTCAGCTTGCTGCTCAATCAGTGCCAGACTAGCACAGGCACAGAGGAATACAAGCATCTTGAGGGCATCTTGATGGCATCTGCTCTGTCACTTCCTAGCTCAGAGTGACAGACTGATCAGCTCACCGTTGGCAGCCCTCATCGTCACGTGCATTCTTGTGTAACAATCATGACAGACTACTCGACTTTACATTCCGATGTGGGCAGTGTGGAACGCTCTGTGCAAAACTTCGATGTGTTCCTCCATGTCCTCCCCAGCCGCTTTTCTTAGGTTGGCCCCTGGGCCATCCCTGGGTTGGCGTCCCGTTTGGTACGCTTATTGCTTTGCACTTCCTCCTCCGCAGGCGGGCCATACACTGAGCCAAACACAAGTGCTGCACGTTGAAACAGCATTGCAATATGATGCGCTCTAGTTGTTGTGTGTTGAAGCCAGGAGTTAATGGCACAGCATTTGGGCGACTTGCCAAAAGGTCACAAGGGGCATGAGACAATCAATCATCGGCATCAGTACTCTGCTTGTTCACAAGCTCTCAACAGCAAACCCTGCTCTCAATATAAATTACGAAATGATAAGGCTCAAGTGGGCTGCAGCAATTATGGGCAGGATGGTGGATTCGGAGTCCAGGGCGCTTCTGTACTGTCAGCAAGCCTATCTGCCCATGGCAGCAATGCCAGGCATGGTGGAGCTGGCACCTGCAACAGGAGGTGCCTTGCTTTGGAGGGCCACCGACTTTGATGCATGCATGGCTGTGCACGGCAAACCTTGGCTATGCGCTCAGCACCGGTGTCACTGCAGTCAACATCGCTGACTTTGCTGTTGCCACTGTTCAGCTTTGACCAGAGCCACCACTGGTGGCCATGGGCCATGAATGATGCAAAGTCAATATCGATAGGGCTGGCCAGCCCACGGGGGAGGGCTTCTGGCAGCAGCATCCTTGATGGCAGCAGCAGGTGAACAGCTGCAATGCCTGCGATGAATGTGGAAATACCTTGTGCAGGGCCGCCAGTGGTGAAGCCAATGGTGTAAGCTGCCCCAGGATTGACGACTGCAATGATCTCGGCAACTAGGCCAGCAGAGATGTTGCCTGGCACGACCTCAGTCAAGCTCAGCAGCTGGCGAACGTCATTGCCATAGATGCTGTCCTGTAGGTCCATGGGAGGGGTCCAGAGAGGCACAGGAGCACTGAACTTAGTGCTTCTACCAGCAGAGGTGAGCTTTGCATCAGCCAGCAAAGCTGAGCTGCAGGGTTTGTGCATGAGGTCAGCAGCGGCACAGCTTGCTGTGCTCTTGATTGTGTCTGGGCAAAGCCGTGACTCAGCCCGCAACAACAGGACCTGGACAGCTGCACGCAGTGCACTTGGTGGAAGAGCTCACTTTAGCTGCCACATGACAGCGACGCATAAACAGACAGGAAACTTTCAAGTTGACTCAGCAACTCACAATTGACAAGCAACCACACACCTCAGAATTGGCTTCACGCGCAGTGCCGTTGTGCTGGACATACGGCTGAAGGGCTGCGACATCGGAGAGAACGGCCTCAGGGAAGAAGAATTGCCCGGTGTGGACCTCATGAGAGTCCTGCAGCAACCACTAGGTTCAGTCACAAGAACACTAGGTCGCAGGTGGCATCTTTGCAGGCCACCTGGGCCATTGCCAGCACAAGTATGAACTACCATGCAGGATATCGCCAGGAACATGTAATGCAGCTTCAGCGCATGCAGAGGAATGCACTTGCTGCCTGCAATGCTGCAGCACAAGGCTCACCTCATATTCAATTGTGATGTTGGAGCTGGTGTTGTAGGGGATGTGCATCTGCAGCAAAACCCAGAGTTTCCATGTCGGACATCCTGAGCAGGTGGATACGTAGGATCTGTGGTGAAGACAGCCAATGACCAATAAGAAAACAAGCAACAAGGAGGGCGGCATTACGGTCCAGATAGCATGCGTGACAGCATTCTTGGACACAAAGCATGCTGCACTGGCTTGCAAGGGCTTGCAGGCCATTTCAACCCGCTGGCCAATACAGGATGCACAAGGGTTACATGGCACATGCAGGTCAGCTGCCGGGAGGCAATGCAGCTTCTCACCATGGTGTGGACATGCACTGCACGGCCGGCATACCAGCCGGGGACAATGGTGCTGATGACTGCCAGGCCATCCTCATCAGACATCACTGTGCCGCGCAGGAAGGTGAGGTTGTCTGTCTGGCTGGACATGCCGCCACCGCTGCCACCTGCAGGCAGCCCAAATGTGCTGCTGAGAGGCAACTGCAGAACCCCAGCTGAGGCAAGAGCAGCTACTCAGCTGGGGCCAGGCGTTCACTTGTGAGCAAGCATGACAAGGAGGTTTGCCTTGTGGACCAGGCATCAGTCACACACAGCCTACCCGACAGGGACGCACCATGTTTGGTGGCGCTGGTCCCAACCCAGCTTAGCTTGAGAGCATTAACAGATATGCAATGCATCCAGAGGCAAGCTATGACAGCAAGCACATGATGGTGTGGCAACACAGTAGCAAGATGCAACGGTGCTCATGACCCTCTAAAGGAGCAGGCAGTGTATCTGCACCTGGCCCTTGTGTTCCGCCGCTGGGCATGGGAGGACCGGCACCCATTGGTCCTGCGCCCATTGTGCCATTAGGCGCGGTGGGCATCACGCCACCTGCCGCTGAGGGGCTGTCTGCTGCTCCACCCATGGCAGTGGGAGCGCCCGTAAACCTGCAACAGACGTGTCCTCAGCCAGGACTTGAGCATGGGTGAGGGGGACAGCAGTATGCCTCTGCTTGCTGCCAAAACACAGAGCACGCAGCTGGGATGCTTCGCCTTGCACAGCACTGGCAGCACACACTGCTTGGGATTCCGCCATCTGGCTGGCCGCATATCTGTCAGTCAAAGAGTTGCGCCTGGTGCATCTGGGACCCAGCTGGCAGCAAGGTGGAGACCAGGCTGGGGGCTCACCCTGAGTACTCCCCAGTGGCATTGCAGTGCCAGATGTCGACAAAGACACCGTCCAAGGGAGCGCAGGTGGTGTCGAGGACTGTGATGCGCAGTTCCAGGGGGACGCCTGCCTGCCCCTCAGTGATGTCCTGGCGGAAGAGGTCTTCTTCCAGGTAGTAGGGCCTGCACAGCACTGATTGGCTCTATCAGACGGGAGCAGACTGTGGCTAGGCTGACTCAGACTGGGTCAGGGAGGGGTGGGTGAAACAGAGCAGACAGGGCCGCGGAGGCAGGAACAAGAACTGGTTTTCAGCTGCCTGAGCCATGCAAGGGCAGGAACACAGCTGGCCAGCCCAGTCTGTGGTGAGAGCCAAGGCCTGGTTCAGCCAGCTGCTTGCATCCACAGCAGGCTAGCATACGTGAACTCTGTGTCATAGACTCAGTAATCGTATGATGCAGGGCAAGGTGGTTGAAAAAGCTCCAGTTGCACTATCAGCAGCGCTGGGCCCACCAGTGAAGGGTATATCTGTGCAAAAGCAGCAAAACAGGCATAGGCTAGCTGGGCAGCAGCAATGCAGATGTGGGTGGCAAAGGGGGGAAAGCCGCCAGCTGACTGGACTGCATCTGCGCAGATGCAAAGTATTGCATGCAATGCTTTGCCAGCTGGCAGGGCTGTGCACAGTGCAGCTCAGATGGAGCTGGGAGGCAGGGCTATGCATGACTTATCCGCAGGGTGCTGTTAGTCTCGTGCTGACTCAATGACCTTGACTCAGAGGAGGCCTTATCAAGCCAGTTTGGGGCACCATCAGCATCTGGTGGGAAACACATGTTGCTGTGATGGTGCTCTGCTAGCAGAGCAAGGTACTGACAGGGTGCTGACAGGGTGCCGACATGCCTCAGGGGGGAGTGCTTCTTGGAGGGTGCAGACTTGGTACAAGGCACGCTCACCCCTGTGTGAGCTCTGGGGTCATCTGGCCGCCCCAGTAGGCCTCGCACTCGGTGGATGGAGCAGGTGCCTGCAAGGCGGCACCTGGCCTATCATCCAGACAGGCAAGGACATGCTCTTGTTCGTAGAACAAACGCCTACAGGGGCTTAGCTGCCCTTGGGCCTTCATGCAGCAAAGCACAGGAGGCAGCTGCAAGAGCGGAGACCCTCACCGCATTGAGATCTGCTGCAGTCAGGTCATCGGTCTGGGAATGCACGGTCGCAACGATGAACAAGATGCAGACAGAGAAGAACAACATCCGAGCCATGGCTGTGATCTGCGCTTGCGCTGTTGGGGGGCAGGTTGGTCAACAGATACGAGAGCCGCAGAGGGAAAGCTGAGTTGCTCAATGCGTCCAGGACAATCGATTCGACTGGGCAAGCCGGGCTGAAGACTAGTTACAGTGTCCTAGGTTAAATTGCAATCTCTTAGGCCATGACTCAAGGCTTATGAGCTTCTTCCACCTTCCCCTGGTTGAGTCAAGGAAAACTGTTTTTATCGATTTGAAAGTGGAGTGACTTGCTGAACTTCACATCAAATATGCTGCCAAAGCATTGGCCTTAGATATATGAATCAAATGCGACGCTGCAAATTCATTTGTGTCCGCGCGGGCAAAGCAGTGTCAAGCCAATTTGGCGGGCGATCGCGCTTGGGATCTTGTCTGCATGTGGAAGCTGGCTGCAGGACTCACCTTTTTATGCAGCCTCTCCAGCAGCTGCGCCTTTAGCGCCCTCAACAGAATGACCAGCCCAAAAAACATCCAGTGAACCAGGAACAGGCCGAAGAAAGCCAGCGGCGACCACCACTGCTCCACATTGAGGAACTGCAGCAGCACAGCACGTCAACGGGGAGCCATGGCCACAATGTCAAGATCCAGTCAGTCAAGGCATTGCTGACAGCATTGTGACCACCCTGGGCCCACCTGTCTCACAGCAGCAGCGCAGGATGGCAAGGAAAGCCACCAGCTGTGCATCCGAGCTGCGGGCCTAGTCTTGCAGCCATACGGCAGAGCAGCCACCCCAAAGCACAAACAGAAGCCCCAGCCGTGAGCAAACTGCAGCCGTTCAGGGGAGCCGCCAGTGCAGTGCAGCAGCAGTGCAAAGACTCAGCCTCGTGCTCAATGGCGATGCCAGACGCCAGGTTACGGTACATTACTGGTCCGTTCTGCACCGAGAAGACTGAGCTGCCACTCAAGCAGACAGCAGACAAGCCGATGCAAGGCACAGCAGTAGTGGATTCCCAGGACGCTCAGCAGTCTGGCTGATTTGGCTGGCTCTGGTTCACCGGCAACAGGCTGAGCCTTGATTCTCATTCCCAGCAAGGTGAGCCGTATGGACACCGGTCTCAGATCTGACCTGTCCAGCGCAGCCAAAATCAGTCCAGTGCAGCTCAGCCACCAGAAATTGCACACATAGAAGGCTGGGATATGTTCCAGAGTGCAGCAGACGACGTCATATTGCTGGGGTTGCACCCCTCCTACCCCACTGACTGGTGCAGTGTTTTGTGGTACTGCATCTGGCCTGTCAGTGCACATGATGTGTGCCACGCAAACAATCTTGTTGGGTACAGAGTTCACCCTGTCCTTAGAAAGGGTAGCTTTGCCCAGCAAGCCAGCCGTCCATCTCTCAGTGATGGACTGCCTGACCAGCACTGCCTGGGCTGCCTGAGTTGCTGCTACCCAAGATGCACCAGCCATGGGCCACCCTTGCACAGAGCAGGAAGGCAAAGTAGCTCACTGGGTAAAGGAAGCGGCCAGTCCTCAGGTAGTGTAGCTGTGCCCAGATGCCATACAGGCTGCTCCAGAGCCCAACATAGCCCATCAGGTATGCAAAGATGGGCAGCGAGTTCAGGAAGGCCTCTCCCAGAATGAGGGCGGCGTTGAAGCCATGCTGCACAGGTGTAAACGGGGGCATGAGCGTTTGACAACAGGTATGAAGCCTGAGCACAACAGAGAGCTGGGAGCCTGGCAGGCAGCTGAGTGCTGCCTGTGCTCAGCATTGGAGACAGGGCGGGATGGTGCATCAGGCGCACAAAGCTGTGGCATGCAAGATGGCTGCACGCAGGACAAACAGAGGATGGTCACTATGCAGGGCCTGCAGCTCAAGGCGCAGGGCTAGATTTGTCTAGGGGAGTCAAATGTGTGCTCAGCTCAGCGGGCAGCTATGAGGGGAGAAGAAAGCTATGACCAGCAGCGCCCGGGGAAGCCAGGGACACCGAAATGGCAACGGCAACTCTGATACAGCAAGCCAGCCAGCAGGTGAGCGTGGCTGGGCCATTGCGTGGGGCAGCGCTGAGGCAGCCAGCGTGGCCATGACTGCCTCCCCAACGAATGTATCTCACCTGGTTGTAGGACCAGAAGTTGAACAGTTCGATCTGGGCAAACTTCTTCCTGCAGGCAGGGAGGCTCCAGCTGAGTGCAACGTGCAGCCCTGCATGCCACCACACAGGACACCCCTTGCATGAGGCTGCACGCACAACAGCCAGCCCCAGCAGCATATCCAGCTTACAAGGACAGGCCGGCGCTGAGCATGGGCAACAGCGCTGCCGCCCTCAGGCTCACATGCTTAACAGCTAGCCCGCAGCATGGCACCCCAGCTTGCGTACGGAAGCTGGTGCTGAGCATGTGCCACAGCAGAGTCCACCTCAGTATGGTCCTGCACCCAGCCTCATGATTGAACTCAGGTCTTGAACCGGCGCTGAATGCAGTGTGCCACGGGCCCCAATGCAAGGACCACCCTCACAGGGATGAGGGTCGGACGTCGAGCAGAGGCCACAGCTCAGTCCATGCCCAAAACGCCAGCTCATCAGTCAAACTCAGAGGCAGCAACAGTCTGAAACAGCCCACCAGGCCTGGTGAGCCTAGGCTCACGTATTGGGGCTGGCGCTGAGCATGGGCCACAGCACAGTCCAGGTCAGGACGTCCACTATGAAGACTGTCGTCAGGTTGATGTGAAACATGCTGATGATGGCGTATCCCAGGCCATTCACAGTGCCTGGGGATTTGTGGTTGCTGCGAGGCTGCTTGCCCAGCGCCTTGACGGCTCGTCGCTGCCTCACAGCCAGCAGGCTGGCCAGCGTGGCGCAGGCAAAGAATGCCATGAGGAGGTAGTAGTTCCCTAGCAGACAGCAAGGACAGGGGGTCGAGCCGCTGGTACAGTTCAAAGACAAGGGAGAGAAACTTGTGAGGAGGCATTGCATTTCTGCCAGTTGGCAGCTGAAGAAGGTCAGGCCCGTGTCCGCTGCCTCACAACACTGCGGGCAAGTAGTGAGCTGACACAGGACCATGACATAGCAGTTGTGACCTGGCCAGCAGCAGGGGCTGGTCCAGGCTCCTTCACAGGCAGCACAGGACAGGCCTAGCACACTGCAAGGCTGGGCGGACAATGCAGTAGGCAGCTTGCCGCTTCTCCTTGAAGCACCTGAACTTGCTGCTCAAGTAAGGGGGCCACCATGCTGCCAGGGCAGCAGGCTGCTCAGCATGCAGTGCACACACCAGCATGCAAGGGTAGCGGACGGCACAGCATGCACTACAAAGGCACCTGGTGATTGGGCTGGATCATAACATCAGCAGGTGGCCTTGTCGATTGGTTGCACCACTCACATACTGTGTAGAACTTGAAGATGGCCAGGGTCCATCCCTTCCTGAGAAGCTGCGTCCCGCACACCAAGAGGCACCAGGCAAAGGAGGCTGCCCTATACCAGAGCAAGGCCTGTGGGGATACCAAGGCGCTGTCTGTGATGGCGGCAGCTGTTGTGTTCCAGGCTCCCCGGCGGCTGCAGGCAGGCGCACAAGCAGCATTGGCAGAAGTCAGGAGCACATGCCGCAAATTCACATGATCATGTCATGAGTTGAATAGCACACGTTGGCTACATAAGACGAGAGGGCCCTGCTTACTCTCCAGCGAGTGGTTTGTAGACGACAAGCCATGCAGCCTGGACAATGCCAAGAGCTTGCACTGCAAGTACAAGCCACGGAATCTTGGTCCATCGGTCCTGCCAGCCTAGCCAGGGGTCTGATGTGTGCACATTCATCCTGGCCAAGGGAGTGCGGCTTTCGGCAATTAGGTCTTGGCCCTTGCCGAAACAAAGGCTGCTCTACACTCTGTAATTGAAGCTCAATCAATCTCTCTTCACTCTAATATGGGCAAGGACGTGAAGAGAATCCTGATCACCGGAGCTGCAGGTCAGATGCAAAAAGCTGCATGTGCGCCACAGCATGCTGCAGGATGCATAGCCTTGTGCAACAGGGCCAGGTGCTGCCTCCAGGGAGCCTTGGGCCCTTCCCTAGCAATCACTGCATGCTGCGTCACCTCAGGGTTCAACAGGGTCCTGGCCCCCGCCTGTGAGCAGCGATTGTGTATGGTGCAGGCCAGATTGGCTATGCGCTGTGCCCCCAGGTCGCGCGTGGGGCCATGCTGGGCCCCGACCAGCCCATCATACTGCACCTGCTGGACATTGAGCCTGCCAAGCAGAGCCTGGAGGGTGTCAAGATGGAGCTCATCGACTCAGCCTTTCCCCTGCTGCAAGGCAAGCTGTGCTTGTGTACACTGGGAATGTTGCCTGCCTCGCGACTTTTATACTGTAGCCTCATTGACTGATCCCCTCCGTGCTGCTCATGGGGTATCGCAAACATGGTGTGTTGCTGTCTCTTCAATATTGGTGCTCATCACACACATCTGCTAACCTGTGGCAGTTCTAGTGACCCCAGACCTCTGCCAATGCTGCGCTTATGGGTTGCCCTGGTAGCCTCAAGGGCTGCAATTGTGCTGAAAGCCCTTTGCCTCAAGCAGACCGCCTTCAAATGCAGCACCTGGCGACACTACTGCCTGTGAGCCTGTCTGCCCACTGCATGTTTGTCGGCAGCAACTGTGAAAGCATGGCTTGAGCTGCGCTGCAGATAGGTTCACAGGCTAACAGACAAGATCCTTCCCGTTGTTGACATCTGCCAGAGCCTCTGTGCCCTCACCCTGCTGCAGACGTGGGAGCCTCAGCTGACCCTGAGGTGGCCTGCCAACTGCATCAAGTTGATGTTGATGCGACGTCAATAGCAGCGCCTATGCCTCCCTGCCGCAGATGTGGGCCCTGTGTCAACATTGGTGTGGCCTGTTCATTGCCAGCAGCAGGCGTCCCCATCTGTAAGGTCATTCATTTTCCACTTCCCCTCCCTCCATTTCATGGCCTGCACCCTGCAACAGCAGACGTGCATAGCTGCCCTTCTGTGCTGCAGGCGTGGTGACCACCACCGACCCTGAGGTGGCTTGCAAGGACATCGATGTGGCTGTCATGGTGGGCGGCTTCCCGCGTAAGGGTGGCATGGAGCGTAAGGATGTCATGGCCAAGAACGTGGCCATCTACAAGGGGCAGGCCGCTGCGCTGGAAAAGAACGCCAAGCCCACTGTCAAGGTGGGTTTCTCTCTGGGTGGGTCTGTCCTTCGAAGATGCAGCCCCATGTTGACAAGGGTCTGTTCTGGGACGCCTCCCCCAAGTGGCGCCACCTTGACCACCGCCCACCTGGCCAGCCAACACCTGAGTAGCCTTGCCAGCATCACTGTTGGCCAGCTCTTGTTGCTGGCTGCAGGTAGTGGCAGGGGGCACACCTTCCACTCCCTCACAGGCAGGAGCTGATCTGCTCCGCAAAGTCCAGGCGACGTTTGTTGCAGGGCATGCCCGCTGGGTCACAAGAGCCTGGTGTGGCTGCAGGTGATCGTGGTTGCCAACCCAGCCAACACCAACGCCCTGATCCTGAAGGAGAACGCGCCCAAGGTCAAGGACGAGAACATCACCTGCATGACCCGTCTGGACCACAACAGGGCGCTGGGGCAGGTCAGTCTAGCATACAGCCATTTTCCAACAAGCTTCCAATTTCGGCTTCTAGACATCGAGAAGGAGACTCTGTGCCACTGCATGTGAGACGTTGGGCCAGGTCAACACAGTCTCCCAGGGATCCTGGGCTTGTGGCTGCAGCCAGCTGCTTAGTTGACTGGTTCAAACCAAGCACAGGGCGCTGGGGGAGATAAGCTCAAGTAGTGCCAATCAGGGAACCTGAGCCTCATCTGCTCAATCATGCATGCACAAGGGACAAGGGGCTTGCTACTATGCATACTTGCGTGGACCACAACAGGGCATGAGTGCAGGTATGTTGGCCTTGCATTGGACTTGCAGCAAGGTCCAGACAGGCATGAGGCCTGTTCAAAGGCAATCTTGTCCAGCTCTGAGCAGCGCATAGGGCAGAAAATCATTTCGTGTGTGCTCCTGGATGCTGCCAGGACCACAAAAGGATATTGGTCTGCCAGCAAGGAATCTGAAGGCTGGCATCCCTGGGACTGAGGGCGGCACCTGCGCATACCTGCAGGTCACTCTCAAGGCTGGCATGCAGGTCATCCCTAAGTGCAACACATTGCAAGGTTTCCCTGCCTTCAACTACAGGTTGCCCTGAAGACGGGCGTCCCCGTGACTGAGGTCAAAAACGTCATCATCTGGGGCAACCACTCCAGCACGCAGTACCCCGACGTGACGCACGGCACCGTGGCGGGCAAGCCCATCAAGGAGGCCATTGGGGATGACAAGTACCTGCAGGGGGAGTTCATCGAGACTGTGCAGCAGCGGGGGGCAGCTATCATCAAGGCAAGTCCCTGTCTAAAGGGGGAGTATGGAACTGAGCTCCCAGCAGTGTTGAGGGAAGCATCTTCAGAGGCAGGCGTCAGGGTTGTCGCACAAGTATTGCCGGGGATGTGCCAGCATCAAGGCTTGGGAGGCTTTAGGTTCCTGGCATTTTTGCGGCGCCGTCGCTGCTGTTGCTGGCTCCGCAGCATGTCACTGCACACATGGCAAGCCCTCGCAATGGCACCCCCCTGTCGTCGCACTTGTCTGTGTTCACTCAGGCAGCATAACTCTGAGGACCAGCCATTGTCAAGGCAGTCCCAGCTGTATGTCACACTGTGGTAGGCACAAGTACATCACCGCCACAGCTGCCCTCTGGCACTCAGTGAGGCTGCAGGAAGCCTTCAGTGTCAGGATGATAGTGGGCTCAGTCCCAGATGCCATGCCCCACATGCAGGCTGGGACCTTTCTGATGGCAGGTGGAGGTTGCTGTCTGCTGCAACAGAGGACATCCCATCCATCTGCAAAGTACAGATTGCAACCACCCCCCCTGGCTTGTGCTGCAGGCCCGCAACCTGTCCAGCGCGATGTCGGCGGCCAGCAGCGCCTGTGACCACATCAGGGACTGGGTGCTGGGCACCCCCAAGGACACGTGGGTGTCCATGGGCGTCCCCTCAGATGGGAGCTACGGGACCCCCAAGGTCAGCTTGTCAAGGGCTGAGCCTGTGTTGCTGCTGCTGCGGCTGCTGCAGCCCCCCTGTGGTAATTATTTTTGCCTGCTTCGCAGTGCACCACCCTCTTGTGGCAGGCAGCATTGTTCCCTGGCTGATATTGGCTAGCCAAAAGTATGCAACCCATGCAACTGGTTGTTGGGCCTGCAAGTGCCTGCCTGGTGCCAGAGCCAGCAAGAGAATGCAGGTTGCAGTCAGCCCAGTGGGTCATACTCAATTTGAGGCGTAATGCTGTGGGCAGTGCTATGCAGTCCAGGGCTGCGAAGTGTCTGAGAAGGCAGCCACCGTGTCTGCTGCAGGCCAGGCCCGGCCAGCGCTGACTTTTGGCTTGTGTCTTGATACCCGGGCAAAGGGGGCAAGCTTCCATGTCTGCTGCAGGACATCATCTTTTCTTTTCCTGTCAAGTGCTCTGGCGGGAATTGGGAGATTGTGCAGGGCCTCAAGATCGATGACTTCTCCGCGCGGAAGATCAAGGCAACAGGTGACAACGCAGTTCTCAAATTTGTCCCTTGGCAGCTAGCTGCAAGCTGTCCTCATGACAAAAGCTGCAGCAGCAAGCCTTTCCAAAGCCAGATAAAATGGCCATGATGTGTCCTTTGCACAGTCACGACCCTGGTGCACTGCTGGATGCATTTTGCTCAATGGTGACAGGTTTTGCCAGCTGGCGCATGCTTTGCACATCAGGCAGCTTAGATGCCAAAACTGTGTGCGCTGCAGGTGAGGAGCTTGTGGAGGAGAAGAAGTTGGCCCTGCAGTGCCTCAGCGAGCAGGAGAAGTGATGTGTGTCATGCCCATTGCCCAGATACAGTCAGTGACCCTCTCAAATCATCTTGCTATTTGGCAAACATGTGAAGGCATAGGCCAGATGACAGCCGGCTGACAGCAAGTCCTGCAAAGCCCAGCATCCTGATCACGTGGCCTGAATTGTCCGCCCCTCAGTACGGTGGCCGGGAGACATCTTGACGACTCTGCAGTGACCGGGAAGGCTGCTGCAGGACTACCAGATATTCATGTTTTGCCTTCTTGCTCAGTTGCGAAAAAGCACAGATCCCCCGCTGCCGCGGGTCCGTGGGCTGGGGGCTCAGTGGCACGATCATGCAGCGAGCGCTGTGGGAGGAAGCATGCAGTTAGCCTGAGGCAGCTGGGTTCCTATGACGGGCAGGAGGGACTGTTTCAGGAAGATCTCCCAGGCAGTCGTTCTGCTGCTCTGTGTGACCTCAGGTGCTGCACAAGCAGGTAAGAGAAAGCAGAAGGTACCTTGGGCCTTATGGAAGGCCTGCAGCAAGGCGCACGGGGCATGGCCCTCAGACATACTGTCGAGACGCGCTGAAGTGCTGGTGCATGTGCACCGAAATGTTGCCGTCATGGCACCATAGACGATTTCATCATGTTCATAGTCTCCAGGCCTGCATGAACACAGCGCTCAGGTGTGCTCAAGGCAGCGTCCATCAGCATCTTGGGCCTGCAATGAATGCCAACTCACATGGCGTGCATGGAGGCCCTCAACTGCGTTGGCAAGCCGCAATGCCCCAGCAGCAACGTATGCTGCCTCCAGCCAGAGGGTGCCGCTTTGTGACTGGCAGTGCTGGCCACAATAAATGCGTGCGCTGGAACATTTGGTGCAAAGCTGTTGGGAGGTCAAGGGCAGTGTGCTGCAGAGCACCATGATGTCGAGCAGCAGCCGCAGGGAATGTCCTGGCAGAGACAGCAAAAGTTGCAGGCGCCCAGCTGCATGTTATGAATTCCTCTGCTGCCCTGCAGCCTCAGTACAGGTCCGGCACGCGTTCCAGGGGCACTGGCTCCCTGCCACTGGCCGGAGACTGCCTGCTGATGTATGCACGCTGCTGTCTGACACTATGCCCTCCCTGCTCTGCAGCCTCCGTGAACAGCAGCAGCAACGACACTGCTGTAGCCCAGGGTACTGGCTCCCTGCTTCTGCCAGAGATTGCGCCTGCGCCAGTCTCGCAGGACCTGCTGCCACCTTTGACAGCGCAAGACATTCTGAATGGGACCCTCGTGTTCATCATCCAGCTGTCAGGCGGTGGAGGCGGTGGAAGCAACGTCACAGCAGATCAGGTCAGCTGCAGGAGACAGTTCAGCTGGCTGTGTGTCCACGTGAGAAGGACTGTACAGGTCCTGCTCCTGCAGCACTGCCCCAGAACTGCTCAGGCAGCACTCTGGGTGCAAAAGCTTTGCAACTTGGCAACATCATGGATGCCTCCACTGCTCATAGGCTGAGTCGCATGCCTTGCTGCATTCTACTGGTGCACTGCATGTACGTGCACATGTACAGGTCCTCACCTGCCACCAACCTGCTTGCAGGCAGCCAAGGCCCTCAGCTACACCCTTAAGACTCTCATACCCTACGTGAACAACACAAACCTGCACCTGCTGGACTTTTCTCCTGTGGCAGTGCCCGAGGCGTCCAGCACGCAGAGCAGCTCGGGGCGCCGCCTTCTCAGCTCCTCTTTTGAGACTCATGTGCAGCCTCTGGAGCCCCCTGAGGGCAGTGTCATTGGCGAAGCAACCCTGGCTGCTGCACACAGAGCAGCTGTGGCCAGGCTGCTTGACGGGAAGGGAGCTGTGGCCGAGCTAGCACCTGCTTTACAGGTGAGTCCTTACACTGGCACTGGAGGGCAATGGCAGAACTGGCGCTGCTGCCCCCAATGTCACACCTTGGCTTCACAGCCTGGCAGGCTCACAGATGCAGTGGTGATGCGCATCCTGACCGAACTCCGGTGCTGCCTGCCTCTCCCATTGGATCACAGTTGGGGCACCACGCAAACTCGGTGTCCCTGCTGCCTGCCTTGATACAACCTGACCTGCCTTGGTACAAGCTGACCTGCCTTCCCAACTGCCTGCCAGGAGCTGCATGCAGCTGGGGAGGGCGCTGCGCTTGCAGAGCGCCTCTGGCAGCTCCAAGAGGCCCACCTGCAGGAGCCGGTGCCACCGGGCGTTCCAGAGAGGCCTGCCGCCGACAGGCACACCAGTGACAGCGCAGGGGAGACCGCGCAGAGCCTGGGACGCGCGACTCACAAAGAGCTCGGCAGGCGCAGCCTGCGGGCGGCCCCTGCAGGCTACGCCCCTGCAGCTGTGGCAGCACCTCCAGCAGTGCTTCCGGCGCTGCCCAGCCCACTCACCACCTATGAGGCACCAGGCCCTGTGCTCTCAAAGGGCAGCGCCAATCTGGAGACCGCGGTGGAGGAGGCCCTGGATGCCCTGCCAGCATACAACAAAACTGCCCCAAAACCACCTATGGGCCTGCCTACACTGAACTTCCTGTATGAGGTGGACACTGGCAATCAGGTGAGAGGCTGGAGCTGTCCTATTGTGTGTGCGGACACTGGCACCCACTTCAGGTTGAGCTTCTGTGTGGGGGCGGGGTTGGACACTGGCACCCAACTAAGGGTGTGCTCTGCATGTGCTGGCCACTGGCAACCAGATGAGCGTTTTGCACGACGTCATTGGCAGCCAGGCCAAGCTGAACATCTGCATGAAATGGATACGGGTCACCAGGTAAGCCTTTGTCAGCCACTCCAGAGCAGAGCAGATGGGTATGACATAGCAGCTTCAGCTGCAGTGTGAGTTGCATCATGGGTGTCTGCCTTTTCTGGGGCCAGAAAGCAACTTTTGTATGTTGCCACGTAAAGTCATGTACAAACATCTAGACTGTTTGGAGTTTTGTGGTCTTCAGTGCAGCAGGGAGTGTCCCTACAGCTGCAGGCCCTGTTCTGTTGAGTCGCTTGCTGCCTGACTCTGCAGCTGCTCCACACTGTGGCTGCGTCTGGCTCAAGGTCCCTGTTTAGTGCTGCTCCCTGTACATACTACCATCTGCAGTCAACCAGCTTTTTGTTGTGGAGTCACTTGTGCTGCATACAGTTGCCTCTGCACATCAGGCATCTTGCCATACTGCAGCAGCATCTGACTGGGTAGCTCTCAGTATGCATGGCCCCTATCCGGGCTGTGCCAGCTGGCTTTCACACTATCCAGGTATGTCTACATCAGGATCACTATTCAGAATCTCAAGTCTGATCTGGGGTTTGATTAAATGACGAAGCTTGCCTCCCCTGTGCAGGCCTATGTGGATACTGTCCATCTGGCACTGACTCAGGTCATCGTCAACGGCACCCTGTCCAACACCCTGCGCAGCAGCAGACTAGGCCCCCAGGTTGCTGCCTACTTGCTGGCCTTCCAACCTGGCTTCGGTGAGCGCAACTTTCAGGACTCACATTCTGTACACAGCCACGGTCGCGTTTGGAGCTCTCCTGCCTGCAACTGCCTCTGCATTCCATGGCAGCAGCATGTCACTTGTAGGGGGACCATGTTGGGCTCAGATGGCAGAGGCAAAGCGAAATTCCCAAACTGAAGCAGTGCGCCATGCTTGCAGGTGTGAGTTCGTACGTCGCAGCACCCTCAGCTGAGGCCACTGCCACGCCAGCACCTGGCCCCTCGGCTGTCAAATCCTATCCTGCAGTCCCAGGCAAGCCCAGATGCACACTTCCAGTGATACAAGTGTTGCGCCTGCTCATGCTGACCAGGGGAGGTGCCTGGAGCACGGTGCTGTTGCATGCCTGGTGCACACTCATCAATGGCGTGGCAGAAGTCAGCAGTCTGCTGGCCCTTTCTGCGTCCTTGCCCTGGCCGGTGCAGCACTGATGCGCATGTGCTGCTGGCCGCATACCCTTGCCCTGGCTCGTGTAACTTTGATCTACATGTGCTTGTGCCCGCACAGCGCTGACTGTGCCAATGATCCTGCAGCCTCCAGCGCCGGCAGCAACAAGGTGGAGACCTACACTCTGGGCATCATATTCCCGGTGCGCCTGCAGCTCAGCCCTACTGTACCCGCTGGGCAGCATCGCTGTGTCTGCTCCGCACCTCTCAGCAGTGCCTTGTGCAGAGCAGCGCAGCGCTGTCCTGCCCAGCTGGCTGCTATTTGATATGTACCGCTGGGCACAGCACTGCCCTGGCTGATCAGACCTTGCACTGCACCGCACAGCTGTCCTTTTTATCAGCCTTGCCTGGGTTGTCGTCTTGGCACCAAGAAGAATATTCAGCCTCAAAATGATGTCTTGTGCAGATTGTGTTCCTCGGGCTCGTCGCTTTCGGGCTCGTCGTACTCTACCGCCGGGTGTCGCTGCGCCTGAGGGCGGCTCGCCAAATTGAGGAGCTCTCCAAGCAGCGGCGGGATGGGGCACCCTTCGAGGCAGCAAGCGACTTGGAGGCTGGCAAGAGCTCCAAGTGGGGGTCAAGGTGGGCATGCACAGTGGCAGGCTTGCCAGATGGCAGTGAGCTAGCCAGCAGGATCCACTGGCTGGCAAAAGCCTTCTGGTCGGCAAGGGACTGCCAGTGTGTGGGGTCCTCTGGTCAAGTTGTGGCTGAGTGAAGGCCCCCTGCAAGAGCGCAGGCAATTTGAATCAGCAGGGTGCCAGCTGAGTAGTGTTGAGCTCTCCAGGCAGCGGGAGAACAGGGCATCCAGACCCGCAGGCAAACTCGAGGTGAGCAAGAGCGGCAAGTGGGGCTCCGGCTTTGTGCACACAGGGTTTAGCAACATACGAGAAGGAGTCCTTGACCTCACTGGTGGCATCAGTGAATTCTCATCTGAGGTTGCTGGCAGCCTAGTCAGGCTGGTGTGCCTGCTTCTTGCCTAGCCCTCAGGCGCAGAGAACAAGGTGGACTGAGCAGTGGCCGTTGCCCCCTGGCCCTTGATGGGCGTCTCTAAACGCCTGGTGCAGCGTTTCACTGACCCATCCCCTTGAGCTGTGCCTGGTATGACTGCGCTGGGTTCAGGCTGACCTGCGCCATGGTCCCTCTTGCAGGGACCAGCTGTACGCCGTTGGAGATGGCCTGAGCAGCGCCCGCAACAGCCGCTTGACGCAAGGGGGCTTGTCCCTCTCAAGCAGCGGGGGTGGCGACTTGCAGAGGCACAGCAGTCGAGATGACAGCCCCCGGCGTGGGGAGTCCACCTGGCTAAATGATCTGCCACGCATTGGCAGCGACTGGGAGATTGGGCCAGAAGACCTGACCATCTGCACGCGGCCCGACGGCCGGCAATGGCTGCTGGGCACGGGGGCTTTCAGCACGGTAGGCCTTGAAGCAGTCATCTCTCAGCATGGACTGGCCACGTGTTGCACCCAGGAAGCTGAGCTCAAGTAAGCAGAGGCCCTTAACATGGGACTGTTGAGTCAGGCCTGAAGTCTGCCTGGCCGGGTGTCCTGCGCTGCTCTGCGGGGGAGCCTTGGCCCTGAAGACCCGATCTGTCTCGGCGCCTGGTTGTGGGTGGCCGCTGGGTACAGGGGCATCCAGGTCCTGGGCTGCGATGGGCTGCGATGAGGGTGGAGTTTGCTCCGGAAGGTCTTCCTCCTGCAGGCAGTGACTGCTGGGCATCAAGCGCACTTCTGGATGGGGACGGCTGCAATCTCCGCACTAGCTGCAGCAGTACTTGAACCCCAGCTCTGTAGCCTAAAGGAGACAGAGCCCACAGTGCACAAGGGGTTTCCTTGTCTGCCTCTGCACGTTTGCTGTGTCTGAATGCATTTTCCTTTCTAGTCGGCTTCACTGCACACCGAGGCCAGATACATTTGAAACTCGGCCCTGTTGTTGACAGTATGTTTGATCTGCTTGCAGGTCTATAAAGGTCTGCTGCAAGGCGTACAGGTGGGATTAGTATACTTGAAATTTGCCATCAGGCTTAGTTGGCAAGCATGCAAGCAGACACACGTGCTCCCCAGCATCAGCCTGCAGTGCATTGTCATCCTCATGCTACTTGCTAGTCTTGCCGGCAGCTTCTCGCATGTTCGCAACACCTTCTGCTGCAAACGCCTGCTGTGCATGGAGCAGATGCTGAGCTGCAGGCTTGCCCGCAGGTGGTGGCGGTCAAGAAGTTCCGCCAGCCCGACCAGATACATGGCAGTGGGGGGTCCCAGCGATCAGCTGCACAGATGCAGAAGCGAGAGCTGCTCATCAAGCAGGTGTGTGCTTGGCTGTGGCGTGCTTGGCTGACAGCTGCTCGCGCAAGCCATTGAGCCATCTGTCGGCTTCGCTGCTGAGGTGTGCTTTGCTGCTGAGGTGGGCTTTGCTGCTGAGGTGGGCTTTGCTGACGCTGCTCTTCCTGCAGCAGGGGCGTCTGTGTGCTTGCTGCTGACCGGCGCTCTTCTTAGAGTACCTTGTGACTGGGCTTTTGTGTGCTTTGCTGAAGTCTCTTTTGCTGACGGCTGCTGCAAAGAGTGCTTTTGTATGCTCGCTGTTTGGAGCTGCCCACCTTGCTGGCAGACTTGCGGCCTTCCTGCAACAGTGCCTGCAAGCAGGGCTGGTCTGGCAGGGATCAGTGCAATGTGTGATGCTGCAAGCAAAAAGGCGATGCTGCCTGGCCCGTCGCCCCATGCGCTTGTGGCATCTCTTGTTCACATGCTTGGTGCTCGCGTCTGCAGGAAATTGCAGTGCTGAAGGCCTGCAGAGACCGCAACATTGTCCAGTTCGTGGGGGCATGCATTCAGGTGGGTGACCGCCACCTGTCTTATCCCAGCATGTTCTGTGAACACAGCAGCATCCACTATGTGGCCAAAACCAATTGTCATCCCCTGGACAGTACACACTGCAGCAGCCTTGCAGTGCTTGTGATGCGCCTGTCTTATACCCACAGCACTGGCTCTGCACACAGCGGCGCGGTTCACGGTGCCTCGTGTCCTGCCTTGTGCTCCCCCTGGACATCTACCCTGCAAGGCAGAAAATCATTTCGAGTGCTTGGCCCTGCAGCCGACCGAGACCCTGCTGGTGACTGAGTACCTGGAGGGCGGGGACCTGTTCCAGGCTTTGGCCTGTGAGAGCGAGGGCAAGCTCAGCTGGTACAGGTGAGCGCGGGCCTTGCCTTGACACACCGGGTGTTTCAAAAGCAGCCAATAGAAAGTTGGACTGGTATATAGAGCCTTGCACCAGGCCCAGGACCACAGGTTTGAGGGTTACACCTGCTTGGTAGAGCCTGAACGCTGTGCGTTGTGCAGCCCGGGAGATCAGGGACAACATCGAATCTCGGTGCATTCCAGAGGGTTTTCATTCATGTCCCAGGCATGTTTTGCAGTGTGAGGGCAGGCTCAAGCAGTTGAGGTGTGAATCGAGGTGGTGGTCAGCAGTTGTCTCTGCTGAAGGATCCCCTCGCAGCCAACTTGCTTGCTGCCCTTACATGAGCTGCTGGGGGCTTCCACCCCTGTCCCGCGTGCGTTGACTCGGTCTGCCTGGTGCAGGCATAACCCCATTGGGCCTGGGAGGCAGCTGGGGCTGGGGAGGCGCATAGCTATTGACATAGCCAAGGGTGAGTGGACCTGGCAGGCATGCTGCATGTTGCTGAGCTGGTGGCCGCCGATGGGCGGCCAGTGAGCAGCAGAGCATCTTCAGAGCCTGTCAGAATGCTGAATGCGCATCCCTCCTGAAGGTTGTATCAGAGGGGCAGCCATGAAAGTACATCCCTGCTTGGTGGTGAGCAAGCTGCTGACTGAGCTGTGGGCTGGCTGCAGGCCTCCACTTCCTGCACTCCAGGA
Organism: Asterochloris erici; assembly: GCA_019693375.1. Classification (NCBI taxonomy): domain Eukaryota; kingdom Viridiplantae; phylum Chlorophyta; class Trebouxiophyceae; order Trebouxiales; family Trebouxiaceae; genus Asterochloris; species Asterochloris erici. The sequence continues at coordinate 308,685 of JAAMXJ010000488.1, forward strand.
AGATTGTACATTTTGACATGGTGAGTCAAGCATTCGCCAGCTGTAGGCTTCAGGCTGCTGTGTGTCTGCCGTGTTGCCTCCAGCACATGAAGATCCAGAAGCAAGCCCATTTGGCAAGCCCTTCTTGCTGCCAGAGATGGAAGGCTTTCTCCTTGCACTTTCCCAGCCATACAGCTGCATGTGTCTGGTTGCAGAAATCTGCAAACGTGCTCCTAGCTAGGGGCTACACAGCCAAGATTGCCGATGTGGGCTTGGCCAAAATCCTGCACCACGAGTTCCTTTCGACCATGGCTGCCGTGGGGACGTTCTTCTGGTGTGCGCCAGAGGTGAGCAGCCTGCTGCCAGAAGCTCCCTGCAGCCAGGGTGTCAAGCACAGTGCCATTAGAAGGTTCCTTTCGCGTGCACCAGAAGCGGGCACTCTGAAGGCCCACCTGTGCATGGAATGCTTGGAGGATTGAACGCTTTCACTCTGCGCTGCAGGTGCTGCTTGGGCGGCCCAACTGCACAGAGAAGGTGGACATCTACTCATATGGGGTGGTGAGCCACTGATCTACTGCAGTGCTGTACTGCAGAAAGGTAAAAAGGCGGCTGCCCTGTGTTTCCGTCCACTCAGCAAGCTGCCTGCTGCTACAGGTCCTCTGGGAGATCTGCACAGGGGAGCCGCCCTGCAGCAGGGCCTTGAGGCCACTCAGGTGTGTACTGGCGGCGGCGGTGCAACTCATGCAAGGCTTGCAGCTTGTGCTGGCTGCCAAACCATCCGGCACTCAGCGTCTTCCCCTCACTTTCTGCATCAGCATCCGGAACTTCCACTGCCCACGCTTCTTGATCTTGGAGCAGGACCTTTCCTGTCTCAGCAGACTCTTGCTGAGCACACATGCCAAATGCCCAGCGGGAGCAGGGTGCCACTGTGCGACCTTGTATGTGGCCCACACCACTGTCCCCCTGCAGGGTGCCTGAGGAGTGCCCCCAGTCAGTGGCCACCATCGTGTCTGACTGCGTGAACGAGGACCCCGACAAGCGTCCCACGGCCCGTGAGGTGGTCGAGCGTCTCATGCGCATCCGCGAAACCCCCGGCAGACAGCCAGCCTCCATCCAGGAGGGTTCGGAGCCACTGCCAGAGGGCCTCACTGAGGCGGCCCCTGCACAGCAGGAGGCTGCGGCAGGGGCAGAGGCAGGGGCAGAGGCTCCCCCTGCGGCTGCCAGCGGGGAGGGCACAGATGCAGCGCCTGGCGACCAGCCGCCAGCTGCTGGTGCCGAGGCAGAGCCTGGCGGGCCAGGGCCCGGCAGCCAGGGGGGTATCCCCTTCGCCTCCATCTGGCGGGCACAGCTGTCCCAGCACCGTGCACCTGAGGGCGACCCAGCGCCCGTGGGGAGACGCCACATCGGCGGCAGCAGCTCCACCCGCCATCGGCGGACGATGTCGCTGCCTGCGCATGACGGCGTGCAGGGCGACCAGGAGGCACAGCAGGCTCCGGAGTCACAGGTGCCACTGCCAGATGCCACATCCGCTGGTGCAGACGCCCCTGTTGTCACCGGCTCGGACCAGCCCGCAGAGGCTGCAGCAGCCTCAGAGCACCAAGCTGTCCCGGGCAGCCGCAGCAGTCAGGAGTCAGTAGCACCTCAGTCCCCCCACCCCCCAGCTGAGCCGCAGTACCAGAGACCACCTCGGCCTGCCTACATGATATCGCCTGCCCTGATGCACAACATATCTTTTGCCTTCCCCTCAGTAGAACCCGCTGCCTCTCATCAGTCTCAGGAGTCCTTAGACTCGCGCCATGAGTCCGCAACTGGCTACCACTGACACTCAGCACTTAAGCCCCGTGTATATTCTTTGAACTGAGAGTTTCTCAATGTCTGCACTGCTGGAGCCCTGTGCCGTGCATTTGCACATTGATCTAAATTTTATGTAGGGCCACATGCTTTATTTTCCTCATTTCCCCAAACACCAGGAGGGCATCGTTCACCTACATGGCTTATCAAGTGCCTCTCAAACAGCAACTCAATCATGCGTCACAAGGAGTCTCAAGCGTTCACACACAGGGTCCAGTATCTAAACGCACTCCTGGCTATCTGATGCACTGCCATACACCTTTGCAATGGCAGCAGGCTGCAGGAAGGCTGGCAGTGCAGCCTCAACAGGCTTAGCACTGCTGTCAGCTGCCAAGGTAGGCTCTACTACCTGTGGTGCCGGCACCGCTGGTGCTTTGCTCACGCCTGCAGCAGTGCTGCTGCTGGGGACAGACAAGACCGCCTTCTCTCCCATGAGGTCTGCCATTGTGCGCTTTGCTGGGGGTCCATCGGCAAGCTGTGATGTGCCACGCAGATGGGCAGAGGCCGAAAAGCCTGCTGATGGCTGCTCCCCACCCATAAGGTCTGCAAAGCTCCGCTTGGAGCCGGCAGGTGGCGGCTGCGAGGCGCCTGGAGCTGTGCCTGCCCAGGACAAGAAGTTGAATCATCAGCAGGTTGTGGTAGGTGGGGGCATCAATGCTTGCATGGGTGCATGTAGAGGCCTACAGTCAGATGAAGGAATGGGAGGGCAGCAGGCCCCTGCGCGCAGAGTTGAGAGCCTGTTGCTGCCATGAGGTGCGTACCTGCGGGGGCTGGGGCGGCAGAGGCTGCACCCCCCACAGCCACAGGAGTGACTCGCCGCCTGCCCCGCCCCACCACGCCCAGGTCTACAATCTGAGGGGCAGCAGGAGCGACTTCTGCTGAGCTGCCGGGCCCTGGCCCCAGGCTGCTGCTGGGGTCTGCCTGGCCCTGCCTGGCCGTGATCTGGCTGGTCACCTGTGCAAAGGTGGCCTGCAGAGAGGGGTGCACGGGTGACTGGGGGGCTGCAACAGGTGCGGCCAGAATCCTCTGCCCGTGTGGTGATTGCAGCCAAACCACTGCAGGAGACACTTCATGCTCTTTGTTGTGTCGCATTTGTCCCAGGAGACACAACTTGCTCTTGAATTAGCTTGTTTGATGCCTGCCCCACCACATCAATGCAGCAGACAGAGCATGCTTTCAGATGTGAGGTTGAGCAACATTCTAAAGCGGGGGAGGCTTGCTGGCTCATGCAGCCAGGCTTTCAAGTTGTGGGGTTTTTGGTGCAAGCAGTCCAGGTTGCTGTGGGCTGCAAGGGGCCAGGGAAGCATGGCCTGGCACATCAAACTCCACTGAGCAATGAGCTGCAGCTGCAATGCATGTAGGTGGCTGACGCACCTTGAGGGATGCACGTGTAGACGCATTGGTCTTGACCTCCTCCTCCAACTCATCTACCTTGTCGTGCAGATCCTCTAGCACCTCTTCCATGTCCTTCACCTGCGCTCAAATGATCAAAGTTGTTAGTGTCCGCCTGTTGCTGGACAGCCAAAGACCACGCCCCAGCAGCAAACTCCTGCCTCCCTGAGTGGGGCGCCTACAAGGCTGTTGCAACCTGAGCACCTGCAAGGGGCCCGGCGCTGCTGCTTTCAGGCCATCTTCCACTTGCTCAGGCATCTGCACTAAAGGACAGCAGCACCCTGGCCCCTATTACACGCTGCTGCAGCTGTACTGCAAAAGTAGAGGACCCCACCTCCTGCTCAGGCGTCTGCAGTGGAGGGGCACCAGCACCCAGCAGACCATCAGGCGCAGGCCCCTCTGCAGGCGCTTCCTGCTGCTGCCTGACCCGATCGATGCGCCCCTCCAGGATGCGAATGGCCACCTGCAGCCCACCACACAACCAGATAATGGCAGCGATGATGTGAAGGCAGTGGTGATATATGGGCAGCGCTGGGTACAGCAGGTTGCTTCCAGCACTCAAACCAATAATGAGAATACAGCACTGAGTTTGCCGCCTGCACACCACCTAGCAGCAGTGACAGGCAGAAGCTGCCACTGCCAGTTGCAGGGGTGAGGCAGCCTGCAGGACACGGGGCCCATGTGGCAGGCAGGGAGACGATGCTGGCTGCTGTAGCCCTGTAGAGCGCCGCACTGGCCCCCATGCCAAAGCAGGCACGCGAATGCTGCCAGCTCTGGCCACGCAGCAACCTGCATGCCCCTGGCCCCGGGCTGCAGCACCAGCGGCAGCAAGCAGACTGACCAGCCCACAGTCTGCTGCTCGACCAAGCAGCATGTCAGTGCTGGCACAAGAGTGCTCAAGCAGAAGGAGAGGCAGCCACTGCAAAGCTGACCACAGCACATGACACAGGGTGCAGCAGCATGGCTTCCTGCGCGCTGCGCAAGGCAGTGGCAGGCACCCCCCAATATGCACAAGGTTCAAGCCCAAGCAGCATGATCGGCAGAGCCATCATGCACCTCTTGAGGGAGATAGACGACCTCGACAAAGACTGTGGTCAAGTGCCCACCTCAGTGTCTGTGAGCATGGGTGGGTAGAAGGGCAGAACAGGCAGCTTGCACCACACTCGACAAACGGCCAGCATGTGGGCCTGTGCGCTGATCCGCAAAAGCACCTCAAGCTACAGCTGCAGATAAGTCACTGCAAGCGATGCAGGCACGAGAGGTGCATGCACCCACCTTGGTCTCCTTCAAGGCCTGCTCAGGCTTCTCTGCAAACTGCAGCGCCATGGCCAGCTTGAAGTGCAGCTCAGCCTTCTGCCGCTCCTGGGCCTGCAGCTAGCACATGCGCTCAGCTTGACAACAGCCTTGGTGGGTGTAACACTGCCATTGGCTTTCGCAGGGATGATCTCAGGCCGGCAAGATGTCATGCATTGCTGTCGCGCCGCGCCCTAGGTGCTCCTGTTCTGCTGCTGAGGTCCAGGACCACCAGTGACCTGCACCCGGCCCAGTTTGTGGTGTTTTGTAGACCAAAGCAGGTACCTGTTGCATATGCCTGGCAGCAATGCTGCAGCAGCTTTGAAGTCATCCGTTGAGGGTTAGTAAGCATGAGCACAGAGATGACGGGTCTTGCCTGGGGGCACCTCTCCAACAGCTGCAGGGCGGTCTTGAAGTCTCCCTGGGAGCGATCAAAGTTTTCTTGCTCCAGGCACATGGAAGCCAGCATGGCGTGTGCATCTGCAGCAGAGACAAGCACAGCTTGAACGGCTGCGCTACTTGCACATCTGCTTTGGGGCACACGAGGAGCTGACCCTCTTGGGCCACAACACTGCAGGGCCATCATGCTGGGAATGCCCAAGGGCAACTGCCTCTCAAGGACAGCTGTAGCCATGCAGGGAAAGCTTCAGGACAGCCATCTGCCACCTCTCCAATATCAGCTAAATGAACCGATTCCTCACCCGCCAGCTCCTGCAGGTGGTTTTCCGTGCCGTCTATCTCCCAGATGCGGCGAGCCATCTCCATCATCTCCCAGGCCAGCTGGGCATCGTCTGCCTCTGCTGCCCCGTCTTCATTTTCGCTGCCCTGGTCTGTCGGGATCACCTTCAGAGGGGCCTTGCCCTTTTCATCGATGTTCTCCTTCTCATCGCCTGTAGCCAGGTGGGCATGTCTTAGATTAGATGGACTGCTTCATGAGCAGCTCCTTGGCAGGGCAGGTCTGCAGGCGCTGCACTACATTTTGTCCACAGTGTCCCTGTCATTGCCTGCAGCAGGAGAACAATCCTTGGCCACTCAGTGGTCGTCAGGTTGCTGCCGTGAGCAGCTGCCGGGGTCTCTGTGGACGGCCTTCATGGTGGCCCTGCCCTCCTCATTGACCCTGTCCTTCTCATGACCTGCAGCAGGCATGCCTGCTTTGGCTGCTGAGTGCTTTGGGGCTGCTGCTGTCAGGTGCTGCCCTGTGGGTTTGTGAGAAAGGCGGTGCACAGGAGCCTTTCTCAGTCCAACCTCATCATCTGTGACGAGGAGTGGACTGGTTTTTACAAGGAGGGGAGATAGCCCATGAGATCCCGACACTTTGGACCGCTGCTGTGTACCTGCTGCACTGGCAGCTCCAGACAGGCCATTTGCCGAGCTAAGCGGCGGCTGCTGCTGCAGCTCAACTCACGCACACTTATCGGCAGTCCCCTCCTCCTCTTCAAGAGGTGGTTCAATGACTTGCTGGCGAACAGGTGCGAGCTGACCGCTGTCTGTTCCCCACCTCTGGCACAGCAGCAGCAAATGTCTCTTTAGATAGCTTGCCACCTGTGCCTGCTCTTTGGATAGCCTACAAGCAGTGCCTGCTTTTCCGTACAGAAAAGGCCTAACACAGCAACACCTGCAACGTGCCAGCTCACCATCAGTCTCCTCCTCATCTTCCTCATCCTCTTCTGAGTCCTCTTCCTCTTCGTCCTGCTCGGCAGCATGCTTCTGAGCAGCAGCGTTCTTGCGTGCTGCAGCTGCCTGCACCTGGTTGCCCAGGATGTCGCTCTCATCCTGAGCCTTCCAGAAAAGGGCTGCGCCGTACTTGTAGAAACTCGAAGCACACTCCAGGGCAGTTTCTGCAGGCAGAGACTTCTGAAAGTCAGTTGGCTCAGCTCATACTAAGCCCAGCAGAAGAGAGCTGCGCTGCACATATAGAAGCTGGGGTGGCACCCTAAGGCGTCTCTGCAGGCATGCAGCAGTGGACTGCTTTCAGCCCAAGCAGCGCTTGGACAACAGGCAGCATCGCAGGCTTTTTCCGCAGAGGCCACCTGAAAGCCTGCTGACAGCTAAACATGCTTGTGGGCAACCAGTTTCAGCAGGTGTCACTGCCAGCCAGCTGGCTGGCAGTGACACAATGTGGCAGTCACTTTGCAGCCTTCGCGGGGCATCAAATGCGAGGCCAGACTGGTGGGGATATTGGCAAGCAAAAGCAGCTTGCTTCCGTCCAGCGAGCCTGCCTCTGCTCACTCCTCCTGAAGCCTGTCAGCCCCTCACCTCCCCAGACCTCTGTCCTCAGCTGCAGCGCCCTGCCAAGCTGCTCCACAGCCCCAGGGATGTCATTGGACTGCAGCACAGGAATTGGCCATGTGCCCAAGCTCTGTCTCTGTCAAAGTCGTGCCTGATGCTGTCAGAGCTCAGGAAACTCTCTTGCGAGGCTAGGCCTGGAAGCAAGGCACGATGCTATAACAGTTTTGACTTCACTATGCAGTTGGCCTGTGAGTTGCCTCTGCTCACCCTGATTAGAGAGGCACCCTCATCAAAGAGGTCTTGAGCCCTCTGCAGAGCGTCTTTGTCTGCCTCAGTGAGTTCGCGCGATCTGGAGGGTGCATCAGCTGACGTAAGTGCTGCAAGCTCTGTCATGCTGCTCGCGGTTGGTAGTCCAGCAGAGCGTCCAGTAGAGCGTTGTTCCAGGGTTTTGAAGGCTTTCCATTTGTGCCTGCGGATCTGAGTCATGTTGTACTGATACTCTTCCCAGATAACTGCTCACAGATAGCAGGCAGTGGTCAGGCAACACGTTCACTGAAAAGTAAACTACTCGGCTGGACAGTCTGAAAGCTGAGCATCTGACTATGAACTGCAGTACTCACATCTGACACAATGCGAGCATGTCAGACTTCACATACTGAGGTGCTGACTTGCTGCACATGACCTTCCGCGAGCAAATGCAGGCACACTGGCTGCATGGCTGCAAGCTGAAGCGTGCCACAAAAGCTCAGCCGCATCCTGCAAGGCTGTCTGGACAGTCAAGGTGAGGGATGCCTGTTCCTACACTGCAGTTCTGTAGCCCACCTGCACAATGAACCCCCAGCCTTTGAGACACCTGGAGAAGGGAGCAAGGGTGGGGGCTTTTGGGCGGGCAGGAATTTGACCCGCTCCTGAGAGACTCTCAAACGCTGACATTCTGACAACATCCACATACGTACAACTCGAGGGACATCCCACCTCTGAGGTTGACCACTTGCCGTGCCCCTTCTCAGGCGGCGCCTTGTCTGAGATGCGCAGGGTGCGGTCATGAAAGCTGGAGGACTTCTGGGTGCGAGGATCAGCCTCTCCTGCAAAGACAGGAACATGGTGGAGACACTTGTGAACCATGAGCAGCTGGTTTGAAGACAGGCTGTCAAACTGAGCTGACCACGAGCATGCAGATTCAGAGACAGTCTGCCAGAGTGAGTGCTTGATGACAACGGCTCCACAAGAAAGGCCACATCTGGTGCAGTCTGAGCACAGGCTGTTAAGATGGTGATCCTTGGCCCTGCATGAGCGAGCAGGTCCCAGCAACCCACCTGAGAAGCACTCAGCATGATAGAAGAAGCGCATCTTGCGACCATCACGCACCATCACTGGCTCCCCTTTCAATATGACTTTGCGGCACTCCCTGCAGAACTTGCCAGGGGCAGTGGGAATAGTCTTGTTGCACATGCATGCATGAGTGACTTCTGTGACGAGAGCTGCTGACGAGGACACCCCGGAGAGAGAGTAGCACAGCCTCACAAGTGTGTCATTGCATGCACAGACAACCAGCCCACGAGCCTCAGCTCACCTGCAGGAGTAGCCTGTTCGGGTAGCATAGCCCTGGAGCAGCAGCATGCAAGTCACTCAGGACCCATATGCAGCAGGCAAAACATGCCTCACCTCTGACACAGTCCAGTATGACCCTGACATATTGAGAGCATGCAAAATGCATCTATAGAAGGAGAAGCACAGAGCTTTGACTGCAAATAATGTCTGCCCCAACCGGCCCCTTTGCAGCCAGCGTGGTTGACCTTGAATACACCAGCACAGGACGTCCCATCAAACGGAAGGACCTTCAATCACAACACGTGGGTCGTTGGAGCAGGCTCCCTCCCATCTGAGTGCAGACTGGGTATCTCTGGTCAGAGACAGCTTCATTTGTTTCCACTGCCTGCAGCATCTGGTGGCCCGCCTGTTCTTCCCAGCTTCAAAGGACTCTGTAGGCAGTGGCTGCTTCAGCAGGACCAGGAGGCAAACATGGCTGCCTCACTGGTACTATGCAACAGGCAAGCGCATGGCGGGGGCTCCTCCGTGATGTCATGTGTGTCATTTTAATGGCATGCCCCCGCTCCTGCAGGCTTTGCCCAGTTCCTGTTTTTCTGGGCAAAAGGGTTCAAGGGCTGGGCCGCCAGGAAGGCCTTGGCCCCCATCATCTACATGTTTGGCAAAACACAGCCCATAAACACATTCAAGGTCAGCACCATCGGGGAGCATGGCGCTGGAGCCTCTGAGCGCATCCTGCACAGTTCAGCCCACTCCCCTGGGCAGGCTGCCTTGTGCAGCTGACTACGCTCTTGTCTGTGCTCAGGCCGACCCCTGCCTGCAGCATGCCCAAGTGAGGGCAGCTGCCTGCAGCGTTCTGATGCACATGAGGTCCAGGAATTGTCTGGGAGTGCATCAGGCCCTTCCAGCACCTCTCAGCCCATAGCCTGAAACTGGATCGGCACTGTCCTGATGCAAACATTGTGACGCTTGCCTGCAGCACCTGCCAGTGGCCCAGGGCACCCCCTCCTTCCCCGTGGTCTTCTTCAGTCACGGCATCGGCGGCACACGGACAACCTACTCAGCCATCTGCGCAGAGCTCACCTCTCAGGTGCTCCTGTTCAGCATCCAGACAGCCTGTGCTGGCTTGCTGTGCACAGCAGTTCTGAACATCCAGAGTACCCCACCGCACTCTGCTCACAGCACAGCATCATCTCAGTTCATTAGTCCTTCGCACAATCAGGTGGCACAGGTTGTGGGGCAGAGCTTGCCCCCGAAGGATTGAATGGTTTGTGTTCTTCCTGCAGGGCTATCTGGTGTGCATGATAGAGCATGCTGATGGCACAGCAGCCGCCACAAAACTGGCATACGGCGCAGGCTGGCTCTTCTATGAGGGGTGGGGGACGGAAGAGGTGCGCATGTCCCAGACCAGGTGGGTGCCTGCATGAGAGAAGAGAAAACCCTAAGCGGGGACCCTCAAAGAGCTCAGAGGCCCATTGGCAGTGTGGCCCTGTGCAGGCCTCTGTGCGTCGATGAGGACGAGCTGGGAGTGCGGGCTGGAACATGGACCCGCAGCTTGCTGGCATGCTGCAAACATGGTGCAAAACGTAAGTGGCAAGCAAGCTTCTGCAGAGGCTCTTCTGGTGCAGGTACCGCATGGGGGAGGTGCTCACAGCCCACAAGCTCCTCAGCAGCATGAATACGGGGGAGACAGTGCCAGGGCTGAAGCTGAGCGGCCATCATGCAGCGGCAGAGCTCCTCAAAGGTCTGGGGATGTCCTGACCTGCAACTGCTGCATGCCAGAGTCCCCACGAGGCGAGCCAGAGCACCAGGCCTGGGCAGCTTCCCTTTTTGGCACGCTGCTGGCAGTTTCGAGGGTTGGGTGGCATCCTGCTCTGCAGCCCATCATTGATTCGCCCAGCCTGCAGCTCAATGCAGTGCCCCACTTTGCTGCGTCAGCATGTGGCAGGCAGATCACGGCCAGCCAGGCGCAAATGTCTGAGAGGCACTCTTTGCCTCAGTCTGCTCTTTCTAGTGCCACACAAAGCTGCTTGCTCCCACCGCGCCAACATCTTGCAGGCAGACAATGGCTGGCCAGACAGGCACCATGGACAAACAAGCTCCCTGCCCCCATGCTGCAGGGCGCCTGGACATGACTGCAGTGGCTCTGGCAGGCCACTCCTATGGGGGTGCTACTGTCAGCGCTCTGTGCGCACAGGAGCCCCTCTTCAAGTGCACCATTGCGCTGGATCCCTGGTGGTGAGCCCCCTGCCTGAACGTCGATGTTCTGCCTGGGGTTGCTCAGAAAGGAGGTGCAGAGCAGTGCAGGGACTTGCCATGGTTTGTGCACTGGCACAGCATTTGGCGACTGAAGCAGGACCATCCTGCTGCCCCAGGTACCTGCATGGCTGTCCCTGAGTCTGCCACTCTGTGGCTTCTGCTGTGCACACACAGGCAGGCGCACATGTCTCAACCGTGCTGCAGCATCAGTGGTCTGTCGCTGGAGGCAGGTTCAGGTCAAGTCCTTCGCCCTGCAGCTGTGACCCCAACTCCGTGGCACCTCGGCCAGCGGCAGCACAAGCAGCCAGTTTGAGAACGCCAAAGCTGCGCTTCTTGCGTGCAGGGGTGCCCTGCTAGCAGGCCCAAGCAGTTTGTGCAAATGTGCCCTGCTGGCATTTGCAGCACTATGTTTGAGCGGAATCTGCTGGCAGGCCTGTGCAGCCTGTTGAAGTCCACCACCAGTGCACCTTGTGCCTGCAGGGGCGCCCTGCTGGCTGACCAGGATGTCTTACTGAGGTGGCGCACTCCCAGCCCCTTGCTCATCATGGGCTCACACACATGGAACACTCCAAATGAGAAGGGAGAGCTCAAGTGTGGGGGGCCCCGCCAAGAGCAGATCTTGGAGGCTGCGAGGCACAGGTGTGGCGTTACTGTACAGATTCACGGTGCCCATCGAGTGCGTTAATCAAGTGGATGCGCTGCATGGGGCAGTGGGGCGAATATTGCAGAGCTGCTGGCTGCGCCTTGGAGAAGAGCGGCGGCAGCCCCACACCAGGAGCAGGCTCTGGGATCTGAGAGGCACAGCTGCAGTGATGCAGCTGAGCTACATCAGTTGAATTTGCAAGCAGCCCCCTCTGTGCATGCTCATGCCTTGAGAGCCACGAATTAATGTCTGTCTGCATCACTGCCGAATGGGGGCGCCTTGTCATGGTAATAAACGCTACATTGACAGCCTCTGCAGTGACAGGTCGTGGTGCACTGTGGGGGTCTGTCACCTGCCCAGCATTTTGGGCCGTCTGACGCCTGGTAGCATCCGCCCCCTGATCGGGATACGCCTCGAGGCAAACTCTCCAGACACTTGCTTGTGCAGCAGTCCTATTTTGTAATGCAGGAGCGGTCAGGAGGCAGACAGCGTTGGCTCCAGCGGAGGAGGAGCAGTGCTGCTGGTCCTTACAGGGTCCAGCCACGACTCTTTCACGGACGTGATGCCCTTGTTTGCCAAGCGCTTCAGCTGGCTCCTCAACAAGGTCTGTGGCCATGGGCTTGGAGCACAAGGACATAGTCGTTCTGCTGATTGACACGGCCTGCGCAGCTTGACGCTGGAGCCGGCTGCTGGCTGGCCATCTGCCAAGGGCCCCAGCTCCAGGCTGCAGTGGCTTGTGCAGCTGGCACAAAGCAACCTGGCTCATAAAGCTGTCTTCCTGGCTGCCCTGCAGATCGGGTTCTCAGGCGACATGGAGCCGGTGCTGGGCCTCAATCTCATAACACGCTCCATGCTTGCATTTTTGAATCGCCACCTCCCTTTGACTCCTGACCAGCGAGAGCTGTTCCACGTCCAGCCTTACCCAACCCTCGACAGCAAGCATGGCCAGCGGCCTGATGGGGCGGCAGATATCTCCGCCACGGCTGGGCAGGTTGCTGCTGTTGTTGCTGAGGCTGAGGGCTCAGGGCCCAGCAAAGGTGAGTAACAGCAGGACTGCAATTTAGTGCTCAATGAGCATGCAGGGAACATGTGTATGCACTGCTGGCCTGCAGGGACGTCCAAATTTCAGCTACAGCAAGGAGAGCGCAGCTGCTACCCTTACGTGACACCTGACGAGCAGCAAGTGTTTGAGCACGTTGCTGCAGACCACATTGCTATATTGAAGGTTGTCCCCTGAATTATTTATGCCTCTGCTCTCCCCTCAGTGTGTCCTGTGCACAACACAATGACATCTCCGCATTTCACAGCATCCAGCTTCTTTCTGAGCATTGAAGTTGCCATGGAGATGATAGCTGACAACCCTGTATAGGTTAGCAGACCACGATCCAGCGTCCCTGCATGGACTGTTTGGTATCCAGCCGGGGTGGCAAAGACGCTGACTGAGACAACTCTGCTGATCGTTGAAGCTTTCTGCAGCACAGGTTCAGCCCTGCGGTCGTGGCTCAAGGTGAGTTGCAAACGTAACGCACAAATCACCTTTGGACGTCTGTGCACGCCCCGCCCCCAGCCAGCAGCAGCGGTGTCACATCATGCCAATCCCCTTGTCTAAGAGCTGACAGTCATGTAGGCACTGTAAAGAAAGCGCCCTGCAGGTGCAAAACGAGATGACAGGCCGCGACCAGAATGGCAGAGGCATTTATGCCTGGGCCAATGCATTCCACCTTATGGTATGTGCCTTGTGGTGCCTCTGGGACTAAGCGCTGGCCCTGACTCATGAGATTAGCGTGCATGATCAGTGTGCATGCACTCTGCCCACAGGAAACAGGTATGAGGACGAGTGGAAGGAGGACAAGACGGATGGCCAAGTGTACATCGAGACTGCTGGTAGGTGCTACATCAATGGAGATGACCAGCTCAGTGTCCAAGTACTCTGCCCACAGGAGCCACATATGAGGGCGGGTGGAAAGAGGGCAAACGGCACGGCACAGGCCGTCAGACTTGGGCTGATGGTATGTGCCACGTGGTTCCTCTGCCAGAGCCCAGGCTGGGACTGAGGGCTGGCCCTGACTTGATGTCCATGCACTCTGCCCCACAGGAGACAGGTATGATGGTGAGTGGAAGGAGCACAAACGGAACAGCAGAGGCGTTCAGACCTGGGCCAATGGTATGTGCCACCTGGCTCTCTTTGGGACTGAGCGCCGGCCCTGACTTCTTACCCATGCATTTGGCCTACAGGAACCAGAATTGACGGCAGGTGGAAGGAGGACATGCCAAAGGGCAGAGGTGCATTCACCTGCGCTGATGGTAGGTGCCACTTGGAGCCGCTCTGTTTGATGGCTGGCTGTGACCCAATATCTTCTCATATTATGTGTTACAGGCAGAGAGGGCCCTGTCTCAGTGTCCATGCATTCTGGCCTACAGGAACCAGTTTTGACGGTGTGTGGAAGGTGAACACCAGAAAGGGCAGAGGCGCATTCACCTGTGCTAATGGTAGGTGCCACTTGGAGCCGCTTTGTTTGCTGGCTGGCTGTGACCCAATGGCTTCTCACTTTGTGTTACAGGCAGAGTGTTTCGTATGATGCGCAGCTACATGGACCCCAACACAGCTGTGTATGCACTGAAGCTGGAGTAGAGCAAGCAGCTTTGCTAGTCCTAGGGTGAAGGCTGCCCAGAGGTAGTGCAGCAGGCTTTGCATGAGCATGTTGTGCTAAATGCAGCTACATAACATACTGCTGAAGCTTTGCAAGCAGCTGCTTAACACCATTGACATTGACAAGCTCTAACTAGAGCACGCAGCCCCTGAGCTCCATTGATGTTTTCATATGAACCTTCAAAACTCTGTCAGCAGGTTGTCTTCCGGTGGGCATGAGCACCATGACCAGGGTGTGCCGCGGAGCAGGCCTCTAAGCCTCGCGCTGTGTGCATGCAGGGTGTAACATAGGTCATGGATTGTGGTGGATTTTAGCTGGGTCCACCGTCAATGACAGACCTCAGTGCCGAGCCCTGCTGTGAACCAGACGAATAGACGGGCCTTATGAGGTTTTACAACATCATACGAGGCAGGAGGGCCCCCCAGCCCGGCACAGATGGTCAGCAGCAATGCTGAGCTACACAGCAGCAAGCAGTACCTCATCATGCAAAATTGAGATCGTTGATGCCTGCATGCAGGGTGTGCCAGCGAGGATGACACTGCCACGTTGTCTCTGGGACACATTGTGCTGACAGGTATCCACAAGCAAGCCTGGCCACGGCAACGTCCTGACGTCTATTTTCTACAGGTGTCTGCACAGGTATGCCTCCAGAAAAAGAGTGATCTGTATCTCTGCTGCCTCCAGGAGACCTGCTGCAGTCGCCCGCAGGCAGCATGCAGCATGGGGCCAAGCCACCCCTGCAGCCTCTCGCTGCCGCAACGGCAGCCAGTTCAGCTACCCAGCATGCACAGGGTTCCCAGGCTGAGCATGCAGACGGTGAGCAGGGCCTGCTTGGGCCAGGCCCTGCCTCGCGGGCAGCTGCTTGGCAGGCAGCCCAAGCTGGGCTCAGCCTCTGGTGCGGCTGACCCTGTGCCATGGCCAGCACTGCTCAGGTTTCACCATGCACATAGTCACATGCTGGGTTGGAGGTCTTGTGCCCTGAGACGCAGCTGCCTGCACATCAACCTGATGGCCAGGGCTTGCCATGCTCAGCATTGGTGCTGCTGGCATGGCAGCATGGCTTGCACTCGGTGCACGCCACAGCCAGATGCGCAGTCGCTTCAACAGAGCTGTGTTACCCCCAGTGCACTCAGCAAGCGTCGCCCCCTGCAGAGCCGCCGGCAGAGAGCCTGGGAGCTCGCATGGAGGAGCTGGCCCACAGAGCAGTGACGGAGGCAGGGCAGGGGGCAGCACCTGCTGCAGGAGAGCAGGACCATGCAGGTGAGCAGGGGCTCAGCCACTGTCTCCGCCGCTGACAACGGTCACAAGCTGGGGTTTGTGGAGCACAGATCAATTGGAAAGAGGGAGGGGTGCGCCAGGAGCCCCACATGCTGCAGAGGCAGTTCAGGCGTATCAAAGGCCCTTCCAGGGCGCTGCCTGCCTCTGCTGTGGTTGCTCCTGGAGCAGAAGCCTTTCACAGCAGGTGGCGGGAGGGTTCCCAGGAAGAGGTCATGGCACAGAAGTTCTGGACTGCCTCAGACACTAAAGCGCTGCCTGGTCATGCAGGGTGCACTGTGCAGGCCGCCCCGCTTGCGTGGCAGCAGGAGCTGCAGCAGCCAGACGCACAGGAGAACAGACTGATGCGGGCAGGCAGCCCAGCCGTTCAGCAGGAGAAGCCGGCCTTGCAGCAATACCTCTGGCAGCGGCTGCAACGACGCTCTGGGGCCCAGGTGGGTGCAGGCACACCAGCACACGGGCTCTTGTCCATGCTGTGCCTTGGGCTGTGCACACTTCCTCTGAGCTTGTCAAGCACTGCGGAACCTGGCCAAGGATTCCTTGTCACCGGCCTCTTTGCTGTTTTTGGAGGGACTTTGCAGCAGACCACCATGGTGTGGTCACCCATAGCCCAACTGCTGCTTGCTCCAGCGCTATGTGTAGCAAATGCCTGCTGGGCAGCAGCATGCTGACAGCTCCTCATCATCCTTGTCCTTGCGCCAGACATGAACTTGGCAGCTGAGCTTGACACCAGCACACCGCCAACAGAGTCAATGTGCCCGTGCAGGGAGCAGAGCGGCAGGTCGGTGACTTCAGCTTGCAGGCGCTGCAGGGGACAGAGGGGCCAAACAGCAGTCTGGAGCAGGTCAGGTTTGACAAGGTCATGCACCGTCGAGACTTTTGACATCACTGCGCTGCAGCTCCCCGCCCTGCAGCCGGCGCAGCAGGAGCGCGGCTCTTCCACATGGCAAGACCCTGAGTTTCCTGCGCTGCAGGAGCGCAGCTCTTCCACATGGCAAGACCCTGAGTTTCCTGCGCAGCAGTCCTCTGGCCTGCAGCCGGCGCAGCAGGAGTGCGGCTCGTCCGGTAGTGAGGGGTGTAGCGCGCCAATGCGGGCACGCACGGGCAGCCTAGCACCCGTGTCGTGGCGCACATGGCACGCTCAGGGTGAGGCAGGCCTGCAGGAGCTGCTGCTGTCAGATGGGGAGGCCGCGCAGGTGAGCATTGTACAGCCTCACAGTTGTGAAGGCTTTCTGAACGGACATGTTCAAGCAGCATGGTGGTGCAAAGCAGCTGCTTTGAGGGGACACCTCACGGCAGCAGGGGAGTCACAGGCAGCTGCTGAGGCTGCATTGGCGTCACGACGTCTCTTCCGCACGCAGCAGGCGGGAGCGCTTGCGCTTGAGCCCTCTGCTGCGGCTTGCACCACAGGTTGCTCACTGTTGCAGTTCTGCTTGCTGTTGGAGCAGGGAGGGTACAGGAAGAACACATGCATCCATGGATCCCTCACTGCTGACTCAGGCTCCACCGCCGACACTTGATCTTCAGGCCCCTACCTCTCCCTGGAGCAGCAGCAGCCAGATGCAGCAGCAGCCAGATCCACATTCTTGCAGCCCGAAGTGTCCTGTTGCCCACCTTGGGTTGTACATTTGACGTCCACTCACAGCACATCAAATGCCCTGCAGGCTGTGGAGGAGGCCTGTGAGGGTGCAGCTGCCTCCAAGAAGCTGCATTCTAGGTTCCCCTCCCTGGAGAGGCTGAGGCTGCGCAGTCAGCGGGCCTCTCTGGACAGCCCCAGGTCCCTGCCCTCCCAGCCACCCCGGCAGCAGCAGCTGGGCTTCAATGCTGCAGAGGTGGAGCCTGGCAGCGCCTCAGGGGCCAGCAGCAGCGGCCACTCCTCGCCTCGGCTGGCCGCCAGCCACCAGGGCCAGCTGGGTGCAGCGCAGTCCCTGGGGGGCCGCTCGTACCTCAGCTCCCGCCTCAGCTCCCTGACGGTCGACCTGCGAAGGGCTGACCTGAGCGGCGAGTCCGGGGCGCAAGGGTCCAGCGCACGGCCCTCGTCAGAGCAGCCGCACTCCGCCGCACACAGCCCCGGCCCGCCGGTTCGCAGCGTGAGCGGGCAGGGCGTGCCGCCGGCGGCACACCGGTACCCTTCAGTGGCTACATCACTCTTTGGGGCCTGGCATCCTTCAGGTTCTGCAGCTGCAGTCGAGGAGAGCGTGGTCGGGCTGGGCATGCCGCAGGCAGCACGCCTGGGTGCAGCTGAGGGCGGCCCACAGGGGCCCGGCCGGCCACCGGCAGCAGACGTGCAGCTCTCAGGCCCTGCCAGTGGCACCAGTGGGGGCGGCCCCCAGCCTGGCGCCGGCCGCGTCGCAGCTGCTGCACCGCTGCAGCCCTCAGGTGGTGCAGATGGCAGCACTTGGGGCGGTTCACAGCCGGCCGCCGCCCCAGCAGCTGCTGTGTCGCCGCAACAGCCGCAGCCGCAGCCACAGCCTGAGCTTAGAGCTGAGCGGGCGGTTCCCCCAGCAGAAGGTACCAGGGCAGCAGCGGCGGGTGGCAGGCGCCCCGATGCTGCAGCCCAGCAGCCGCAGCTGCAGCCCGAGCTGCGGTGTGTGTGGACCCACAGAGGGTGGAGGTTGAGGGGGCCTGGGTGCAAGCGCGCCAGGCACGGGCGCCTGCATGAGAAACAGCAAGCCGGCACCACAGTAGCCAGCAAGCCAGCCACGGAGGCGCTTGCAGCCCCACCTGTGGTGAGTCCAGCTCCTTGCTGCCCAGCCTGCACGCGGAGAAGCAGCTCACCACTGCGGCCTCCAGGGAACCCCACCTGTTGTGAGTCGAGGCCCTGCGTGCCCAGCCTGCCACCACCCCGCGCTGAGCGGGCCGCGGACATCGCTGTTGCAAGAACAATGTGAGCATGCTCATCTGCTCACCTGCAGGCACAGTGGCAGTGCAGCCACCCAGCACTGGCGCCCTTGCAGCCTGTGGCAGCCCTGCCCACAACAGACGGCCCGCCTGACCTGGGGCTGGAGAGGCAGCAGGAGCAGCCTCCCAGAACACACCCACTGCGCAGGTGTTGGGGGGCCGTGGGCAGCTGCCTCAAGCGCTGCTGCTGTTGCTGCTACCTGCCAGCCCCGACCTCACTGAGGACTGAAGCATGCAGGTGAGGCTCTTATGTTGATGAAGGTGCTAGTGCTGCTTGTATGCTGCCTCTTTGCTTGTCGATCACTTGGATGGTGAGGTACACACAATGGCATGGTTTGCTAGCAAGGCCTGAGCGGCATGGTGCCTTCTCGCAAGCATTTGAACTGGCGAGCTTCTACATACCATGGTGACTGTTCAATGAGAGGAGCACTGTTCCATGACTTCAGGCCTTCTCAAAATAATACATGTCAACAGTATCAGGGGAAGCAGCGCGTGTAGGAACGTCAGGACAGATGGTGTAAAATGCAGCAGCAGGCAGAAGCAGAACGCGCAGGACCCCCAGTCTTTAGCAACCACTCAGCCATTCTGCAGTGCTCCCAAGCCGCTCCCCAGGCAAACCTGAAGTTACCATCTGGCATAACTGCTCAGCAGCAGCAGCACTGGCATCAGT
Source organism: Asterochloris erici (assembly GCA_019693375.1). Lineage (NCBI taxonomy): Eukaryota > Viridiplantae > Chlorophyta > Trebouxiophyceae > Trebouxiales > Trebouxiaceae > Asterochloris > Asterochloris erici. Next base: position 327,376 of record JAAMXJ010000488.1, read on the forward strand.
GCTGCCATGAAGCTGCAGAGGAGCAGTGACCGTAAGGGCAGTTTTCACTGTTCCATGCCCTTTTGCATTGCGCCCCTACCTTCCCCCATGCCTGAAGAGAGGACTTCCACAGACAAGCACGTTTAATGAGTGAATGAGAGACAGCCTCTGATCTAGGGGCAGCAACAGTTATGTGCAGTGCCAGCCCACTCAAGTCTTGCAGCAGAGTCACCTCAGCTGCAGCTGGGTTGCAATCATCACCCTGACTGTCGTTGGGTGTGTTGGAATAGCGCAATCTGATCATGCCATTTACTCTGAGTATACTTGAGGACTACAGAGGACTTCAGTTCAAGCTTGCCAGGCAATGCGGCAGGCAAACTGAGCTCATTACTTCCTGCAATCCAAGCAGAGTGAAGCTCGCTGGCAATTGATGCATGTAAAAATACATGTCCAGACATGGTGTTTCATTGTGCTAGGCTGAAAATTTTTTTACACTGTGCTGCTTGGTCTTCACCCTGTGCTGCTGGGTCAAGTGCAAGGAGGATTGAAAAAGGGGGCCTGTTGCACAGGGCAGGTTCAGGATTGAACGCCACACCAAGACATGGACTTGCATCATTGCTGTTCATTCTCCTTCTCTGCGGTCTTGAACTGCTTTTCCAATTCATCAAAGTCAACCTCCTGCAGGCTAACAATGCGCAGCTGATCACAGTCCTCTGCTGTTGCTCCAAAGACGCCAGCCACATCTGCCTTGGCACCATCGACATCCTGGGAGATCAGGCTGTCACTCTCTGCAAGCAGGCAGCCAGCCTGTTGAGGCAGCACAGCTGAAGGAGACAAGCTTTCTGAGAGGCAGTGCTCATGCTCTCTGCATACAGGCAGCCAGGCCTGAGCATGAGCAGAGCAGGAAACCTGCCAGGGTACATTGGCTTGAATATGCTGCCAGCCGCCGTCTGGAGGGGCACCACATTGCAGCCTGCAGAAAATCTGGAGGTTCTGCCTGCAAAACATTGCAGGCGTAGGCCAGCATCTAGAGGCACTGAAGCTGTCACTGCGTCAGTTGCAGGGACCCAGCCAGCTCCCTGAGGCAATTTACTCTGCCACATGGCGGTCCCCCAGATCATCCCTGCTGCTCACCAGGGCAAGTGCGTGAGCATGCCGCCCCATGTGTGCAGAGCACAGCCCCAAAGCAAAGCAGCCCTGCTGCAGTGAAGGAATCAAGGCCCGCCAGCCAGATGCAGCAACTTAGACAACAGGAACCTGCGGGTGACCTTTGTCAAAGCCAGCCTTGCTCATGTTACCCATCAGCAATCTGTCAGACAACCATCGAGCATGCTGCAGCAAGGGCGCCTGTCCCGAAGGTCCCAGGCTTGCCGACACAGCACCTCTTTGATTCAGAATACTGCCCAAGTGCCAAGCAGTTTGTGTTGCCCAACTGTTAGATGCTGCAGCCTGAAGGTGGACAGCCCCTGCAGATGGCCTTCCTGAGAAAAATGCCAAGTTTGCTCATCTGAAACTGTCCATTGCAAGGGCACTTACCAGCAGGTTGCATCAAGGCAGGCCCCACTCTCATATGACCAAGCCTTGCCAGCACAGCACGATCTTCACGTACACGAGTGGGCCAGTGCTCCTTGACATTCACCTGCTAGATACAATAGCTTGGAGAACAGGCCCCTGCAGGTAGCCTTCCTGTCGATGCCTGCCTTGCTCATGCCTGCCACATCCATCATCACATTGCCGTACTGCTTGTAGATGCGCTCTGCCCTCTCTTTCAGCGCGTCAGCGACCTGCACATGGGCACCTTCCCAAGACTAACAAGTATGACCCCAGATGCCGACTGCCGTTGTGTATATAAAGATGCTCTGCCCGCTCTGTCAGTGTGTCAGGCACCTGCAGGAGACAACATCATCATTGCCGGAATGCTGAACATCATAGATGGCATGCTGTCAGGATTACCCTCGCTCCACCAGCACTCTTGTACCTCAGGGAGACCTGCCAGTCTGTTAACATGCAAATGTGACTTCAGTGCCCCTGAGATCACACTTCTATGCGTGTCCCACGGCTACAGGCAGCATGCTCTTCAGCAGCAACAGGTATGACATGCATCGCATGCAGCCTGCCCTCTGCCGAACTGGCACCAAGCACAACCCAATGCAGATTGTACACATGGACAGACAGGCCTGCACGCTTTGTCCGAATGGCTGCCTGTCTGGGGGTCACCAGCCCCACCTCAGAGTCCTGCAGCCTGAGCGCGGTCTTCAGCTGCACCAGGTCATCCACCGCGTCCTGGTCAAACTTCCTCTCTCGCAGCGCAAACCAGAGGTACTTGCGGAAGGCCTCTGTTGGGCTGAAGCCGGTGCGCCCTATGATGCCCTGCACAGTACCTGCATCACAGGGAGCAATGTGGAACGCTTCGTCACGGTGACCCAGGGCTGGCTAGGCAAGGCAGCAGCCACAGAAGCAGCACCTGCGTGGAGCCTGCGCGGCTGGGCAGGGCGCAAGCTGAGTCTGGCAGGCGGTGCCGTTCTCGGGGGAGCGGGCTCGAGCATGCAGGCAGCAGCAAGACCCAGGCTTGCATGCATTTGCGTGACATGGGGCATGGCTGGCACAGCAGGATGGGGCAGCACATCCTGTGCACATGGCGGAATCACCCCTGGAAGCGGCCAGGGGGCGGCTGATGTAGCTGCAGGCTTTGTCACGCAAGGCGCCGCCACGGCAGCTGAACGGGGCCTCCTTGAAAATTGTAGCATGGGGTGTGCAGCTCAATGTACCCCAGGAAAGCTGCAGGTCTCTACAGACAGGAGACTGCAGCTGCAGGCAAAGACATGGCCGCTGCAAGGCATCCAGCATGACAACAGGTTGTGCAGTGTCTCACTTGAGGTGAGCTCCTGCCGCTTGGAGGGGAGGTATTTGGCCAGGGACTCCACCACAAACTGCAGCCCCAACATGACAGCAGTGTCAGCCAGAGTGGTGTGTGCTGCAGCAGCATTGCTGGCCGTCGCCACAGAGCATGCAGGCCAGAGTCCCTGCACAGGCCAAACATTCTTAGAGAGTTGCAGCAGGCCCTGAAGGGTTACAGATGTTGGACGTAGGCAGTGAAATGGGCTTACTTCATCCACCATTCAGCAGGCACATAGGCACCACAGCAGGACCCGAAGCAGTCCGTCCACGCAAGCGGGCATGACTACTTGTCCTCACCAGATTTTTGTTAATGTTGCGCTTTTTCTTGGCGTCCGGGGCATTGTATTTCATGACCACCCTCACGATAGAGAAGATGAGCGTCCCGCCCAGGAGCACAAGGCCGGCAGTGAGCCCTGTCTTGAGGCCCCGACTCTGGTTGATCGAGTCCATGAACGAGCGCCCGCTGGTGGAGGGCATGCTCTGCTGCTGCAGCTGCAGGCACAGCACAAGCCATTGCCATTCAGCTGTGCAGCTGGCGGCGCATGTACTTGTGGACGGCACACTCTGCTGCTACAAGTGGCTAACAGAGCATAGGGGGCTCAGCTTGCTGTGTCAGCCATGCTATCCTCTGCTGCAGCCATGCATCAGAGAGCAAATGCTGGCACAGCTGCAGGCAAGGGTGTGCCTCAATTGGTAGCTGCCAGGCTGTCTAATTCTTAGAATGCAGCTGGTGAAGGGATTGGCCAAGATGCTGTTGCTCCAGGCAGCACAACAGGCGTCAGGCATGGCAAGGGGCGACTTGGGTGGTGCACACAGATGTGGCAAGGCATGGAGGCATGCTCTGCTGCTGCTGATGCTGATCATCCAAGAGCTGGCGCCTGCTGCCTCCTGTGAGACTGCAAGGGCAGCTCTGGCCCCTCAGGCCACCACATATGCCTACACGCAACAGCGCAAGCCACTTGTCCTGAGCAACACCCGACCCGCTGCGACCTGCAAAGGCGGGGAGCCTGTGGCCCGGCACCCTCATGCCTCCAAGTAGGCAAGGTAGTGAGACCTCTGCATGCCAGGTGGCACTTTATTTGCTGGCTGTGTGGCCTAGGGCCTTACCACTCCCTCGCCCTCAGGCTACCACGTGTGGTCGGCACTGACAGCGTTTCAGGCCAGGCAGCCCCTCACCTGGCGCCTCCTGCGCGGCTGTGAGGCCTGGGGCCCTGCAGTCATCCCCTCCTCAGCATTGAGCGCATTCTCGATGTCGGGTGATGACGTCTCCGCACGACTGCTCGGTTCGCCCGGTGATTTCAGGTCTGCAGGCGACGCACTTGGACGTCAGCTCAGAGGCACCGCTTCCCTGAGAAGCAGTGCACCCAGGCCTGCAGCACAAAGCTGTGTCCGGCCCTGCCTCCGTAAGGGAGCACTGCACTCTGGCAGGCAGCTGGGGGGCTGTCTCAGCCGCCTCTTTCTGGACAGGTATGCTGCTCAAGCACCTTGCTGTTAGCATCTGCAAGTGATGCCTGCTGATGAATCAGATGGTGATACACCCAGACCATGCAATCACTGACATCTGACAGCCTGGCATGCTCATGAGAACATCTGCTCATGACAAAGTTTCCATGCTGCATGAATCTGGTCTGCAGCTGGACAGTGTTCGTGTGCAGTGTGTTGGTATGGGTGTGGACCGCCTGACCTTCAACTGGATGGCTCCTGAGGCCGGCTTGCATATTCTCGGAGTCTGCATGTGGCGGCCTGGGGGCTGCACGGTGAGCATTGCTGCCTGCAGAGGGGCCAGCATCAGCTGCTGCCTCTGCTGGCCGTTGGCCGGCGCCTGCAACGGCGGTACAGATGAGATGAGAGACTGGCATGCAAGTCAAAGCATGCAGTCCTTGGCAACAATATAGTCAATGCAGCTGGAGCAGGCATGCAGCAGCCTGCCTGCCCAGCAGTGCGCACCCTGTGGTGGTGCGGACGCGGGTGCTCCATGCTGCCTGCCAGCAGCCAGGACCTGCAGGTGACCTCGTTTGCAGAGCCTGGAGATGCATGGGCTGCTCTGTTGTTGCCAATGCCGGGGACGCAGCATGTCAAGCTTTGCCTGATCGGCGCATCTGAACCTCAGCATGGCATGCCGATTGGTTGCTTTCAGCATGTTGCAAAGGCTTAACGTTTCGCCAGCTAACAGGATCTGGTGACCTAAAGTAAGCCATGTAACACCCTGCGACAAGGCATGAAACTTGAAGGGCTGTTTCGCGGCAGAGCTCACTCATGGTGCTCATGCCCCACCTAGACTTTTTGATGATGGTTTGAGGTTTCAGATGAAAAGTCAAAGAGCTTAGGACTGTGTGCCTACTTAGAGCTTTTCAATCTCACCATAGGTAAGCAGGCAAGAATGAAGTCTAAGCCAGGCAGTGACAAGAGGCAAAAGCGCAACTTTGAGATTGTTGTCAACCACATCACCACCAATGAAGACCAGCTGCCTCAGGTCTCGCGGCATAGCATGCATATGGCGGCTCTGAAGGATGTCTTTGGACACAACATCAAGAAGTACTCAGGCACTCTTCACCACAAGTCCGGCAACCACCATGTACATTTCCTTGTGATGTCTAAGGCTCCTAAGACCAAAAGCGCTGTCAAAGCCAGTATTGCTGCCTCCATGGCACTCATGTTTGGCACACAGACTGCCTCTGTGGAAGTGAAGTTGTTCAATGAGTTGAAAGCAGATGCTGGACCAGCTCACGGCCTGAAGGGGCTTGGTGACTACAGGTCGCTGTACATGAACAGTAACGACCATGAGAATCACCGCCCAAAGCATCCTGAGCACAGGACAGTGGAGTTCATGTGTGGTGGAGGTTGGGAAATTTCACATGGAGGTGCCAGGAATAGTGCTGGACGACAGGGGCCAGTGCAAGTGGCAATAGCGGCAATCAGGGCAGGGACTCCAGAGTTGCAGTGCAAAAACTATGAGGATTTCCAGCGTCTGCTGGAAGCCGCCGCGAAGAGTGTGGGTTGCACCATATATACCTTGCCAAAGGTACCGGGCTTCTTCAGTACTGTGCCCAAGCGCGTGGAGGGTGACTTTTTCCCCAACCCTGCCTATGATGAGGAGGAGTTCAAGGCCCTCTACCCAAACAGGAGCAAACCAGCAAGCGGATGCGCACCATGAAGTATATGCAGGGGCCAGACGGGCTAAGCCTAAGGGAGGAGGTGGTGGTCAAGCACAACTTTCTGGAGGGACACCCTCCTGATTATTACAGAGGATTCAGGCTCCTTGAGCCAATCAGGAAGTTGCAGTCTAACAGGATGCTCACAGCTCCCAAGTTGAAGCAGCTCTACGAGGAGGCATTCATCGATCTATTCGAGGACTACCCACCTCCTGGATGGACGTCTGGTCGTGCGCCAGCAAGGGCATGTGTCAGTTACAATCTGCCAGCAGCAGTTATTGCCGATGTGATGAAGGCCAGATGATGCAAGCTTGTTTACAAGATCATGAACTTGTCTGACTCACCATGCCCCAGCACAGGTGTGGAAGGTGCGTCCACGTACCACACCGTATGACTTTGTAACAGATGCACAGATTGCACGAGTGCAGCCCTTTTCAAGGGCCCAGGAGGTCCTCTTGTGCCACCAGGGATTCAAGTGTAGATGCTGCCAGGTCCAAAAAGCCACCACATGTGTTGGTCAGGCCAGCTCCCTCTGAGTAATACCTTCAAGTGTAGTTCAAGTGTAGTGGAACCTTTGTTGTGCAGTGGCAAGCCAAAAGTGGTTGATTGGCCCAGAGAAAAGGGTTACGCGGACATGCAGATCTTCCGTTCATGTAGACCAAGAGTGTTTCAAGTGTAGCCTGCAGGCTTGCCCCCTTGCATGAGATCTGATTTTGTGGAGTGAAATCTGACTTTCTGAGTGAAATTTTACACCGCTCAGTAAGATATGACTTTCAGCAGAGAAATGTACCTGTGCAGGTAATTGGCGGTAGGATTTTCGATTTAGATCAGCAAACAATCAAAGGCTTGCTCAGCTGCTCTGCTTACGCTTGCCAAGCAGCTTGGAATCACTGCTGTACCTGCTGACTGTCCTGGTGGCAGAAATTCGCTCACGTTCCATTTCTAAAGCCCAGACCACAGCAGCCATGGTGCTTCCCAAGGCCACCATGCGGTTCCTGACCTCAGCAGCGATGCCATTTCTGAATCTTGAGAAGGCCATGCTGCTGGCCCTTGCTTCTTTCTTGCTGCCATGCCACCTGCGGAGGTCTGAAGGCACCGCTGAGATCTTGGAGAACGCCTCAAATGCTTCTGGGACTGTCTGGAAATCTGAGAGCTTCCACACCTGCAGTTCACAAGGCGACAAGGTCTGACCAGTACACAAGCGCTCAAGCTGAAAGGCAATTGACTCCACCTGTTTCTTGACCAAAAAGGAGTCCCTCTCATCTCCGGGGCTCAGCGCACTGAGGGCCTGAGGCGGCAGAGTAACGCCATAGCTGGCCTTCGAAGCCAGAGGCACCCACGGCATGGGGTTGGCGGATGCTGGAGGCTGAACGCTAGAAAGAGGCACCTGGGGCAGCATCACCACAAGAGCAACTGGCATAGGCGTGGCCTCCTTTCTACTTAGCGTCTTGACGAAAGCCTGCGATATGGCAGGGGAAAGGGTCAGAGCATGGTTGATCTAGATCTGGACACCTCAAGGCCACAGCGCTCACCATTGGGTTGGTGAAAAACTCATTTTTGTCTTTGAGAATCCTCTCAACGGCAATGTGTTTGTCCCATGTCTCTTGCTGCAGCTGCTTGCCTACAGCGCTCTGCAGAATGCGACTGGCTGCTGGCGGGATGGTGCGGAGCCACCGGTCCCCATATGACTGAATTCTCAAGCTGGCATTCTGCACAAACACCTGCCGCAGGTGGTCGATGGCGCGTAAGGGCGCCAGCAAAGGATGTGCAGGGTGGCATCGCACGCCAGCTTGACGCAGGAGCACTGTCAAGCCCGGGATGATGCGATCCAGCACATCCTCCTCAACCTGCAGAACACAATCAGATCAGTCCCCCCATTCCCCAATTTTGGTGATTTGCAAGAGAAGCACTGGCACCGCAGTGACCTTACCTTGAAATCAGCCTGACCCAAACGATGATTCTCCTTCCAGTCCCGTCCCCACCCAGCTAGCCTGTGGGCTGTGTCTGGGTCAAAGATGCAATACAGGTCTGTGGTGTCAGACTCATGCCTGCATGGCACAACACTGGTCAGCTGGAGATAATGTTGTTCAAAGTGCACAGCATGGCCTGAGTTGCCTACCTCGCCGCCATCTTGATCTCCGCTTTGTTGATGCCCACATTCTTTGCCGCCTCCACACCATGCTTCTTGAATTTGTGGCTGACTTCCCTTTTGTTGAGTACCCATCAAGCCTGCCACAGGGCACACCTGCGATGTAACAAGCCACAGATGTCACCCACAGCCGTGTCCAAAATCTGAAGCATTAATGCACGGGCTCACCAGCGAGGTCAAAAGCCTGCCGAAGGTGAACGTTGAGGGTCTGCCCGCTCATGGGCTGATTCC
>JAAMXJ010000489.1:0-51045 GCA_019693375.1 Asterochloris erici
GGGTGGTATTCTTGTGGGCGCCACAGGTTAAGCATGATCTCACCTGAGAGCTCAGGCCGCTACCACTTTGGTGAACAGAGCAAGTGCACATCTCCCCTGCATGCCCAGGCTTGAGGGCCTGCGCCACCCTGGCAACAGGGCCCTGGACAGCGCCTCACCTGCTGCCGCATGACACGCAGGAGAATCCTTGCAGCCCTGGTTGGAATCCTTACCTCCAGCCACATGTTGCCTTCGGAAGATGTTTAGCTCCTCCTTTGCCTCCTTCCACATCATCCTGAGCTCTTCTTTTTTGGCTGGGTCCACCTCGGTCAACAATGCTTCCCTGGCCTCTCTCACATCTGCCAACAGCTTGTCCTCAAGTTGCTGAGCATTCATGCCTGCGGCCATCAACAGATGGCTGCTTGAGCCTCTATGTTCTGAGCAGTCCATGCAGCACAAGGCACTGACAGCAGCATGGGCGCACCTGCAGAGTTGGTGTGGATGTGCTCAGTTTGCTCCTGACAACTGCTTGCTGACAGCAGTTCGTGCCTCGGCGATAACGGTCTGCAACCTCCGAACTACTTCAGAATCTGAGTAGGTCAACAACTAAAACCCCAAAAACCTTGGCGCGCCATCAATTTGGTGAGTATGGCAGCTACACCAGCCATGTCGTCAGCCTGGGCTGGCTTCGGACTACATAGCACGACTGCGTGGCCCCCATTCCTCAGAGCGGCCATCAATCAAGCCTGAAGACACCTGTCTGACGTGGTGGATGCTCTCCAGCCAGTGCGGGTCTCTGCCCCCTGGTGTGCACACTTGAGAGATGTTGGGCCAGCAGAATGGAGCACGAAGCCCAGACGCAGCAGTTGGCTTGGCAGCAGCCATGCCTGTCACTCCTGAGGGGGGAGCTCGGTTTCTTCGGTGCACACAGAGAATAAATGCCCATCATGCTGCGGCTGTGCCACAGAACACAACCCAGGCTGAATCTGCGCTGCCAAGCTCTGGAAGGTAGGCCTTCCCTCCTGTTCTTATGGCGCCCTTGAGGCTTCGAAGGCCATGTCACTCAAGAACACGCGGTCTTGCAGAGACACTGTGAGCAGGAGGGGCACCGGTTCTCTGATGGCGACCTCGTGTCTCTGGCCAAGATTCTTGAATTCTCGGAGTGGCTTGTGGATGCGGCAGAGTGGTGCTCCCTACTCATTCAGCAGTGTGGGGCGAGAGGTTACTCCACCGCTGTGTCTGAGCTGCGCTCAAGTCCTGCCCTCCCCAACTTCAGCCTAGTGCATGCAGTGTATATCTGTGCCATCTCAAGGAAGTCTGCAGAGAGCACTTCTCACAGGGCCGCATCACCTCAGATGTACCCGCACCCCTGAGATCCAGGCAATCAAGGAACCGGTCCGTTGCATGTGGTGCAGGCTGAGAATCTCAATGCGCAGTGAGGGACAGATGCCACCCTGCACATCCTTTGCTGGCGCCCTCACGCGCCTTCGACCACCTGCGGCAGGTGTTTGTGCAGAATGCCAGCTTGAGAAGTCAGTCATATGTGGCTCCGCACCATACCGCCAGCGGCCAGTTGCCTTCTGCAGAGCGCTGTAGGCAAGCAGCTGCGGCAGGAGACATGGGACAAACACATTGCCGCTGAGGCGATTCTCAAGGACAGAAATGAGGTTTTCACCAACCCAGTGGTGAGCGCTGTGGCCTTGAGGTGTCATAATCAACCGTGCTCTGAACCTCTGCCCTGCCATGTCGCAAGCTTACTTCTTCAAGACGCTGAGTGGAAAGGAGGCCTCGCCTATGCCTTTTGCACAAGTGTGGTGCTGCCTCAGATGCCTCCGTCACTTTCCGGTGTTCAGCCCCCAGCATCAGCCAACTCCATGCCATGGGTGCCTCTGGCTTCACAAGCCAGCCATGGCGTTACCTTTCCGCCTCAGTCCCTCAGTGCGCTGAGCGCCCTGGGTGAGAGGGGGTCTTTCCTGGTTGAGAAGCAGGTATGCAGTCAGTTGCCTGTGAGCTGGAGCGCCTGAGTACTGGTCGCCCGTGGACTGTTTGCCCTTGTGCACTGCAGGTGTGGAAGCTCTCAGATTTCAAACAGTCCCTGAAGCGTTTGAGGCATTCTCTAAGATATCAGCGGTGCCTTCAGACCTCCACAGGTGGCAGGGCAGCGAGAAGGAAGCAAGGGCCAGCAGCATGGCCCTCTCAAGATTCAAGAATGGCCTTGCTGCTGAAGTCAGGAACCGCATGGCTGCCTTGGGAAGCACCATGGCAGCTGTAGTCGGGGCGTTAGACATGGAATGTCAGCGCATCCCTGCCACCAGGACAATAAGCCCACTGCAGCAGCTGTGCAGCAGGCACAGCAGTGATGCCAAGCTGCTTGGCAAGCGTGAGCAGAGCGGCTGAACATGCCCTTGATTGGTTGCTGAGATCTGTATTGACAGTTCCTGCTGCCATTTACCTGAACAGGTCACATTTTTCTGATGAAAGTCATATCTCATTGAGCTGAGTAACATTTGTGATCTCACTCCACAAACATACATTTCACTCAGGGCGGCAAGCCTGCAGGCTTGCCCTCAAAAGACTACATCTGAAACACTCTTGGTCGAGATGAATCGAGGATTTGCCTCCGCATAACCCCTTTCTGTGGGCCAATCATTCTGGCTGTCCATTGCACAACAAAGTTCCACCACACTTGAGTTACACATGAAGATATCATGTGAGGAAGCTGGCCTCATCAACACATGGGGTGGCTTTGAGAGCCTGGCGCCAGCTACACTTGATTACCTGGTCGCAATGGTCCTCCCGCAGCCCTGAAAGTGGGTGCATCTGTGCAATCATGCATCTGTCACAAAGTCATGGGATGTGGCCGGTGCAGTTGCAGTGTCCCTTCAAGCAGGGGAAGGAACAGCAGCACGTTCAAAAGGTAACTTTGTGCAGTGTTCAGTGAGTACATGGCAGAGCCAGACAGATCTCTTTCTCAGTACAGTTCAGCAGCAACATGCACAGGTGCAGCAGGGCATACTTGTACACTGTCATTGGCGGATACATGCAAGAGCTGAACAAGGTGATGGCGGGGGACGCAAGACCAGACAGAGGACTCAGTGTCCTGCACAGCACCTGGTGATGCATGAGCCGAGGCTGCCCTCACGATCCACACAGCACAGCACACCTTACATGGAGACCTACTCTCAGTCTTCACCACTCACACCCAGGAAGACGGCTAGGCCCTCAGGCTGGGACTCGGCGGAACCTGAGGGGGTCATTCTGTATGCCTTCAATAGGGCCTGTGTATCTGCAGGTGAAGCTGCAGCAGCTTCCCTTGTCGAGCCTTCAGGCCAGGCTGCAGGGGTCAGCCCGCTCTAGTCAGGCAGCGGCAGCAGCTGCTCATCCAGCTCAGTCAAAAAGTTGTGCATCTTGGCCTGTGCCAGTGTCGCCCTGGGTCAGTATGCTTTGATGATTGCACCAGCGGATGCTGTAAATGGTAGCCAAGATCAGCAATTGCCCAGATCAGACATCTCAGCGACACACAGACAGTGTCTACCTGCCATTCAACATGACTATACGGGAATATAAATGCCCATGAGATTCGCTGGACCAGTTTGTCGCAGTTGCAACAGGCTGTGTGCACCTGCTCCCAGCGTTTTGCAAATATTGCAGATCGACAAGGCAGTCAGTGGATAAGACCTGGGCATGCAGCTGCACAGGCCACTGGAGCGTCACCAGCTTCAGTGCCTGCAGCAGGCCAGGACACTGGCTCAGCAGGCAACCCACTTGAGAGGCTTCTCTGCAAGCCCCATCCAACACGAGCACAAGCGCAGACTGGGCCGGGCTTTGGCTCAGCAGCCCATCCTTGCTGCTGCTGAAGCAGATGGCAGCAGCATTGCTGGGCCAGCAGCAGCTGCCCCTGGCCCAGTCGCAAAGCTGAGGCGACGCGTAGTGAGCATCTTCAGCATCAGCATCAAATTGTTGCGCAGTGGACATTGCCATGCGTACTGACTTGTGTGTTGTGCTGCTCCACAGGCCATTCTTGTGGAGGTGGGCTGCACAGCCATGCCATGCCATGCAATGTATGCCTTCTCATCTGCTTTGACCTGAGCACTTAGCATATGCTGCAGCCCAGTCCATTCAGCCATGTCAGTGGCATGAAGAATCGCTTCGAGTGCCTCATCAAGGGGCTCAGAGGTGCGCAGCTGATTCAGAAGCATGCGACACGGGTTATTCTGCCTCCATTGCAATTGTAGGTGTCATTGACTGGTGCTGAGAGCACCGCCAAGTCTGGCAGTAAAATGTCATGAGAGCAGTATGCATCACTTGTGATTCGCTTCTCTTTTCAAGAAAAAGGTGACTCAACTCTCCGATCCGCTGCATGCAGAGCTCGGGGACGACGTCTTGGTGGTGACGCCAGACCCTAAGCCCCCTAAAAACTACTTTGGTGCCAGGGTACGGCTTGCTGTGATTGTCTGACATGCTGCACCGGCACATGCCAGGCCTGCCACTGACATCTGGCCAGCTGCCCTGCTGGCTGTCTGGGCCTTGCGCCTGACAGCCTGCTTGCTGTGCATGCGAGCAGAGCTCCAGCGCTGCCCGACAGGGCCGGCTGCATCCTGCGCAGCCCTGGACACTGCCCTGTCCTTCGCTCGACCTGCAGTTGTGGGCCAGTCACGGGCACGGCTTGGCCTTTGACCTCTGGGGACTGCTCCGCTTTATTGTGCCCGACTTGCAAGGCCACAAACTGGCATACTGCCTGAGAGGCGCAGTTGGTATGAAGTGTGCCGCGGGCTCAGGCCCTGCTGTTCATGCTGCTGCAGGTGGTGAACGTGCTGGGCTTCAGCCTTCCTCAGTACAAGTCTCCGACCCTGCTGCTGTCCCTGGGGCTGTCCGCGCGCGTGCTGTGGCAGCTCATCATGCGCAGGTGAGGGCCGCAAGCGCATCCAGCTGCAGGTGCATCCCATGCTGCGCTCCCTGCTGACCTGTCAGAAGCATCGGCGAGCTCACGCTGAACTGTGCAGCCCAACCAGCACATGCATCTGCTGCAGGGCGGTGTTCTCAGAATGCACAGCCGTGCTTGATGCCCGCACCAGCAGTGTCTCCCTGCAGACCTGTGCACGGGCCCCCAACGCACCCAGCTGCTTTCGGGACTGCTGCCTGGCCTTCCCGTGGGCTTGATGTGATCCACTCCTGCTGGGGCTGCTGGCGCCAGGCCAGCAAACATGCTGCTGTGCTTGCCTGCAGGCCCGATGTGATACACGTGTCCTCCCCGGGGCTGCTCGTGTTTTCTGGCATTTTGTATGCCAAGCTACTTGACTTGCCCCTGGTTGTCAGCTACCACACCCACATTCCAGGCAAGCCAGTGTCCCTGCTGCATGCTTCTCTTCAACTGCTTCCCAAAGTGTGACTGTTTGCTTCGATCTGCGTCTCAGGACTCACAGCGGAAGAGTGCTCCAGGATGCAGCAATGCACTAGACCAAGGGCATGTTGGTGACCTACCACTAGATATTGCAGCTGACGCTGGGTGTGGGGCCAACTTGCTGCTGGTGTGTGGCAGCCACAAGCATGTCAGAGCATTGGCCTTGCAGAGAAGATGAGGACCAATTTTACTGCTCAGACAGCAGGGTCAGGGCAGTATGGCCCACAACGGAGGACCTGTTCTCATGCAGAGACTGGCCTCATCTTTGGTGTGGCTGCGCTGCAGAGTACATCCCCAAGTATACCTGGCGTGGCCTGGTGCGCCCAATGTGGTGGATCATCAGATTCTGCACCTGGATCTCGGGTGAGCTGCCTGTGAGGGCAATGGCAAAGATGGACAGGGGTGTAACTCGCATTGTGCTGGGGTGCCAGACTTTGCAGCTGGGTCTCAGGTGAGCTGCCTATGTGGGCAGCTGCAGATATGAACAGGGCTGGGAGATGCGCTGTGCTGGAGTATCCGACATTGCAATCATAAGCTGGCTGGGTGGACACTGGACAAAGATGAAGGGGCTGGAAAGGCATTGTGCTGGATCATGAGATCGTGCACCTCCATCGCAGGTGAGCCAACGGAAATCGCATTGGACACAGGTCTTCCAAGCTGGAATGCTTTGTGCAGCCAGCTGTAGTCTGTGGGTCCAAATCCCACCCTTTAGAGGCCACCCTGGGGTGGGCACAGTTGGGGCCAGTGCAGTTCTGCAAAGAGCAGAACTGTTAGACCTGTGGCTCCCAACAACAGGGCCTGCCACCCTGCAGAGGTCACCTTGGTGACCAGTGCTGCAATGACAATGGCGTCACGCCTGATGCAATGTCTGCTCCTTCGGCTATCTGCCGTGTCTCAACTCTCTCCCTACACCACCCCATCATCTGCTGGCCACCCTGCAGATGTGACCCTAGTGACCAGCGCCGTGATGAAGCGCGAACTGGCAGCCAACAAGTGCACAGAGGAGCGCATCCAGGTCTGGCAGAGGGGGGTGGACACCAGCGTATTCCATCCCAAATTCAGGTCAGCTGACTTTGCAGCACAAGCTGAGCTGTGCTGCAGCATTGTCACAAGCCGTCAGATGCCCTGCTTTGTTGGCCTGAGTGGCTGACGCTGCAGCGTATCCAGACCCCTTACCAGGTCAGTTGCCTGGCCTATCTATGTTTGTGCCAAGCCTCTGAGCTAGCTCTAGAGCCTGCTTCCTGTTGCAAATAGCCTTTGGGCAGTCTGGGAAGGGGTGTTACATGTTCAAAGTATGTGCTGTGCTGCCTGCATCTCGACTGCAGCCACAGCCAAGGGTCTGACATGCTGTTCATACCATCTGGTCTGCTGCTTGTGGCTCCAGCCACCGCAAACATGTAACATGCTGCCTGCCGTCCTGCCAGGTCTGAAGCTATGCGTGCCCACATGACGGATGGTCACCCAGAGGCGCCCCTCCTGGTGCACGTAGGTCGCCTGGGCGCAGGTGAGAGGCGTACCTGTCCAGCTCGATGCTGGGATGGGTACTTGCTAGGGGGATGGTGCAGACGCGCTGCTGAAGGCAGCAGCATGCGCTCATGCTGATGGGCCCAACAGCCTTTGCCCACCCAGCCTAGCACTCCTGTTGGCCATGACACTGCACTGAGCAAGTCTAGGAGAGGCAAACGTTGGGCAGCAAGGCTCAACGGATGGTCAAATATTAAACTCTGATAGGGAAGCGTCTCCGAGCCTCCCACGCCTCCTCCACCTTGTCGACCTGCGAAGCACAGGGCCTTCCTTCCAGATCCTGTTGCTGCAAAGGCTGGTGCCAAGCTGCACTCTTTTGGTGCACTCTTTTGGCGCACGCACCTGCTGCACTGCTGTGCCACCGCGGGAACCCTCAGGCAAAGCATCGACCAGTTTCCTGAGCTCAAACTTTGGCGCCTGTCTGTGCAGAGAAGAACCTCAAAGCCATACGGACCATCATGGACCGCCTGCCGCCCAGCACGCGGCTGGCCTTTGTGGGCGACGGTCCCTCCCGCACAGAGCTGGAAGAGTTCTATGCAGACATGCCGCAGGTCAAGTTCATGGTGAGTCAGGCACTGGGAACTGCATTCCTTGGCGAGCGAGGCTTTTGCCGCAGTCAAAGCGCTGCAGGTGACAACAGGCTCAGCAACAGGGCGGGTTCTGCAGTCACTGACATCAACAGGACGGCCTGCAGGGCCTGCTGAGAGACGAGGACCTGTCAGCTGCTCTGTCCTCTCCTGGGATGTCTTTCGCTTGACCCACCTTGATGTTGCGCTGCAGAGTTGAGGACTTGACAGCTGCACACCTCTGCATTCTGAACACCAACAGCCACCCTCCCTGCCTAAAGAGGCGGCTGAGACACATGGGAGTTGCAGTAGCCCACGCCAGCAGCCTGCGACAGCAATCTTCTCTGTCTGCAGGGCCTGCTGAGGGGCGAGGACCTGTCGGCTGCCTACGCCAGCGGTGACGTATTCATGATGCCCAGCGAGAGCGAAACCCTGGGGTTTGTGGCTCTTGAGGCCATGGCCAGCGGGCTGCCTGTGGTGGCTGTGGCAGCAGGCGGGCTCACCGACATCCTGACCAACCCTGGGGTCACAGGTGGGCTCCCATGGCAGCTTGTCAACGGTGGCATTGGCAGAGGTGGAGTTTGCCAGCAGTGCACAAATTGCCTCTGGTCAGCTGTACCTGCTGTTGCTGTTTGGCAAGGGCTTGCTGTTGGCTGCCAGAGGTGGCTGTGGAAGCAGGGGGCGTCACAGGCATACCCAGACCTAGCAACGCTTTGGGTGACGGTGGGGGGCTGCCACGTCTGGTGTGAGCTTTTTTTCTTCTGCCAAGACATGCAGGCCTGCATGCTCAGGCTACTCCATGGCCTTCAGCAACTGATTGATCTTTGTCGGTTGCTGGTGGGCAACATGCTGGCTGCAGCGGGGCGGCTCAACTGCCTGGGCGCATTTTGGCTCTGGTTCGCAGCGGCAGCTGCCTGCCTTACTGGTTGCTGATCTGTGTCCTCAGGCAGGTCGGTTCATTCTGACAGCCTGCAGGAGGCAGGTGGGCTGCTTGCAGTCAAGGCCGAGGCTGCATGATGTTGTTCAAGCATCTGCTGACTCTACAGGGAAGCTTCACGCTGCATATATCCCCATTCATTTACCCTATCAAAAAAGCCGTCCCCTTCTTGCTGCAGGATTTTTGTACCCTCCTGGTGACTACTCCAGGGCAGCCCAGATCACTGGCGACCTGCTGGCGCAGCCTGCGCTTCGGGCAGCTGTGGGCACAGCTGCACGGGCAGATGTGGAGAATTGGGGGTGGACTGCTGCCACACAGAAGCTGAGGGCCCAGCAGTACCAGCACGCCATCCAGCGCAACCTGAGGCGTCGTGTGTGAGTAGCACTGGTGCACTGCCTGCCTTCACACCCTGGGCTCTGTCTTTGATGCTCCTTGCCAATGAAAGAATGAGTCTTGCAGGTTCCCCTGGCTGGCAATCCGCTCTGCCATTGCACAGTCCCTCAGGGCAGTCTTCCTGGCGGTGTGGATCGCCATCCGCTGGGTCATGCTCAAGCTGACGCCCCCCGTGGCTCAGGGGTGAGACTATTGACCCGCAACTCGGGCAGCACATGCCCTATGTTGAGCTGTGTCAGCCTCTAATGGTGATTGGCAACATAGCATGGCTGCATGTCGAGGCAGATGTCTGCCCTTGCATATGGCCCTTTATTGCATCCTCTCTGCGCTTCCTGGCAAAGCAGCACTGTGGCAGCACACCTATCTGAGGACAAAGTCAAGTCATGTCTGCAACGTGATGTCAACAGAAGAAAACAAAGCACATGTGTGTCTCTGACTATGATCTGCCAGAGACCAGCCTGATGCTGTTGTGCAACTGCAGGCAAACACAGCAGAAGCCGCCAGAAGATGACCTTTGATGTTTAAACCCCTGACATGCTCGGTTTTGTTTGACACTGCAATTTTGCTCCCGGTTCCCTCACCTTCTGGCCCAAGTCAGTGTCAATGTTTGTCAGAGAAGAGAAACATTTTTACACTGCTCACTGTACCTGGGCCAAATCAACCATTTGAAAATGCATGCATATGGAAGTAAATCTCAATGCAATGAAATTGTCTCTTCTCAGCCTTCTCAGGCATTTTGTCGCTCACAAAATCAGAGGTCAGAACAGGTTGCAGTGACCTTTTTGGGAGCCATGTAGGCATCATCACCACCTGAGTACTGCTGGCCGCAAATGCCCTGGATTGTCCGTACCTTGCTCACCATGCAGAGCATGTGTGCCCTTTACAGTGCACTTGGGAGAAGCCCACTGTTGGAAACTTTGTGTTGTCTTCGGATTGCTGGCTGTGCCACTCATGTGCCACCCACCCTTTCAAGGTTGATTTGCCCTCTGGAGGGTCGGCTGTGCAAAAGACGTGCTACCCAGCTTCAGAGCCTCATCCCAGTCATCGCAATCATCAGGTGCTTTCCTGCAGTGAGTGCTGACTGTATAAAACAGTTGCGCTGCGGGTATCGACAAAAGCAAGCCCCAGCACTCTGGTGTGAGCCCCCACACGGGTGCTCAATACAAAGCATGCCACCCGCTGTGAGCACTGAAGGGTGCTGCTCAGAGCAAGCAAAAATCCACAGGATTCAGTGGACACCTGTAGGGTTTTGCGTAGTCCAACGTCCAGACGAGCCAGGCCACGAAGGCAACCACCCCCGCAATAATTGCCTGCCCAAACCTTGAAAGGGTCACGCGCCATGCCAGGGCGCCATACCTGCATGTCAGGTACACTCAGAACTTGTCACCTGTATACCCGCATGCAGAGCTGTGTGTGCTCTCCTCTAAAGGGAACGGCAGTGCCATCACCAATGGCTTGTGTGGACCAGTCTGTGTGAATAGGATTGCTGGATGAGCTCCTTGGCATCAGCATTCCGGGGCATTGCTTCCAGGTGGACACATACAGATACACTCACATGCATGCTGAGGCCACACCGCAGGTGTGCCTGAATGCCTGAGCGACTCACCGCTGGTGTGCCTGGTAGATCTGGATGGCCCGCTGGTAGTGCTCATCCCGGACACTGCTGATGGCGGCCCTCCAGGAGTGACGCTCAACCTCCGCCCGCCCGGCTGCAGCCATGGCTTGCCGGGCAGCGGTGTCTGTGACCAGGCTGCGGGTGTGGGAGATGGCCTGGGCATAGTCACCTGGCTGGTAGAGGTGCCCTGCACGCAAGAGGCGGCTTTGTTGACTGCGCTGCAGGCACTGTGGGATGCGGCATTGACCACAATCCTGCAAAGGGGCAGGCAGGCACGCTGGCATTGTTTTGTGTGTAAGGAGCTGGGGTGGACTCTGCTGCAGCAGGCACATAGAGCAGGTGCTGCATTCTAAGGATAGCCAGGCTGCATGTGTCACCGAATTGGTGGCCATCCCGTGATGTGCTCAGCTGACTCTGCTGCTGCCACATGAGGGCATGCAGCCTGCACCCGGCCGCCTGCTGGCTCCCGGCTGTGCTTGTGCAGCTCCATCTGGCCCTGTGTGTGGCGAGAGGCGGGCGTGCAAGTGCCCCTTGGAAGCCTGGCCTCTCAGTCATGCTATGACTGGCCAACCACGGTGTTTGCAGCCTACCTGTGGTGCCTGGCTGAGTGATGATGTCCAGCAAGCCCCCTGCCGCCACAGCCACCACTGGCAGCCCGCTGGCCATCGCCTCCAGGGCCACAAACCCTGTAGGGCCAGAGAAGGAAGGTGCGCCTCGCTGTGAAAGCGCGTGCTGTGAAAGCCTGCTGAAGCCAAACACCCAGGCGCATAGGGTGCAGAGAATCAGCGGGAGCGCAACAATGCAGCACAAGAATGCAGGAAGGCAGCCCGAGCAGTGCTGGAACAGTGCTGGCAAGAGGCACCAATTGCATGTGGTCACCAAGGGTCTCCGTTTCTGATGGCATGACGAAGATGTCTGCGCTGGCATAGGCCTCAGAGAGCTCCTGCCCCTTCAGCATGCCCTGCAGAGGCAGCTGCTTGTGAGATTAATTGGTCCCAGGAAATCACACCGCAGCAGGTAATCTGTAGATGACAACTTGTTCAGGCAGTGGGACCACCTAAAAGACACACGTGCGGTCTCTGGACGATGGGGAAGACAACAAGGCAGTGTCCAGGACCCAGCAAAGCCGACATGGCAGCTGAAAAGCGTGAAGCCATGGCAAAGAGAGCCGTTGCCACAAATAGGCAGCATCAGGCCCCAGTGAAGCCAGAGGCACAGCTTGTGGCCCAGGAACAGGAATCAGCAGGAGAAGCATGCCTGCAGCGCTGCTGCCGGCTGCAGTGCGTGTGTGCTGCAGGATGCAGTTGGCCCTGCTGCTGCTGGCTGCAGTGCTCCAGGCAGCGCCGGCTCATCGAGCAGTCCTGATGCTGGTGGGGTTGCTGTGGCCTGGCCAATTTCAGCTGCCTGTAGGGCTTCCCAAAAGAGTGTGTTGCCCTCAACATGCCTGCTGCGTCAGGGCCGCCAGGTGTCTCTATGTGGCACCGTTTCTGACGCCTGCAGCCCTCGATGCTGCTGGCAGTGGCAGCCTGGGAGCAGTGCCTTACCGTGAAGGTGACAGGCAGGCCGGTGAAGTGCCGTTGCAGGTCATCCAGAGCTGGCCCATCCCCCACAAAGCACAGGTGCGTCCCGTTCGGCAGCTGGAGCAGCCAGTCCTTGAGCACTGCCAGGTTCTTCTCTGCACCACAGCGGACACCAGCGTGAGGCAGTGCAGGGCTCCAAAGCAGCACAAGTGGTCCCCATGACATGCTCCCTGCATTGCGCCGGGTACGTTGGCCTATGCTGTCGGGCAAGCCCCAGCATCAGTGCTGCAAAGTCTGCGATGGGCATGCCATTTCTTGGCGACCCTTGGCAGGGTGAGGTGGCGCTGCTGTGTCTCGAGAGCACAGGCTGAGGAGTGGCCCAAGGGCAGAGGCACTGCGAGGCTTGCTTTGCAGTCAGTGAGGCTGGGGACTGGGAGACGACTGGTCGCCAAAGGCAAAAGGACTGCTCACAATCAAGACCCAGCTGCATTGAGTGAGGCTGGGAACTGTGAGGCAGCTGATGTTGCCAGAAGCAGAGCCAACATTCACAGGCAAGCTCCTCGACTGCATCCCTGTGGTCAGGGCAGATCCATGTTCTTTGCATGCTACAGCGACCAAGCCTGGCGCCCCCTCCACTCTGCACAAGAGTGGCTTGAATGAATTCTCGCCTCCAGCTGTGCCAACATGTCACAAATTTGTTTTTTTGCCTCTCTGGTCAAGCCCTAGCATGTCACCTTGCACGGAGCACCGCACTGCTGCTCGAGCTCACCTGCACCGATCCTGCCGACGTATGTCAGTATTATGCGCTCTGGGTGGCCTCCCGTCATGCGGCTGCGCATGGTCTGGCTGCGGTGCTTGGGGTTGAACACTTCCGTGTCGACAGCCCGCGGCCAGACTGCGATGCGCTGGTTTCTGCACTTGTTCCTGCCCAGCTCTTCCTGTAGCACAATGGAAAACTGAGTTCACTTGTGGGCAGCCTGGGCGTGCTGTAGCTGGGGACTGCATGACTCTGTACAACCAACAGCTTGCAGCCAGACTGCACTGCAGCTGTCCCTGCAAATGATCCTGCTGGGCTCCTGCTGCAACACCATACTCCTTGGCAACCTCAGTGACAGCTTGAGAAACCCTTGTTGGTGAGAGTTGACCGCATGCTGGTGACAGGGGCCAAGACCAGGTGGCTGCTGCATTGCTCACAAGCAGCACTCAGGCCTCATTGCAGGCCATTGTGAACTTTGCCCTGGGCTTGTTGTCAAGAGGCGCCAAACATGTCGAGTGCTGCTCATTGGCCCAGCAGCTGCAGCTGGTGGCTGACAGCCTATTGGGCAGGGGCTGGGTCAACAGCTGCTAGCCTGCGTGTGTCAGACCAGTGGTCCGGCAGCCGAGTCAACAGGAGGAAGCCATCCCTGTCCTTCACTTGCTTGACTGCACAGCTTGACGGAGGGGACGCAAAGGTAACATGCCTCTCTAGAGAAGGCACCCAACAAGCCCAGACGCTGTGCCGCTGCTCTTTGTTTGCCTGCCTACTACAGAGCTTGAGCGAGCATAGACGAGGCGTGTTGCAGCCGACTCAGGGAGAGCCACGCACAGCCTCCGTCACTGCTCTGTGCTCCCTTGCGCAGATTGAGCCTGGCTGAGCAGAGGCAGAAGGGGTTTCGGCCAGCCAACGAAGAGGCATCCAGAGGCCCAGAGCTCCGTTGCCGTTTTTAGCACACGTCACTGTGCAGCTTGTCCACACACTAGATGTGATGCAGCGGCAGCACACCTTCATAGCGTGGCTGGGCACGAGTGTGAGGTCTGCGACCAGTGTGGTGCCTCGAATGATGGACCACATGGGCTCCACAAAGCCATCCCAGGTATACCTGCAGCCCAGGGACTCACATTCACATCAGGCCGCAATAAGTCAGCGCTCTCAGAGCTGCCTAGGAGCGTGGGTGAAGGCAATGCAACAGCTGCTGCTGTGGCCCGTGCCACCTTGTGCTGCCTACCAGTGCAGAGATGTGACTGGGACAGGTCCCTTGCACACTGGCTGCCCCAATTAGTCAGCTGGTGCACCCACGGGCACTCTGCTTGGTTGGGGAGACCTGTAGCAGGAGTGCCCAAGCAATTGCTTACTTTGGAATGTACTTGACGACATGAGTGTGATAGCTGACCACCAGGGGGATGGCCAGCAGCTTGGCATACATGATGGCGGAGAACACCATGAGCCCAGGGGTGGACACATGGATCACGTCTGGCCTGCAGGCCAACATTTGGGGGGAGGAATGACTATCTAGTCTCCTTGACAGGGGCTTAGAGTGAGGAATGCAGCTCGCTGACTAATGGCGCCACGCATGAGAGGTACAATCAGTCTGGCCTGTGCAGAGCCAGGCCACAGTTATTCTGTCACGCATGATAGGTACAATCAGTCTGGCCTGTGCGGAGCCAGTCCTCAAGTCATGTTGCCACGCACATAAATGTACAGCCAGTCTGGCCCATGCGGCGCCAAGCCTCAGTCATCCTGCTGGCCCACTGGAGGTGCACACTGGCCAGTCAGAAGATAGCGTTTTGCAGGTGTGCTGAGGGGTGAAAGGGTGCATTGCGACGAAGGTGAAGTGCCTGAGCAGCTGCATGTGGGTGCTGCGAGCGTGGTGCACAGTCCGCTGAAAGCTACACCAACAGCTGCAGATGGTAAGCAGGGTCTGACAGCTCTGGATGCAGGTGAACCCTACCTGCGCTTGATGAGGTGCCACAGCACGCGCACAGACAGGCCCAGGGACAGCAGCAGGGTCGGGGATTTGTAGAAGGGCAGGCTGAAGCCCAGCACATTGACCACCTACAGATAGGCACATCAGAGACAGCATCAGCAAGTCTACCAAAAGACCATGCAGCCATGCAGGGGTGTGGTGCAGCTTGAGGTGCTCAGACTGCTGCACAGCAGGCAGGTGAGGGGGTGGCAGTTGCCTTCCCTCTGCAGTTCATCTGCAGTGCCAGAACCAGCCAGCTATGCGCAGAGCCTCGGAGCTGTGCAGAGACGCCTCCTCTCCACAGGCCATTGGCAGTACTCAGGGGCAGCCGGTCATGAGCAGAGCCACCAGAGCAAGCTGTGCTTGGCATTGGGCCAGCAGCCTGGTCACTGTTTGCGCAAGCACACAAGCTGTGGGGATCACGACAGATGCATTGGAGCTCTGCTGGGCCGTGTACGTTTGCGCTGTGGGAAGCGCGAAATGACGAAAGAACTGCTGTTATGTGTGCTTGTGGGATAAGAGTATTGTGGGCTTGCAGGGCATTGCATCTCTGGCTGCTCTCACCCTAGCTCCACAGTATGTCTTTGGAGGGTTGCTGCACGGCGTGAACACGGTGACCTCAGAACCCATGTCCTGCATCTCCTTGATGAGGTTGGAGAACCTGCAACACAGTGCACATGGCCTGCCTGGGTGACAAAGGGTTGCTGTCAGGTGCTTGCACATGCGCAGAGATTGCACTCTTGTGTGAAGCTCTGGGGTTGGTCATTTCTCTGCCATGCCTTGGCATCGGGCAGCCCTGTGATGCTTGTCCTCACGGAGTACGGGTCAGCAGGCAGCACAATTCACATTTGATATGCAGGTGAGTCTCAGGGGCTTGCCTGATCTTCATGCCAGACACATGCGAGAAGGGGCTGCAGGTGGTGAGAAGATTTTGGTTTGGGGGTTGGGTACCTTGTGTATGGGCTAGCACAAGCAGGCTCCGCTCAGCAAGGAGCATGAGCAGAAGTCCAGCTTCACCTGGGCTCCACAAATAATGCCACACGCGGATTGAGCTGCAGGCAGGCACTGAGTGCTCAGGCCAGATGCTCCTGCCGCAATTGTATCATGCTGTATCAGGCAGTGCTAGCAGCCCAGTGTCTCTAGCCTCATCCCAGCAGACACCAGGCCATCTCAGAGAGGCGTCCAGGCACAGCGCATGGGTTGTGCTCTGTGAGCATCTGAAATCCTCTGCCCCCAAGTCAGAGCATCTCACCCTAAGAGCCAGCTGCCTGCCTGCCGTGACTTGCAGGCTTCTCCTTGAGCTTGGGAGACGCCACTTTGGCTCTGCAGCTCGAAGCTGCCTCGGCATGTCTTTCAGCATCTCCAAGGATGTTCTGCGTACGGTCTAATGCTCTCTAGCGCTATGACATGCGCTGAGTCAGTCTCATCGTGCGGCAGTGCTTGACACAGTTGAGCTTGAGTGAGCAGGAATGTGAATCAAATAAGAACTGTTTGACCTCAACATGGTTGACATGCAGGTGCCAGCTCGATCCACTTCTACACTGTACATGAGGAGAGGGAACACGTGGCTGAACTATGCAGGCATGATGACGTTGCCCTTGCGCCGAATTGCGCGGCCACCAACTTCACGCCTGTTGCCACCGCGGCCCCCTCTGTAGCTGCCCTGAGGCTCATACGCTGGCGCCTCATAGCGCACTGCATACTGTCGTGGTGCTGGCTGGGCCATGCGCTGAGGGGCCACTCGATCAGCCCGCATGCCAATGTTGGTGCTGGCCCTGCTGAAGTCATCCCCCCTGCAGCTGAGAGGCACTGCTTGGTCACAGTGACTGCTGCTCAACAGGCCACAGCTGACGCTTGTAACAGACTCCTTGCCAGGAGGCGCTGCCATGCACAGCCAGCATGCCTTGTGACCCAAGAGTGATTGTGCGTTTCAAATGGGTGGGTTCTTGCAGGCACGGCCAAATACACATGGCCATACACAAGGTGCTGCATGCCACACAGAAATCAGCATGCTTGTGAGTGTAGGGCTCAGCTGGGGTTGGCTCGCGCGTACGCAGTATGGCAAGCCATTGGCCAGCATGCTCTCTGCAGCAGGGCATGCCATACAGGGCTCGCTGCGCTTCAGACCAAACACAACCAGCACAGCTTCTGGGCACAGAGCTTGCTTTGCCCCAGTGCAAGCACTGTGTGCCACAAGCAGCTTGTGAGGGGCGCAAAGCTTGCCTGTATGGGTCCACCAGCAGCAGGGAAGGGTGGTCTCCAGTAGGTGCAGCTGAGCCTGAGGCCCTGGGCATGTTGCCTGGGTCAGCCAGACCCTGCAGCACATTTGACAGCGCATCAGAAATGGGCACAGCAGCCCCAATGTACACACCAACATAGCAAGCATGGCTGAAGTGTGCAGCTATGCACTTTGCTGAAGTGATATCTGCTTATTGACAGTGCAAACAGGGCTGAGCGTTCCATGACAGACTGTGTGCATGAACTTGACAGCACCTGTCACGCGCGTAAGGCAGCACAGGCTGCTTACACAAGGTGCCATGCAGCTGACACCCTTAAGGTCAGGAACAGGCTATGGCATTGGGCTCAGCGAGCGGCTGTGCTATTGCCTGCAACTCCATATCCAGTAGAACAGAGGGCTCACCAAAAGGGCCGCATGATGTGACACAGAGGCCTGTCGAGCCTCCATGCTCATGGCACAGCTGTATGATAATAGCTGACCCAGCGGAAAAGCAGGCGCACCGAGAAGGGCCTCGTGGAGTTCACAGCAAGTCCTGAGGCCGAGTACTCGCTCCTGATGCGCGCCCCGACCCCAACGACCTCTGCAGGCAGCAGCGGCCTGCGCGATATCCCTCCGCGCTGTGGCTGCTGCGCCCGCGGCGCAGAGAACTGCTCTGTGGGCTGGCGCGGGATGCGTGACCCACGGGGCAGGCCGCCCTGTAGCAGGGCATGGCGACTTGGCGCACGCCAGCTGACAGCAACCAGGCAGGAGTGTCAAGCAGCACGCAGGGCTGCCCTGGTGGTTGCAAGACTAACACACAGGGGTACACAGCAGAGACTTGGCCTTCAAGGCTGACCAGCGACCACAGCAGACCGTCCAAAAGCGCATGGCGGAGGAACTGGATGGGTTTGTCCTGCCAGCGTGTTCCAACTCAACACATATGAGGTGCTGGAGGATATCAGCTCCTCGAGTCCAAAGTTCTAGGTGTCCAATCCAATGTCATGCACCAATCCCCGTACCTGGCGTGCCTGCTCGTTGACCACCATGATGCGCAGCCTCTCTGTGCCGCCATTCCTGCGGGCCTTGCCCTTGCTGGACTGGCTGCCCCGCACCAGCAGCTGCTGCTGCGGCTGGCTTTTGCCCCTCTTGGCGGGCTGCCTGCTGGCATTGATGCCCCTGCCGCCGCTCTGTGGCAGCTTTGCAGCGCTGCTGTTTGCAGCTGCGCCGGTCAGCCTGCAGAGGATTAGGGGTTGGAGCGCGCTTCTGTGGAAGCCTGCCGCGTTGTGCTGGGCGAGCGAGCGAGCGCTGTGCCCAGCTGGCCGATGTGGATGCTGAAGGCTTGAGCTGTGTTGCTGGCAAAAGCCGCAGCCAACTGGCCAGCCAGATGGTGCTGGCCAGAGGGCCACTGCTTAAGGGTGACAAGCAGCAGCAGGACTGCCACAACCAGCCTGGGCCAGCATGGGTCATTGGCAGGGAGAAGCCTGCAGAGGCCCTGCCCGTGCTGTGCAGAGCGTGATGTGCAGGCCCTGCGAGAGCAGCCGCGTCCCCAGCAGCGACAGGACGCCCAGGAGCTGGCTGCCTGCTCTGGCGCTGCTCTATGCAGGTCAGGGGATGAAAGCCGCATGGGGTCTGTCAAGGATTGCAGGCCTCTGGGCTACACAGGTGCTGTGCAAAGCAGACAGGTGTGCGCGCTGCCTGCAAGCAGCTGTGAGCTGTCTGTGGCTGAGACTGCCCTGGGTGCCCGCTGAGAGCCAGCTGAGCGTCCCAAAGCCTGCTGGCTGCGTATGATTGCAGCTGTTGCACCCCGAGGCCATGGCAGCCAGAGTCCCAAGACGCTCCCGGGAGAGGAGCCCAAGCTGCACACCTGGCCTTCTTCTTCCCCACGCCTCCAACCTTGACACCTAGCTTGGACTTGACAGCGTCCTTGCGTCCCTTGCCCTGCAAGCAAAAAGAAGTGGTTCAGTGCTGAGAGCAACAGCCCTTGCGCAAACAAGCTGCCTTGATGCATGGTGTGGCCTGCAAGCTTGAGGTGCATTTGTGCTGCCTGAAGAACCGCCAGGAGCAGAGCAATGGACCTGCGTGCTGCGCCCTGGCGTGCATGAATGAAGGGGGCAATGGAACCATGGGCACACGGTGCCGTGCTGCCATTAGCAAGAAGTCACGTGAAGACGTGTCTCTGCCCTCGCATCCCATGGGTCTGCAGACAGAGTGTCCTTCATTGCCGACGGCAGCAGGTGGATGTGCATGTGAATGCTGCACTGTCCCTGCAGCGCCACTTTTGCCAGCAGACACCCAATGAGGTTGTGCTAACGCACAGTCTTGCTGTGCTGTTCCCGCAGCCCCCCTCAATGCCGCACGATGCCTGGCAAAGGTGTGCCTGGCAAACAAATGGGTGCACAGATGCCCTGCACAGCAGTTGCATGTCCGTAGCACTACAGTCACATCAGCACTGCAGTCACAGCAGACTCCCCACAGAGCTTGCAGTACAGTGATGAAGCCGTAAGAAGCGGTGCAGCTCAGAAAGCACAGGTGTCAGGTAGCATGGCAGCTAAGCCTGATGCCTGTGCCAGTGCCACATTCTCACCCCTGCCTTCTGCTCTGTCTTCTTCTGCCCTGTCTTCTTCTTCAACGCCTGGTGCTTGATCAGGTCATCCAGCTGCAGGACAGGGATGGCATAGTCAGCCACGCTCAGCAGTCTGCCTGTCTAGAGCCTGTCAGCATGCAGGCATTGCCGCCAGAAAGCCCAAGAGGTTGCAGAAAAGCTCCTGCAGTTGCCAGATTGGCAGGGGACAGCGGTCAAGGGGGCTTGCAGCCAGCATGAAGCCTGTCTTGCCATCAGGTCCACATGCATGGCCAAGCCAACTCACTGTCATATCCAACAAAGCCTCAGTGCCGGCTGGGGTCATTGCGGCATCTGGCGCCATTCCTTGCGTGCTCCTCTTTGCTTCTACTGACCTTGCTTCCGGCTGATGGCGTGCGGTCCTTGAGCACTCAGACTGAGGACAGTTCTGCAGAGAACAATTTACAGCACGAGAGCATTCCAGAAGGAAAGTGGTCACCTGTTCATGCTGAAGCCCCTCTGCCACTCGATCAGGGTGGCTGCATTGGTTGCCAAGTCCTGTCTGGTCACCAGAACATTGCCAATGAGCCAGAGCTACAGATCTGCCAGCAGGCAGACCCTTCAACGCATCTTGGACTGCAAGCAAGAGCATGTGCTGGCAGAGTGGGACACATTGAGCTCAGATCAGCAGAGCCAGCTGGCATCTGCTCTGGGGTCAATAGACATCCCCTATGTGATGAGGTGCTTCCAGCAGTCTGTGCAGGCAGCAGGTGAATTGCATGCACAAGCAGAGATGCCAGTTCTCCTGCCCATCAGCATGTCTCCCATTTCACAAACGTCCTGGGACTCATAAGCTTCCCCGTGTGCAGATGAAGCACATGCCAAGGCAGAGCCCTTACAGGAGGTCACAAGGCTGCAGGCAAGCTATAGCTGGTGCCTCGCAGCTGCCAGTGGGCTCCAGGCTGGGTGATGCTGCTCACGGGCGCAGTTTGCATGACCAGTCCGGTGACTGCTGCAGGATGTGTCCTCGGAGCAAGAGGCTGCCTGGCGCCAGACTGGCATGGAGCTTGTGGCAGAGGTGAATTGCTGGACTTTGCTGTCAGCTGTCCCAAGCAAGAGTGCCGGGAAGTGTGATCCAGCCACATGCAGTGGTGCCCACCCAAGCCCCTAGTCCCCCTCCCAAACAACAGCATCAGCGTGAGCCTCCTCCGCCTGGTCTATATGTGCCTGCCAGCTGCTGGCAATGGACCAGGCCTGATGCACTTGCTGCTTCAGGCCTGCCAGCTGCGCGCTGCCCTGCTGCAAACCCGTACATGCTATGGTGTGCAGGGGAAGGCCGGGGTTCTGTTACTGGCTGGCGGCCAGGGCACGCGCCTGGGCAGCTCCGCGCCCAAGGGGTGCTACGACATAGGCCTCCCCTCCCACAAATCCCTGTTCCAGCTGCAAGGCGAGCGCCTCCTGCGCCTGCAGAGGCTGGCCGCCGAGACTGTGCACGGCGCAGGTGCTCCCGTCAGGTGCCCTGCATGGAGACTGCGCAGGGCTGTGTGCTCTGCCAGCGCTGTTGTATGGCAAAGGCTGCATGCAAATCTATCATCAAACACGGGGATGAGAAGCTCCTAAATTTCAAGACCATGTCACTGAGGGCTCACTGAACAGCCTGATGAGGGTACCCAAATCAGCAGCCAAAAGTTGTCGGCCTGCCACAAATTTGTCAAAAGCCTGGCTGGGCTGCTTACCCCATTGCATTGTCCGCTTGGCTGCAGGGCCCCCATCAGATGGTACATCATGACCAGCCCCTCAACAGATGCCGCAACGCGCCAGCACTTGGCAGAGCACCAGCACTTTGGCCTTCAGGAGGAGCAGCTCTTTTTCTTCCAGCAGGTGCTCTGAGTGTGGGCAGTAGAGGGGCTGAGCAACTAGCGATGGAAGTCCGCTCCTGCCAGCGTACCAGGCGTGCTGCACCTGCATGTGTGGCCTTATATGCAGATTCCTTCACCCAATGCCCTGGCTGCAGGGCGAGCTGCCCTGTTTGACACCGGAAGGCAAGATTATCCTTAGCAGCACTAGCTCAGTCGCAACAGCTCCAGACGGCAATGGCGGCGTGTACATTGCCCTGCAGAAGTGAGGTGCTGAAGTGAGCGCAGATGTGTGTCCTGGCTGCCCAAGTGCCAGCCTCTGCTTGCTGCTGCTCACATGTCAGTCAGTGCTTGCTGCTGCTTGCGCCTCAGTCAATGCCTGCTGCTGACAGGCCAGGCACTGCTTGCAGCTGCTCGTGTGTCAGCCAATGCCAACTCAGACACTGGCCCCAGCGCTCCCAGCGACATGGCAAACATGCACAAGCACTCATCTGAGGTGCCTGCAATCTGCAGGAGCGGAGCCCTCAATGACATGCAGAGGCATGGCATAGAGTGCCTGGACTGCTACTGCGTGGACAATGCACTTGTCAGGCCAGGCGACCCCCTCTTTGTGGGCCACTGCTGGGCGCGACAGGCTGACTGCGGTGAGCAGCTGGGTCCCCCTGGTGGCTCTGCCCGGAATAATGTCGCACGGGGGTCAGCTGTGATGGGTGTGCACTCAGTGGCGCTTTAGACAGCTAATTATGCCTGAATGAGGGCTCTGCCTGTGCCAGGGCATTGCGCGGACTGTTACAGCAGGCCTACCGCTGCATCTTTGCCAAGGAGGACGGGATGGAGAGCTGCTCTAAAACCCTCTGAGCCCACCGAAGCTCATCTGGCTGGTTACCTTCAGGTGCAAAGGTGGTGGCAAAGGCCTACCCAGACGAGAAGGTCGGTGTCTTCGCAAGTCGGGGGGGCCACATCGAGGTTGTGGAGTACAGTGAGATGGATCCACAGGAGGCCGCCAGCACTGATCCAGGTGAGGTGGGTCCCCAGGAGACTGCCAGCTGCTGTGAGACAAGCACTGCAAGCTGACCAGGAGCACCTTATGCATCCGATCCAAGGCTGCCAGCACAGACCCCCTGCTGCCCTGATCCTGCGAGCTGTCCAGAATTGCGACTGTCAAGCGTTATTCAAGTTGCTGCACAACTTGCTTCAGCTGCCATGCGGCATGAGTCAGTGACATCGTGACCTACCTGCAGAGTGTGGCGTGCTGCGCTTCAACTGGGGCAACATCTGCATGCACTACTTCAGCGTCCCCTTCCTCATTACAATGGCCCAGCAGCTCCAGCAGCAGGGGCGCTACCACATAGCTCACAAGACCATCCAGTCCAAGGATGGGCCTGTCAAGGTGGGCAGTGAGAGGCCCAGCCCCACACAATTTCTTCAGCAGCTGCCTGCCTCACATATACATGTCCACAAGCATGCAAACCTTTTCAAAGGCCATCTGCTCCAGCCTGCGCCGCTCCGCACCTCATGCAGCCCACTGGTGCAATTCAAGGCTGGTCTGTGGTGGCAGCCCAACCCTGAGCCAGATCTTTAGCATAAGTGTGCTAGTGAACCTTGTATACTTGCTTCTGAGCTGCACTGGGCTGCCAGGCTAGTGGCCCCATGGCCACCACGATGCTTCACTTCCACTATACTGTGACTGCTGGGCTGCATTGCCGAGTCTCAAGCCAGGCAGAACAAAAGGAGGCTGTTCTCAGCCCTTGTCACCTCTCCTCTCATACACACATGCTGTGTGCTGTAGGGTGTCAAGCTGGAGCTGTTCATCTTTGACACCTTTCCCCTGGCCCAGCGAGCTGCCCTGCTGGAGGTGCAGCGGGAACACCAATTTGCGCCAGTCAAGAATGCGCCTGGCACTGGCAAGGATGACCCAGACACTGCAAGAGGGCTCATCTTGGCACAGCATGCCTGGTGAGAATCACTGTGCAGGGCAACCTTTTCGATGCATTTGTACCAGTATTAAGACCGGTGTCCTCTGTTGTCGCAGTTGGGTGCAGGCTGCTGGCGGTGTTGTTGACGATGGTGTCGCTGTTGAAGTCAGCCCCCTCTTGTCGTATGCTGGAGAGGGCCTTGAAAGAAGCTGCCTCCATCAGACATTCACAAAGGACACAGTCCTTAAATGAGTCGTCTGACAGAAGGATGGTGGACGTGCTCCAAAGCTCCCTGTTTCCCCCTCAGCCAATGGCTGTTGCAGGACACACTGCTGATGAGCTTGATTCACAGGCACAAAGTCATTGTCTTCTGTCATGCGGCTCCCTCAATCAGCGCCTCAAGGCAAGGTGGTCTCATTGTGCAGGGAAGAGCCACCTGAGTTATGTGTGCAAACTGCCTGGATGCCACTGACTTCTGCAAACGTCAGCCATATTGCCGACTTCGTCTGACAGTTGCGCTGCAGCACAGCGATGCTATGTCAGGAATTGGCTGTAGTTCAGCTGCTGCCGTACAGCAAGCTCATGTGACTCATTGTCAGGCAGCGCAGCTCGAGCAGAAGGTGCATTGAAATCACAACATAGAGCGTTTTTGCTGCTTGAGACGACCATTG
Source organism: Asterochloris erici (assembly GCA_019693375.1). NCBI lineage: Eukaryota > Viridiplantae > Chlorophyta > Trebouxiophyceae > Trebouxiales > Trebouxiaceae > Asterochloris > Asterochloris erici. The sequence goes on from JAAMXJ010000489.1 coordinate 23,880, forward strand.
TCATGCATCCGGTTGTGTTCCTGCAGCAAAGATGGCTTGAGCTGGCTTGAGCCTTTAGTCAGTGTGAGATCAACAGGACGGCTTGTGAATGTTGCCTGTATTTGGTCTAGTTGCTATGCATATTGTGAAGTCCTGGGACCGGCAAGCGACAAATTAGCTGGCATACACATGGGCTGAAGTAATGGCACCAGGCTTTTAACCAGACCTGTGCCTGTACATGTGCTGCACCCAAAGACTTTGCGGTGGGACAAAGTGCACTGTTAGCCTAGCAACAGCTTCTTTACTGCTGTTACATCTTGTGTTACAAGCTCAAATCAGTAGATAGCACCATTCATGAAATGAGCTGAAAGAGGACTATCATGCCAAAAGATTGATATCCAAACCCTTTTAAAGCATTCAAAAATTATGGGGCCAACTCAATGCTGAAATTTACAACAGTCCCGGTGCAAAGAGCCACTTTCGTGGTCTGCAGCAGTCATACAGTCTGCTGTGTGACATATGTAGCAAGTGCCGGCCCTCGTGACATCTAGAAGTGGACATGCATGGGAAAAAGGAGAGCTACTTGTGCAGGGGCCTTTGCTTCGGGACTAGCAGGTAATCGATGACCTGAATTTCGGCCGCTGCAGTGTTGGACAGCCCATAAGGCTCGTCATATGCCCTCTGACCTTTGCTTAACGCTGGCAGCCACCTGCAACCAGCTCAGACATTAGCAGACAATAGCAAAGAGCTTGTCATGCAAGCCTGGAGGACAAGCTTGACTGCAATGCCCAGCAGCAGCGCAACTGGTGAACCCTTCAGCAGAGGCCAGACATGCGCACCTGCTGGGGTGGTCTGCTGTGTGGGAGGGGGCTTCTCGGCTGCCACCTCCAGAGGTGCCATGCCACTTTGGGTCTTCACGCCATGAGCAGGGCACCTGCAGGATGCAAGCCTATCAGCATGGCCGTGGCAGGCCGTGGCATGAAATCCAGTAAGGATTTAGCATTCATACCCTGGCAGCAGGTTTGAAGGATGTCTGGTGGTGAATAGGTCGTCAAAAGGGCAATGCACAGGAGACAGCAGGGCACTGAGAGGCCAGCCTGGTTCACAGTCAGGTCAGCAGTGCACTGACAGGTCAAGTGTGGATTGCAGCAAGTGTCATGCAGCCCAGCGGCACCTGTCACTGCCAGCCTTGGCGATCCAGAAAGGCCAGGCAGGTGTGATTTGCTGAGCAGAGGCAAGCAATGTTTGCCAGGCAGGGCTTCTGCTACATCTGCCTTATGATGAGTAGGGCATGGACGGGGGCAGACCCCTTGCCCATTGTTGAGCATGCTCACAGCATCAACATACAGATGCTTGCCATTTCGTGCCTGACTGCAGACCACCCTGCCACATCATCTGTGTGCCCTAGATGAGCAGAGCATTGCCTGCAAAACCAGAAGCCACTCCCACAATGTCCACAATCAGCCCACAGGTGCATGGCCGCCTGGCCACCTCTGTGCTTGTGACAGGAGCGAAGGGTGGGCTGAGGTTGCCTGCATTATCTTGTACACCTTGGCCAAAGATGTGCAGGTCCCCGCTCTCACCACCAGATCAAGTACAAGAGAAGCGTTGAGTGGGAAACACAGATGCAGAGCGGACAGCACCAGCCTCACTGCAGCCCTGCCTCTACCAAAGACTCAGTTGGTCCAGAGACAGCCCACACAGGCAGAGGCCTTGAGTTTGCAGGTGTCCCTCAAGATGGAATCGTCATGTGGCTCAGAGCAACCATTCTGTTCAGGGGCAGGCATCTCCCTGGACTGCCTTGGCGGCCTCACCTTGTCCATGGCTAGGCCATAGATGCGCAGGTCCCCGCTCCCGTCAATGTGGAGGCGCGAGAAGCCCTTGAAGTGGGGAATACGGAGGGCCGAGAAGGCTTCGTCATAGTGCACCTCGAACCAGCCTACAGACACGTACAGGTAGCAGCCAAAGAGGAAGCCCACGGCGGGGGTGGCCAGCACCCAGTAATACGCCAGCATGCCCAGGTAGTAGGCAGCCGCCTGCACATGATGGGAGGCCAAAATCAGCATGGTGCATAGGCGGGCAGTCGCCACCATGACTTTCCCTCCAGCTGCATGCCACCCTGCTACAGGTGCACACATTTGGATTGACCTTGCATGGCAGCAGCCAACAGCAGATCAGGCTCACCTGCAGCCTCGTCAGCTCGACGGCCTTGCTCCCCACGCACATGGCTGTGCGCGACACTGCAATCGCCTCTGGCACATCAAAGGCGGCCATGACGGCCCGGATGCAGCCAGGGTAAAGATGCAGAGTCCAGCGGGCCACCGTGTCCCTCAAGCCCTTGGGGTCTGGGAAGTGTTCTGCCTCAAAGGCCTGGTACCAGCGGTAGAGGGAGTGATAGCCCTCCTTGCCCACTGCCTCAAACCTGCACAAGATTTGCATACAATTGAGATTGATGACATAAGTTGAAGACCAGTAGCAGGTTGTGGTGGCCCACCCTGCCACCTGCACAACATGCCTACAGTTGGTGCACAAGGTGAGACTGGCCTTTGGTGTCGGGGACAAGAGTAGAGCATCTCCTTGTGCCCTGCCACAAGTCTGCAGATCAGACGGCAACGGACAAAGCCAACACAATCAGGTTGCAGGAATGAGTAGCTCTCCTTACCCACGGCCCACTCCTGCACAGAAGGGATCAGGGCCTTGCACATGAGTGAGGCTCAGCCTCAAAGACAGACGATCAGCAAAGATACTCAATCATACTTGCCAACCAGCTGAGACCTACCTTGTCACAACAGACTGAAACCATGCTAGTAGCTGCTCGATACGCCTAGGGCTTTGCTCTTGTCTAGCTGAGGCTGCATCGTGTGGCAAATGAGCTTGGCAACGGCATGAACTGCTTTTCTAAACAGATGCATATCGCTGCAGCCGGTGTACCAGCCAAGGCAGCTGCATGATGGGCCCAACTCGCCTAATGCATGTCTCCACGCCCAGCTCCAGAAGCACCATCAGCAGCAGGGCTGTCAGGAGGTGCACCCCTGTGTGCAGGGAGGCCCAGATCAGGCGGGTGGCCGTCCCACCAGTGCGGGCCCTGCAGCAGCGCAGGCAAGCCATTGTTTGAGTGGCGGAAGGTGAGGTATCAGGTGATGGGGCAGCGCAGCAAGCTTGACAGGCAGGAAGTGACAGGGCTCTGGCCGCCATGCAGCCCACTGATGGACAGCAGGGAAGTGGATGTAGAGCGTTGAGGGCCGCGTAACAGATAGAGCTGCTTGCTTGTACGCCAGATGCTGCGTGAGGTGCACACCTCCAATGCTGCTTTCAGAGCTGCTCATCTGGGGACTTGCGCTGCCAACGAAAGTCCCTCCCCTCAGCAAAGTGGACAGGGGCCAAGCAGACCCCAAAGATGTGCACCATGGCGGATCTGCCCATTCAACAGCCATCAGGCAGCCCCACGAGGCGGCTGCGCATCAGGCAGGAATGTTCGCTCACTTGAGCGCCATGCGCCGCCGAAGGGAGTCCCTTCCACGCGCAAACTTGGACACGCTCGCGGGCGGGGGGATGGGCGACGCCCCCACCCCGCCTGAGCTGGCGAAGCCAAAGGACATGGCAAACATGAAGGCCACCGCCCCCAGGGAGATGTAGGAGTCAGTCAGGATGGCCATGGCTGCCTCGCCCACTGCTGAGAAGAGCAGCTGCACGCCCTCCAGGAATGAGCGGGCCTCCAGGATGGCTCCCACGCTGGAGCAGCGGGGCAGCACACTCACCTGCAGGCAGCATGCAGCTACAGATCATTCCAGCAGTAGCCACAGGCTGTTGCTGTTCCAGCCCTGGGCGTTACCGCAGCACGCTGATCTGCAGAGCGGTGCAAGTTGGACTCGCAGCATGCAGGCTCTGCAAAGGGCTTCCAGGATGACAGTGACAGGGCACGATGACCTGCAGGGCAGCATGAGGCAGATTATTGCATTGTTCAAAGCAAGTTGCGTGGTCCCATGCTGGAGCTGTGTGGCATATGGGCATCACAGGTGTTGAGGTGAGACAAGGGGCATAAGACATCTTGCGAGAGCTTCCAGGGTGCCGCCATGCCAAAACAGAGGGGCAGCCCAGAGCATACTCCTGCACTGGGTTCAAGCAGAGTGTCTTGTAATGTAACCCCTTCACCACTCCTCATCTGACAGACTCTGGGAGACAGCTGCTCCCAACACTCACCATCAGGCAGCCACTTGAACAAGACCATTGGCCTCACAGCACTCACCACCAGGCAGAAGTAGAGGACCCCCCCGATGACATCAAAGCGCGTGTTCTTATGGCGGAACAGGTGCAGATTCTGGCGGGCCAGCATGCGGCTGCGATGAGCTGACGGATACGCTGCAGTGCAGTAAAGCAAGGTGCATAAGGACCTGGGGTCTGCATCCAGAATACAAGTCGCATTGATGACTTGCAGCCCTGACAGTGAATTCAAGCAAGCACTCAGGTGACAGATTCACAATACAGAGGCAGCAACAAAGCTTGTTGCAGGGCCCCCTGCAGGGCTGCGATGGCAATCAGCAATGATGCATTGAGCACCAGGTCAATCGGCAAGGTGCAGGCCACTTTTGTGACCTAGCAGCCAATGCAGGAAGGTGCTGGCACCCTGGGGGGCCAAAAGCATGCGCACCAGCTGCACATCGGTACTCGCCCCCACCCCAGTGCTCGAGCTCCTCTGGGTCCTCCAGGTTCTTTGCATCTGCAGGCAATGCATGCATTCAAAGCTTTCTGGGGCTGGCTTGTTTACAGCTGCCAATCTGCAAAGCTTTTTATTCACAGCTTGAGGTGCTCCTGCTGGGACCTGGTGGCAGCCCCAATAGCAAAGAGCGTCAGCAACTCCAATTCAACATCTGCAGCAGTGTACAAGGCACCAGGCTATCCCACATCTCTGTCCTGCCAGCATCTACAAGAACGCAGCCTGCTCATAACAAGCCACTTGCCTCGCTTGGCATGCAGTGAAGACCCGACTGGAGAAGCCGCTGTGAAGAAGCGTCCTGTGGGAGAGCTCCCCCTGCACAAAGACAATGGTCACTTTGCCTTGTCCACCAGTACAGGCTTACGAGGCAGATGCTGCAGCAAACGCCCAGCTTGGCCATGATTGCAGCATCTGGTGCAACATGAAAAGCAGCCTCCCATCAGTACAACCCCTCACCAGATTACTGTTGCAGCCAGCCACTGCCCTTGTGGCGACCTGACAGGCCGTGTTGGTAGTTGCCAGGAGGTGATCAGCATGATGAGTCCTTCCAGTACTAACCATAGCAGGGCAGAGCAGTGGCAGTAAAGGGGCACAGTGGGTTTGCCTGGCAGTGCTGGGCACAGGGGAAACGCCTTACCTGACAGGGCTGCTGCCGCGCGGCGACGCCCCACGTGGGGAGCGCCCAGTGGGGCTCCTGCCTCGTGGCGAGGCCCCAGTGGGCCGGCCCCCGGTGACATAGGCTTCCTCTGCTGTGGGATCAGGCACAGATGTGAACCTGCAGGCAGCATGCGGTCTTTGAGATGGAGCCAGAACACCAGATGAACATGCGTGACTCAGTACGTGCGTCTCAACCTGTGCAACAAATAATGCCAAAGAGACCTTGCGCGCATCCCAGGAAGCCTGAGTATACCTGATGTGGGGAGGTGGCTGTCTGACAACAGTGCGCAGCTGCACAGCCACCACACCAGCACGCATGGCATGATGGCATGTCAACAGCTTTGTTGCACAGGGCAGTCTGACACTGAAGAGGTCAGCCAGGCAGGACATGCCAGGACTCTGCAGCGTGGCATCATCTGCCATCAATTGCCCACCAAGCTGATGAACAGATGAGGTCAGCATGCAGGAAAGTTGCTGTGTGCTTCTCCTGATGGACAGCACAATGAGGCCGATCTGACCAGCCCAGCACACTCAGCTGCCCACCTGGCCAGTAGAAGCATGAGGGCAGAGAGCAGCAGAGGTGCTCATCCAAGGGCTGCATCACCCTGACCTGACCAGCCCAGTGTACTCAGCTGCCCACCTGGATGACGAAAAGATGTGGGTGGGGTGCAGGAAAGCCCCTCCCAGGCCATTGCAGATGAGGTGCTCAGGGTCGTGAGGGTGCCAGTTGGCTGCAGTGGGCACCACACGAGGGCGCTTGGGATTGCGCCCCTGAGACTGCTCCAGAGACGTCGCTGCGTGGTCATCAGAGTCGCCTGCACATGGGAGTTGAAACTGCTGTACCTGAAACTGCATGGAGGGCTGTATGTGCCGCTGTTGGCAACAGCAAGCCTGGCTGCGTCTCACCCTCGAGGAGCTGAACATACATACAGAAGCAGGGCGGTTTACCAGCAGATTGTCAGCATGCTGCTGACTTTTGCAGAGATGTGATGGCCACACCTGCATGCGTTACTTGCGCAGGCTGTGCTGAATGGCACGGGAGGTCAAGCAGTCATGCTGTGTCCATATCCGCAACATGACATTGGAATGCTCTCGTATGCTGAAAGCTGTGTGCAGGATGCCCAAGTCCTGTGGCATTGTCAAACGTCTTTGACCAAGCAGCACACCGGCTGCGCAGCTCAGTTCTGCCACGAGGCCAGACATTGTGTGACAAATGCTGTCCACCTGCCAGCACAGAGGCAGCACAGCACATGTCTGCCCCATAGCCTACGGACTGATTGCAGGGCAGCCTGTGTGCTGCTGGTGTGTCTGGCATCACCAATTGCCTGCAGGAAGCATGTTTTGAGGCGCTGCCCACCTGATAACACAGAGGCGGCGCAGCTCATGTCTGCCTCCGACCCATAGCCTGCAGACGACGGCGGAGCAGCCTGCATGCTGCCTGTGCTGGGCGTCCTCCTGATACGTACCCTCAAGCGATCCAGGATCCCATTGGGCAGGCTCGCGTCGCTGCTCTTGACCCCAGAGGCCTGAGCAATGGCTGACCCTGCAGCAAATCACAGTCAGAGGGTCACAGCAGCCAGCACATGGGCAGGAAGCACAGTCAGAGGGCCCCATGCTTTCATGCTGGGAGTGGAAGTGGAGTCAGGGAGCGAGCAGGCATAGAAAGCTCTGCAGCAGTCTCATGCTGCTGCTGACCATCGTCACAAGGCGCCAGCTGTGCAGATCCTCCCACTGCTGCAACAGTGCAGCTGTCACTGCTGACAGGCTGGATAGCCTTCTCATGTACCCTTCTCAGACATGCTCCAGCTATCCAGCCGGTGCTGCATCAGCATGGGCACCAGTTGAGCAGAGGAACACTCAGCAGCAACAGCAGGCGCCTGCACTCACCTCCAAGACCCTTGATGCCACCCAGGCTGGTGCCATCAGACCGGTCTGTGATGGACCCAGAGCGGCCGCCGAGGTGGGCTGCCCTGTCCGCTGAGCTGCTGTGGGGGCCAGATGGCGAAGCCCCATTCGCAGGAGGGTCTGCCTTCTCAGAGGGCCGGTACGGCTGAAAGCTGTGGCGCATGTAGAAATGCAAGTCCCCTGGAGGCAATGGGAGCATTGCTTCCACCACATGGTAGAGGGAAAAGCTGCAGCACATATGAAGAGGCAAGCCTCCGCACTCCCTGAACACAGCTTGGCCTGCCTGGCAGGTTTGCTGAGACTGATAAAAGACATATGTGTCTGAGATTCAGGGCCGCAGAGTAGATGAACAGGAAGATAGGTTGTCTCACAAAACTGCACAGTTCTGCAGCCCCCCCTCTGTGGCAAGGTCAAGCATGGAGCAGCGCTGATTGGTCAGGGCATGCCATGGAAGATGCTCTGTACAACAGTCTTATTAATGTGCACAGGGGACATGGCTGACGTCAAGCATAACGGCAACTGGCCTGGTGCAGGCGTGCACACCCTTGCAAGTGACCTGCAGTAGCTGCAGATCCTGGACCCCTGTCCAAAGGGATGCATAGTTCACAGCTACACCAACCTGCACCATACAAATTGCACCCGCTACCCCGCTTGCGCAGGCTTGGCACTCCAGAGGCAGGCGCCCACAAGCATGTGATGACCAGCAGTGCCCTGCTGCAGGAGCATGGCTGCATTAAACCTGCTGAGGGCCTGATGCACACCGGCCTGCACTGTTGCTAGATGCTGCCTGCGCCACCAGGTGGGCCTGCACCACCTGCTGTGCCCCCACTCACAGTGAAGCCCCGGTGGCAAGCAGAGTGTACCTGCCAGGTGCACGCGTGCCCGCCCGCGAAGGTGACCCCGCACCAGCTGCCGCAGGTTGTGGCAGCTCATCTCGTCCCAGAACCAATCCGCCAGCCAGCGGGGCTGGTGAGTCACCAGGATGCACTGGTCCTCGGGCCCCATGCGCTCATCTGCTATGCGCGCAAAGTATCTGCAGGCATGTTGGGGGGGGAAGTGGCTCGTTGCATGGCAGGGAGTGCCAGACCACACAGCCTATGTGAGCAGAAGCCAACACCGGTCAAGTGACACTTCTCCCTCCCTCCCTGCAGGCAGCTCTTACGCAGTCAAGATGTGTGCATGATAGACACAGTCGTCACCTGCTCACCCCTGCCCAATAGCAGGGGAAAGGCTCAATGTACGCAGCAGCCCACCTGGCCTGACACATGTCGATGTCCTCAACGAGCGCGAGGTCGATCCCAAACAGCCACCACCCATGCGGCAGGTGCAGCGCAAAATAGGACTTCTCCTGCAGAGCACAGGCTGGTGCTCAAGCAGTAGAGCTGAACCGGCACATGCTGCTGTCACAGTCTGGCATAATCGTCCATCAGCTCACTGCGCGGGCAAGATGAAGCAAGTCCCGCCATGCCAGCGGACCAAGGGAGGCCACCACAGGCGGCACGCGCCCCTGAGCAGCGACAAGGTTGTGCACAGTGATGCAATGTAATGCTACGGTGCAGAGAGCTATCTGAGGCAGCACAAAGCCCGAGCCAGCCTTCGTACTGCGTGTGCAGATGCAAGACAGAGAAGGTGGTGACGACCACCGTCATGGAATGCCATGCCAAGGGTGCCTTGAGAAGACCTCAGGCAGCAGCCAACATCTGCTGCCCTGTGAGCTGGGTGAACAGCGGTGCTGCCAAGGTGTTGCCAAGGTCAGTGAGGAAATCTAAGGCAGCAGCTAGCCCTGCGACCAGCCCTTGTGCTGCAAGTGGAGACCAGCAGGGGCGCATAGAGCTCAAGTCTCAAAGATACCTGAGGCAGCAGCCAGCCCCCGAGCCAGCCCTTGTGTTGGATGTGGCGTGTGTATGTCTCCAGACCATCAATCCAGTCATGGTTGCCGGGGATGGCAAAGGCAGTGGGGCCCTCATATTGCTTGAGTGCCTGGGCTGCTGCACACACCCTGCACAGGATCATGCTGCAGGTCAACAGCTGCATGGGAGCAACATGGTCAGGGACTTCTGGGACTGCGCCGCAAGGCCAGAGTAATCTGCCTGGCACTGGTCAGCAGGTGCAGTGCCGCGCAGGGGCGCGAGCTGGTGACGTGATCTGATGTCAGTGCAGCAGACCTTGGGTGATGTGCCCCAGTCCTAAGCAAGTCAGGTGGCAGGAGCTGTGGCTGAAGATGCTGCTGCTCAGCAGTACAGAAATGAATGCCTCTGAGATTGGGCGGCTTTGATGTCACCCGTGAGTGCTCAACATTCAACCCGACCCCAAACCCTGGCACACGCAATGCATGCCCACCTGCAGGACTTGCCACCAGCATTGTGCAGCACGTTGGCATTGCCATGCGTGCTGCACATGTTGGCGTCGATGGTGCAGCGTCCATCCTGAGCGTCCAAGGGCAGGTCAGGCTTCTGAACCACCAGCCTGCCTGCAGCACAAGCAAGTTAAACCTCACAGCAGGGCTGTTGGGGGCCACCAACAGCCGTGCGAGAGTTGCAAGCAGCCCTGGAAATGCCTGCTTTCTGATTCTGCAGTGCATAAGCAACAGCCATCGCAAGTCAGTTTCCTGACTGCAGTGCAGACTGTGCAAGTCTCTACCAGACCAACCTGGTGTGACGTGGGGCGGTGGCGGGAAGGCAGCCTCAAAGGGCCGGAAGAAGCGCTGCTCGTACGTCTCATTGGAGGGGTTGGGGTAGGCCAAGTCACCTCCGATGACCAGCACATCGCCACGCGGAAGCGTCAGGGCCCCTTTTGTGCTGTGCACTGCCTGCTTCTTGTGACCTGCAAGTGGGCCCAGTCAGTCGAAGTGCACGCTAGTCGGTGTCTGGATGGTTGCAGGGGCCAGTTGTCCCTTCAGGCAAACATGGAAAAGGGGAAAGGACAAGCTGTCAAGGTCCTAGCTGTGCTGTGGACCTGCAAGCACCCAGATGGACATTGTGGTAGTGCTGTGCACTGCCTACTGGAAGGGGCCAGCAGTGTCAGACAGCCCATGTGCGCAGCAGAGTCAGGGCAGCAGTGCAGGATGGCCCACCAGCAGCCAAGAGGATCTGCCCACACGGGCAGAGCGAGCACTGCAGAGGGTACCCACCTGCCATAGCAGAGCGCCCTTGTTGCTGCCGCCTGTTCTGGCGACCAAAGGCACTATCTGACACGCTCGACCGCGGCTGCGCCTGAGTGCCTCCTGCGACACACTTCAACCTCCTTCAGACAGGGCTGCAACAAAGGCAGAGCTTCCGGCCCAAGCCAGGCCGTTGCAATGCTTGGTTGCAGCTGCACATGAAAAAAATGCCTCCACATTGATACTATTTTGTCAGTCTTGTGACAGCAAAGTGCATGCCCAGCCAACACCTCTGGACACATGACAATGATGCAAAGCTGGACTTCATCTGTATATCTCCCTCGTCATTGGTGCTGCTGCAAAATGCTTTGAATATAGTACAGGTGCAACTGTCAGCGACATGTCCCATGCCAGGCATGCCTCTTGTTCCTAAGCACTACACTCCCCACATGACTGCAGCCCCCTGGCACCATGTGCCATGCAACACTAAGGCCGTGAATGCTTCTTGCTCCCAGTCACTGTCTGTATGCATACAGCCTCATCGTGCAGCCCTGCTGTGGGCTTGCTGTTCCAAGACTCCCCACTGGTTTCCTTGATTAACATGCCATGCAGTAGCCATGCATGCAGGACCCATGGCTTGGATCAAAAGTGCTGCTGCACTGATGTGTCACTAATTTCTCCTCAGACATGCAGCCAGCCTCGCCTTGCAGCCCTGTTGTGGGCTTGCTGCTGTGACAATCCCCACTGATTTCCTTGATCTGCATGCCATGCAGTAGCCATAGATGCAGGTCCCCCGGACAGTAGCACCGCTGCACTCATGTGAGTCACTGATCACTCCTCAGACATGCAGCCAGCCTTGCCTTGCAGCCCGGGTGTGGGCTCGCTGCCCTCATCCTCCTCACTGCTGCTCTCAATCGGGGTGCCCAGGCCAGACGAGGAGTCGCTGTCACTGGCCCCACCCGCGTCAGCACCAGCCTTGGGCTCAGAAGCCCCCTTGACTGGCACAGCTGCTGTTGCTGAAGCGCCGTTCAGGCGGGCATGGCCGTTGGTAGTGGGTGCTGGCTGGGCGGAGGTGCTCCTGCGCCTCGTGTCCTCAGCGGCAGCCCGGAAGCTGACAGACTTGGCAGGCTGTGCCTTCTGGTCAGTGTGCTGGGCAGCTTCGGCAAGCGACCCCTCCGGCACTTTCACCTGCAGCATGCCAGCAGCCTGCAAATTGCAGCTGCGCGTGTGGTCTGCATAGGCCGAGCCATGCTCCAAGCAATTGCACCCCTGCTCTCACCTGAAACATGCGGTTACATATAGGGCCGGCTGCTGTCCAAGCAGGCCAAGCCATGCTCCAAGCCAAATGACTCACTGCTCTTACCTGACACATGCGGGTACATTCAGGGCCGCTGGAGTCCAAGCAGGCCATGCCATGCTCCAAACCACATGGGCCCTGCCTCTCAGCTTGCACATGCACCTGCACCTGGGAGCCTGCCGCACCTCATGCTCTGGCAGCTGCTGCCTGCATAGATGCACGACACCCACCACAGCAGATGCATGCCGCCATCATGTATGGGCTGCAGCCCGGGGGATTGCCTGGCCCACACAGGATGCTGCGGCCTGGACGCCTGCATATGGCAGAGACAACCAGTGGGTGCTCCACCTGCAGGATTGGAGCTGCCATGGCCCTAGCCACCGCGTATGTGGAGTCCCCGCCATCCCCCGTGTCGGCACAGAAGTCTAGCCACAGGTGCTTTCTGTCAGCCAGGTGCTCGTAGGTGAAGCAGTCGCCGGCCTGGGGAGAGCTCTGGCCGATCACGCTGGTGCCAGCTGTCGCTGCCTGCATGCACAGCGAGACAGGTTGCATACCCTGTCCCTCTGCAGGACGTCAGTGCACATGTGCACACTGAGCCTGCCAATTGGGCAAACTCATGCGGTTCCAGCTCCCAGCCTTACAACGACTGGTGAAGAGAGCATGCCTCAGCAGATACTCACCCCTGTGCAGCACCAGGTGGGTATGAACTGCAGCAAGCCTCAGCAGGTCTAGATGACTCAAAGAGAGTGCCTGTACAGGGCCATCTGTCATCTGACTCCTGTGCAGGAGGTGGGTACACAGGCCAAGCCACAAGCCCACCTCCATGGTGCGCATGTCGAAGCGCCCCAGGAAGAGCTTGACTGAGATGACCAGGTCAATCATGGTGCGGTACATGTCCGCCGAGGTGCCGCTGTACCAGGGGAACATGGGCAGGAAGTCAGGCTGCTCCTGGCCGGTGCCGTCGTCCAGCGATCTGCAGCAGGCAGGCATGTGTCTGGCCTCTGTATACCCCTTTTCTTCAATGCTCTGTGCATCATTTCCAATGCATACCTTACGGCAAGTGGCTGCAGCAGCTTGCACCCACCTGCCCTCTCTGTGTACCTCGTCTCTAAGACCCTTCGCACATTCCCTGTGCAGACCTGACGGCGGGTGCTTGACATGCCCCTTGGTCTCATCTTTGAGGCCCCTCTTCGCTCCCAGGGGCCTGCCACAGGGTTGCTCTCACCTCTCCTCCCCTGTCTGCCCCTCGTTCTCATCTTCCACATGCTTCTTGATGCCAAGGCGCCCTGAGGCCTTGCCATCTGACACAACCTGCTCCGGCCCCGCCCCCAGGCCTGGGCTGGGCAGCGCATCCAGGAAATTGTCCAGGGAGATGCTGCGGCTGGTGTGCAGCAGGCTGTCCAGGTTGCGTGACATGCTGCGGATCAGGTCGAGCCCCTTGGACCCCAGGCCATCCAGATCCAGAGAGCGCCTATGCCGCACAGGGCCTGCCGCAGTGTTGGCGCGGCGCATATCCAGCTCCTGCAAGCAACAGCTCTTGCCCTACATATCTCGTGAGGGAGAGAAGCTCTCATGACAGTGTCAGACATATCTCGTGAGGGAGAGAAGCTCTCATGACAGTGTCAGGCTGCCGAGTGAATTTTTTGGGGCCTGCTGCCAAGGGGTTCTTCTGTGGCACCCTGGGCATCTGCTGCCCCTGTAACCTGCCAGAAGAGCTGTTGAGACAGGTCCACGCAGGCTTGCTGCTGCCGGGAAGGATCCCAGCTGCAGCACTCGCCCGTCAGCATTGGCACAGCAAGCGTGGCCCAGGCAGGTTCTGTTGCCATCCAAAAAGTTCAGGACAGCTGCCACCAGGCCTCAGGGGATAGCACAGCAACCAGAACTTCCATGACAGACTGCGGGGGTTGGGGGGCCACGCACCTGCCGGGCCTGCTCAGGACCGTTTGCATGCTGAGACAGGTACAGGGAGCAGCAATGCAGGAGACAGGGCACACAGCACATGCACTGGGCCGCACACAGCACCAGGCAACCACTCCTGAGGCAGGCTCTGAGGTGATGCTGCAGGGTGCCCACAGCTGTGGCGGCGTGGCGCATCTGCTGCTGCAGTATGCGGGATGAGCATGTGTGCATAGATACGGCGAGCAGTGTCCAGTAGAGGTGCGGTGATCACGGGGAGCTGTGCGTGCCCTCAGCCAGCACTGCTGGTGCAGGGCAGCAGAGGTGCAGAAGAGTGTCAAGGAGAGCTGAGCAGGTAGCGCTGGGGCAGTGCAGGCACCTTTGCTGGGACCCCTCTAGCAACATGGACAAATAGAGGACACACTGCTAGCAAGTCTATGTTCTGTGTGCAAGAGGCTGCCCTGCTTGCTGTTTTTTCCTGAGCAGGTCTCCTGAGGCTGCCTTCCCCGTGCACTGTGCTGACCTGCTTGCTGCTTCTCCTGAGCAACTCTGCGCTGTGGCCGCGTCTGCGCGCCCGCCCTCTGTGCACGATCCTGCCCCTCTGCGCCTCCCGCAGGGAAGCCACTGCCCGGTATTCTGCGATGCAGTTGACTACAGACAGGCACAGGACAATTCAGGTTTCAGAACAAGGTTTCAAGACTGGCCCGGTGATGCTGAGACGGGGACGCACTGCAGGGCCTGTGCCCTGGTAGTCAAGCAAGTGAAACCTCAGGTGTGTGACACCTCACAGTGTGAAGGTCCTTAGTGATCAACCATGCAGACCTCAATGCTGTAGCAGCCCGTCAACCAGCAATACATGTGAGGACAGGCCCAGGAGAGGTTGCTGGCTTCAGAAGGTTTGGCTGCAGGTGTGCTGGAGTGACTGAGAGGGAGGCCCCTGTTGAAGGCAGACGAGAGGCTGCAGTGCACACATGGCCTGCAGAGACCTGATGTCAGCAGGCTGTGGGCATGCCTTCTCCCCAACAGCCAAACCTATCAGGCAAATCAGGCATCACCAGACTTGACAAAGCTGGGTTCCTGGAGGCAGCCTGGAGGCTTGGCATCTGTACCTGGCCATGGCAGCGCTCACCACTTCCACCACGGAGGGGTCCATCACCCCTCTGCAGACAGCTGGATGCAGCAGCCGGCCATGGCAGATGTGCAGCACCGGACCAGGAACCCCCCAGTCCCACTGAAACAGCGATGTGCAGCAGGACGCACAGCAGGCCTCACCAGCATACATGGCCACCAAAGTGATCCACATGGTCATCACCGGTGAGATGGCCTCGTGGGCAGGGATAGTGATGGCTCCCTTCCCATCAAAAGGGATGTCGATGGTCAGCGTCTGCTTCTGGGAGCCGGCTTGCTGCCCAGTCAGTGAGCCAAGGCCTGCTCCCTCACCTGCAGGGAAGCAGGGCACCCCTGGTCAGACCAGGTACCATTCCTGCACTTGGCCCTGCTCTGGAGGAGCGTGACCCAGGTCCGGTTGGCTGCTCTGCTCGGCAAGCAGGATGCTGATGAGGCAGATGCCTGCTGGCACAGCAGCAAAGACTGGTTCAGCTTACTCGTTGCAAGACTGGCCAGGCAGGCCAGTAAGAGTGGTCACGTGCTTGCCCCGGCTAGCAGGCAAAGCAGGTCCCCAGCAGCTCCATGCAGGCCGTGACCAAACAGGCTGTACAGCATGGCAGCAAGCTCATGGTCACCCAGGTCAGCCCACTCTGGCAACACACACGGCAGAGATGCCACTGCACCATGTTCTCCATTCAGGGCATGAGAATGCATGCCCAGCCTCGCCACATGATGGCCAGGGCAAAGTGCTGCACCTGTCAGTTGCCTCTGTCTCGACCACACAGAAAAGACTGCACACAGACCGGCAGCCTTGCACTCACCATAGAGGACCCACGAGGAGAAAGCAGGGTGCGCCTTCACGGCAACAGGATGCAGCCACTTGTTACAGATGGCAGTGCGGAAGGCTCCCGCCCTGGCATTGCCTGGCTGCAGCGCTGCATTCCCGCAGAAGCTATAGTATGTGCTGCAGGGCAGACAGGGCAACTGGGAGTCAGCTTTCTGCCATGAGCAGTGGCTTGAAAGACCAGACCTGTTGAACAGCTGCCACGGCGGCTGAGTTGCTGCTGCAGGTAGAAAGGGAGAGGGCAGGGCACTCCTGCAGCGGGTTTGGATGCATTGGAGGCCACCACACAGACACCTCCCTGAAACAATCACGCAACCAGAGGTGCTCAACAGCAGGGCCACTGCTGTGGCTGCCATGTCCTTAGTGCACTGGTGCAAACTGCAGGCCAGCTCAAGCCCCGCTGGAGGTCCCCATGCAGCACAGCTGCACGGTGCGCTGGGCAGCAGCTGCACCTACGTGGTGAACACTGACAGGTCGATGCTGTTCAGCCATGCTTGTCAGGCAGACTGTGAGCACGCGGCAGCGGCTATGGATTCAATGAGTGACCGCAGTCAGGCTAATGTTGTTCACCAAATCCAGCTTGCAAACCAGCACAGCGCGCCCTGCCAGATGTGCCGGCAGCTGGTGGCCACTGACAAGTTTGAATTGATGAATGGTGGTCCCAACATGTACCATGCTGTTTCATTGTCCTGCTCTCAATGGAGACAGCAGCTGTGCTCACCTGGTTGCCACTGCAAGATTGATGCTGTTCAGCACGATGATGGAGTAGGTGTTGCGCTGCCCCGTCTTGCCGGGCGTGTACGCCTTCATCAGCCCGAGGAACGCTGCAATGGCATGCAGGCCGTGCATGGTGCCAAGGCACTGCAGTGCAGAGACACATGGACCCTGAGCTTGGGCACAGGCTGCTGCTGACAGTCGCAGATGTGGCGGAGGCTGTGCTGCAATGAATCGTGGTGAAGGCTGCAGCAAGAACAGGCTGATCTTGCTTCCAGCTGTCAACACAACCAGGCAAACTGTGGCTGCTGTGCAGCCGCAGCGCAGGGTCAAGCTGCCATGCCAGGGCAGTCAGGATTGATTGCAGGTTATTGCAGGTCACCAGAACTGATGGTGCTGGCCCAAGCCTGCTGCAATGCAGGAACAGCCTGTGCAGCAGATCTCAAGGACGTGAAGAGCCACTCATGCAGCTGCCCAGATATGCATCATGCCAGTGACCATTGCCAAGCAAGGCCATCTAGTTCCTGCCGAGCAGCCAGGGTATGTGCCCCATGCAGCACGCATTTGTTTCTAAATGCTCACCAGCAGGGACAGGAGGAGGATTGTAATGAGCATGGTGATGTCAGCCCTGACATCAAAGCCCATGGACTGGAGGCTTGGCAGGTGCACAAAGACAGCGCTGCACAGCCAGAATATGTAGAGCGTATAAAGATTGATGTAGCCCCTACAGCAGGCAGCAGGCATCGTCTCTGACTACGCAGGTCTGTGAGACACAGAGGGCCTGGCATGCAGATGGCACACCAATGCAAGTTGCCGGCTGCGCCACTTCAGGTGATAGGAGCAGATAGGACATGCACTGCGCCTGAAGATGGCGTGGCCAGGAACAGAAGCTGCGGAACAGAAGGTGCGGCTGCCTACAAGTGAGGTGGCATCAGGTGAGCTGAAAAGCCAACTTGCTTGCATTGCCAATGCCAAGCCCTTGGTGCTTGCTCATCACGATGCGGGCCGACATCAAGAATGCAGCTGGTACAGTCATGCTGGGCTGCTTGCAGGGTCAGCCTGCAGCTCTTGCAGAGCTCACTCAGAGGCGGAACCAAGGCCCCTCCTGATCAGGGGACGTAGGTACAGATAGGCAGAGTATCCAATGCAACCTACAGCAAGGAACAGGTTGTATTCAGACACCGGCCTTGCACCACCAGGCTCAGATGCACCTGCTGCTCAGCAAGCGCCAGCCTCCCAAGCATCAGCAGCAAGTGTTGGGCCACACAAGCGAAAGCCATCACAGCAGACAGCAGCTTCGCCAGGAGCCCACCATAGAAGTAGAACCACTTTCGGTTTATTTCATACTTCTGAATGATGCCCTGCAGTCCACCAGGAAGCTCTCAGAAGCTAGGCTTGCACAACTTCAGACCAGAGGAGTTGTCAGACTGGGCCACAAGAAGTGAGAGAGCATCTCAATGACTCAGTTTGCTGTGTATCTCACACACAGCAAGACATGGGCTTGCATCAGGCCAGCTCCACACTCTGGCTGTGCAGGAGCACCAGGTTACTCAGGGGCGTCTGCTCAGGGGCCAGGAAAGGTCAGAGATCGTGATGAGGTCTACTGACCTGCATGCTGTCATAGAAGATGCAGGCCACCGCAAAAGCGGTGCAAATGTACCTGCAGCAGTGGGGACAGCACTGGCTGTGGTGCTCAACTTGCAAAGGACTGAACGGCATGAGGACAAGCAGCTTACACAGCAATGGTCGTGTGCTGGAGTAAGGGAAGCTGAGACATCCTCTTGGAGACAGGCCTGACACTGGCATTGGCCTTCTCCCTCATCTCGTCAGTTCCTCTGTGCTTCTGTGGCCACTGTCAGGCTATATGCTCTGACAACGTGGCATGTTCGGGTAAAGACTTCTTGCCTAGGCTGACAGCAGCTCGTTTCTCGAGCAATGCAGCTCAAGGGAGTGTCACTCACTCCGAAAGCTGAAACTGGTCAATGTTCAGTATCTGTTTCTGTATCTGATCCGCTGCAGGTGAAAGAAGCCTGATGACGGACAAATTGCCTCGCCAAACGAGCTCAGGCATGGCATTTGGCTTCTGTCCTGCCAAATTGCACTGAGAACAGGAGTATATATAGCAAGAAGGGGAGTTCAGTTAAGCACGGCTGACATCAGTCTTTAAGATGCAGCGAGACCCAGATCTGAGCGTGCCACAAAGCGTTGTGCCTGTATCCAGCCTACTGGCTTTTTCGAAGCTGAACCGGAAGTTGGGCCATTTGTGCCGCTTGGAGCCAGGCCCGTGATCCAGCCTGCCTAAGCAGATGACTGGAGTTGCACCAGATGCTATCAGGGCCAAGGTCTGGGTTGTGATCTTCTGTGCGACGCTGGGCCTCACAAGTGGCCAGGGTCCCGTCACACCTCAGGCCTTTGGAAACCTGGGCTTTGGGCCCATTCTGCACCCTGGAGAGCTGGCGCGAGGGCAGTCACTGCCTCTGTGCAACGTGACCTACCGCATGCTTGGCCCAGGTGAGATGTCTGCCTGCCACACCCCATACACGCTCACACTGCCCTGAAGCCTTATGCCGCTGGCGTGAGCTGTTCTTGCTCAGTACTGCAGCGTAGTACCACTGTGAAGCTCATGTCAGACACCTGCATCACCACATTCTCCATTTGAACAACACTGCAGGCCTGCTGCCCATCTCTGAAGGCTTCAAGGCCGCTGCCACAGCAGCAGTGGAGCAGCTGTTTGCCACTGGCAATCTCACAGCCGACATCCTGAGCATTGCTGGGGCACAGCCCGCACCTGAAACAGTGGTGGGAGCAGCGTCAGGTACCCACCCAGCTGCTGTTATCCTGGATCATCTGCAGCTTTTCCTCAAGGCTTTGCGGCAGCCTGTCGATTTCCAGCTGAGGAGAGGGTTTTGCTTCGTCGCCATTGCTGTGCTGCATTCTGCAGCACTCACTCGAGTGCTGCCCAGCCAACATCAGGCCGGGCCAGATGCGGTCCCACTCACCTGAAGAGGCCCAGCCCTCCCCAGAGCAGCAGCATTTGCTTCATCACGTGCCACATGGATGTTGGAGCTGGCGGTGTCATCGCATCTGAAGTGCAAGAAACTGCTGCCCCTGGCATGCAGGCCAGGGAAGGAAGCTGCTGGGAACGGCGGGGAGCCGCAATGGGAGGCAGAGCTTCAGCAGGGAGCTGCTGGCTGCTGAGCCGCCAGCAGCAAACAGAGGAGCAAGTGAGAGCCATTTGCAGTGCTGTGGACAGTGCCCTTGGGGTGGTCCCCAGACACCAGGCACCCAGCATGAATGCGGGACCACCATGGATGTGTTGCCGACCGCACCTGGTGCCAACTGGCAAGTCAGGCAGTTCAGCACGAAGCCAGCACGTCTGGGGAGCATACACTGGCGGCCTGAATGGCCGTCAGGGCGCGGCACCACTGCTGCCTGGCCAGCAATGCTGCTGGCTTGCTGCATGCAGCCACTCTGGCCTCCCATGTGACTAGCTTGCGGGATGCCAGATGGGCCTACCTCTCACCTCATATGCAGCATGTTGGTCTCGCATGCAGCATTGCCGCCCCCCGTACCCCTGAAGAGTTGACATTGGTGGCTGCACGCCTCGCCCTGTCAACAGCCAGCGCCAAGGCGATTGCCATGTGTCTTCCGGCTCAGCGCCACCACCACAAGGGATGCCAGATGGTCCCGCGTCTGCCAAGCTGCAGCAACTGTGTCTCAGCAGCAACTGCTGTGGCCTGATGACTCTGTAAAGTCATCATGATGGCCTGCCTGGCTCAGTCAGCAGCCTGGACCTGTGCCTCACTGGGAGTGATTGCCGGTCTGCAGGCCCTCCGGCCCCTCATGGGACCAGCATGAGGACTCCAGATGATGCACCTGTGCCTCACTGCGAGTGATTGCTGGTCTGCAGGCCCTCTTGCGCCCAATGGAACCAACATGAGCATGTCAGATGATGCAGTGGATGTCTTGGTGGCATCCAACTTCTCTGCCTCTTCAGTGCTTCCAGCGCTGGGCTCGCCAGAGGCTCAGTTCCAGCAGTTGATGATGAATGTCATGTGGGACTATGGATACACGGTGAGCTGCGTCACCCTGCACTAACCTAGTGCTGGTGCTGTGCACTGGTGGGCGAAGCAGATGCCTGGTCAGCAGTGGGCAAAAATCTGTGCCCTAACAGATTGCAAAACCTGAGCTCGGTGCATTACTTGCCCAGTGGATGTCTCGCGCAGTTGCCATGCTGCAGGTTGCCTGCCCTGCCAGCTCCTGTGTGTGCCCCACCACTCGGTCTGCAGCTGCTGACGATCTGCACTGGGGAGGTCTATGTGCCCTCCCGGGCAGGTGATCTTGCCCTGCCAGCTCCTTTGGGTGCCCGGCAACCTGTCTGCAGCAGCCGATCTGGCCCTGAAACCCTCATGGCATCTCTGATCATTGCATCTCCAGCGCACAGCATGACCTGAGCTTTGCAAGTGCCATGCTCTTAGCTGCTGCATGACTCAAGCAGCTTATGGACATGTTTGCACGCTCTGCAGCAGACGGGGAGGACCAGGGGACTTTAAAGCATGCTGCAGTACACATCCTTGCGCAAGTTCACATGCGCAGGCATCTGTGGCTTGTCAGGGCTCATACACCTCTCAAGCGGCAGCATGAGATCCGGAACGCTTTACATGCCTGCAGGTGGAGATCCTCAGTCTTGGAGGTTGCATACCCTCCAGTGAGGCACTGCCCTACCTGGCACGGCTGGACCTACCAGTGGTGCAGGCTGCTGAGCTCACGATGCTGGTGAGCCTGCTTGTGCTGAGGCTTGCAGCTTGCATGCTGTTCTGGAAGCAGTTGCTCTGCCACACAAGCAAATTTGATGTGGCCTGTGCAGGTGGCGGCTGCTGTTGGGCTGCTCTCTGCCAGCGTGCTGTCTGGGGTAGTGTTGGGCTTGCTGCCTTGCAGTGTTGGCTGCCCCCATTGCTCCTGACAGGTTGACCGTTTGACCTCTTGGCTGCTGGGCCCGCACCAGGATTGCTGTCTCTGGAAGTGGCAGACATGCAAGCATGCCATTGGCAGCACTGAGTGCTCACTGCAGCTGAGACCATGTCCACCTTCTGCAGGTGGAAAATGCTCCTCTTCCCTTTGGAATTCATGCCCAGTCTGTCCTGGCCTTTGGCCTGGGCCAGCAGCTGACCACTCAGGCAGACACAGCCTACTTCAACATCACAGCAGTCCAGGAGCAGCCCATGCTTACTACAGGTGGGGTGGGCAACGCCACAGTCACTGTCATTGTGCAGCACGACACAGCCAGGTCCCTGTGGCAGGTGCGCACCAGGCCCACACCTGTTAGGGGCCACATCTGGGCTGAGCAGGAGTCCTGCATGACTTCGCTTAGCAGGGAGCAGCAGACAGCCCTGGACACCTTCATTGCCTTGGCATGCTTTTACAACGCTGAGCTCCTTTCTCAGAGCTGCTTCCTGCCTGCCTGCATGCCCCTGCCAAGCGCAGGCAGCATGCACAAACTTTGGGATATTGTGGCATGCAGGTCTTGACCGACATGCAGCTGACACCAGACACTGCCTCCTGTTTTGCTCCTGTTGAGCAGAACCTGGCAACCGCTGGCCTCCCAGTCAACGTGACGGTCCTGAACTGGACGAACCCCCTGCCCAATGCCACACTTTACGACCTGGTAAGCTGGCATCGCTTTGCAGTGTGTGCAGAGGCTGCCTTGTCCCTGTCACATATATCTGCAGCTGATGACAGTGATGCGCTGTGATGACAAATTGCCTGCCTGCTATTCTCTCCACAGAAGTCAGCCAGCAGGCCCTCCTGCTGTGCTGGACATGCAGCCAATTCATGTTTTCTGGCACCAGGCCTGATGATGGCAAACATTTTCCCTGCTGCTATCAATCAATCCTGACGGCTGCTGCCTTCCCTGCTGACAGGTGGTCACATGGCTGGCCAACAACAACTCCACCAGCGCTGCGTTGCCTAAAACGGCAAGGTGAGTTCCACAAAAGTACCGCTGAAGAGCTGGCAGCTAGGTAGCCCTTTTGGCCCACATCACGTCAAGGAGCCCTGCATGGCCTCATGGGAGATGCCTCTGTGGACATACTGGGGGCTCTTCAGGCGTCTGCATGTGCTTTTGGGATCCTTGAAACCTCAATGTACAGCAAAGCAGCCTGTGCTGTTGCAAGGTGCTGAGCTTTGACATGTCTGCTCAAGCTGAACTCCTCCCACCTGCAGGCACAGCGGAGTTGATGTGGGGGTCATTGTGGGTGTGGCTGGCGGCGTGCTCGTGCTGGTCATGCTCACAGGGGCACTTGTGACAGGTCAGGGGAGAAATACCTGCATGCTCAGCTCTAGCGACAACAGTATGTTTGGCAGTGTGTCAAGCGGCTGGATGCGGCTTGCTGCTGCTGGCTGTCTTGCCCCTCAGCCGGAAGGGGCACAAGGTGTGCACCTGTGTAGATGTAACACAGTGTCGGCAGAGTGCAGGCAGAGAGACTGTTGCTCCACTTCATCTCTGCCTGAACTCTGCGTCGTGTCTGTGCAGGTGCACACCTTGTGGCATGCTGCATGCCTTCCTGCAGTCGTGCTGCAAGCTGCCTGCCCTGACACAAGCCTCCCATTTGACCACAGGCACCCTTATGCGCCGCCGCCGCCGCCTGCGAGAGGCGGCCTATCGGGACCAGACCCTGCTGCCCCCAGGGAAGCGCAGCAAGGCCTCGCACAGCAGCTCTGCTCAGCTGTCCTCCACAGATGGCAGCTCCCCTTACTGCTCGGGGAAGGAGCATGCCTGCCATGGGGAGGGGGACGTGGCGGTCACGCTGACTGCGCCTGCCAGCAACCCGGTCACACAGGACTCGCTGTCGACAGACTGGTCCGAACGGAACTCAGAGCAGACGGTCACAGGTGTGCTGGGCTGGCTGCTGTTGCTGGACACCTGCTCCGATGATGCATGGACCATGCACTGCTGACATTGCCCGCCATCGCTGAGAGGCTCTCAGAGTGCAGCTTGTGGCCCTGAGAGGCTTCACATGCATTGTCCAAGCCAGTGCTCTGGCAGGGCACCTGCAAGCAGGGGTCTCAGGCTCCAGGCCTGCTTGCCAGCCGATCTGTGCCTCTTGTGTTCCTAGGCCACCTTGCTCACATTGAGCAAGTGGCGGCTTGCCTGTCGTGCACTCCCTCTGCGCGGTGCAATGGTTGCGTGCTTCTAAGCAGCGCAATTTCAATCTTCCCTGACCTGTGCAGGCTCCGCTCAGTGTGGAGACACAGATCGGCCTGCTGCCCTGAAGGGCCAGATGCGGGGATTGACAGTCGCTGTGTGCTGTCACAGAAAGGCCCTTCTGTCTTCAGCAGGCGCTCTGGCTGCTGTGGCGACACAAGTCTGCCCTGAATCAATCTGCCGTGAACGGATTGTTGTTGAGCGGCTCTGTGTCTGCAGGTTCTGTACACTGTGGGGACATGGAGGTCCCAGCCATTCTGGAGTGCGAGATGTGCGATGGGGGCACCAGCTGGATCCACATCTGCCTCCAGGCAGATGGGTCCCCTTGGAAACTAGGGAGCGGCGCCTTCGGCCACGTCTTCAAGGTGCGGGCTTACGCCTTGAGCTGTGGCTTGTAGATGCCTCAGCAGGACAGGCTTGTGCTGCTGGCACACAGAGTCGGTGGCCTCAGCAGATCAGTCTGTGAGGACGGGGCCTATGCCACACTCAAGCTGACAATGCAGCTGCTGTGGTTGATGCACATTGAGGGCCCTGAGCATGAGGCACTGCTGCTCGCAAGTTGGTGCTTTCGCAAGCAAGAGGTGCCTGGCCAGAGCGCTGCTGTTGTCCTGGGCCGCTCGGTGGTCAGCTGCACAAAAGCTTGTGATGGCAGCACCGCTCCTTGCCCTGTGGCAGCACTTGCAGGGCATGCTGAGCGAAGCAACTCAGCTGCAGGAGCATGCGGACCTATCATGCATGTACCCCTGGCAGCACGACATTTCGGGGCTCAAGCTTGTGAGGGGATCACCACTAAAGTGACCTGCTTGATGCCTGCAGGCCGTCAGGGAGGGCAAGGAGGAGGTGGCGGTCAAGCTGCTGCCCATAGCAAATGCTGCGCAGCTGAAGGCAGTACAGAGGGTGGGCCCATGCTGTCTGCAGTGCTGCCCTTGGAGTGGGCAGTGCCGTCCAGCAATTGCCTTGGGGCCCATGCTATGTAGTGTCAGGATGCCAAGCAGCAGGAGTGTCATGTGACAGGCTGATGTGGCTGAGCTCCACAAGCCTCAGTGCCATGAGCAGTCCGCCGCTGTGATGGTGCTTGTGCAGCGCAGCCTCAGAGCTTGCATGCCTGCTCTGTCCTGCTTCGCCCTGGGCATCCAGCACTGGCAGGGCTGTTCTACCTGCAGGTCAATGGTGCATTGCCCTGAGTTGTGGGCTGTCAATCGGCTCACGGAAGCCGAGCAGCGCCGTTGTCAAGCCAGCACCTGCCTGCCTGCAGGAGATCAAGCTCCTGCAAGTGACTCGGGACAATCCGCATCTGGTGACCCTGCTGGGGTCCCATGTGGAGGCAGATTACGCATTTCTGGTCCTGGAGCTGATGAGGGGGGGCGACCTAGGGCATGCCATCCCCACCGACCAGCACGGCATGCGCTGGTATGGCCACGGGCGGCATGTGGCGCTGGCCGTGGCACAGGGACTGCAGGGGCTGCACGCTAAGCAGGTGAGGGGCTGCTGTGACATGCCTGTGGGCAGGCGGTCAGTCTCAGTCGGGACCTTTGGTGTGGAGAAGCCCTCAGGGATGTTTGCTGCTCAGCCGCGGAGCTGCAGGGCCGGTAATTCGCACTCGGCCTGTGATTTGCTGGGAGCATAGAGCACTGCTTGCCGCGGGCTGCAACACATACTCCTGCTGTCGGCAGCCCGCGCGCTCCATCTGGAGGAAGCCCTCTGCTTTCGATTTGCTGTCTTGTGCTGTCGCCTGTGCCTGCAGAATGGTCTCCTCACACTGATCCTGGTCCACTGCAGATTCAGCATTTCGACCTCAAATCTGGGAACATCCTTCTTGACAGTGACTACACCGCGAAAATCTCAGATGTGGGCCTCTCACGGCTCATCAATGCAACATCCATAACTCAGGCCACTGCCCCAGTGGGCACCTTTGCGTGAGTGTATGCTTGCTTGCTGTGTCTGGCCAGGCATCTGTCCCCCTTCGCTCAGCTGTTTCTGGTACAGCAGCCCGTATCCTGGGGCGACGAGCACCTCCTTTTCTCTGCAACTGGGGCCGGTCCCAGCAATGCTCTGTTATGCTGTGCAGCTATGTAGAGCTGCATCTGATGCCCAGTCATTACTGTTTGCTCACTTTGATATACGGGTTGCCGAGCCCGCATATGCTCAGGCTGTGACACATGAGTGCTGCCCCTGCAGTTATTCTGCGCCAGAGCTCCTGCTGGGGAACAGGGAGCCGTGCACCTTTGCGGCAGACATGTACAGCCTGGGCGTTGTGCTAGTGAGTGCCGTCATCCAGCACAGTATCTGCCTCTGTGGTCGTCGCTGGGCATGTTGGCACTTAGTTTGCTGGATGTGACGCCGGCGCTGGGTGCACTGCTCGCCTGACGTGGGTGCTGCTGAAGTGCTGCCCTCAGTCTGTGGGCTGGGCAGGCTGCGCCGATGCAGGGCCTCACAGTCTGCAATGGTCTGTGAGTCTTCTATTCACTGCAACGCTTATATGCCATGCAGTGGGAAATCGTGTGCGGGGAGCAGCCTCGCAGGGGCCAGCTGCGGCATGCCATAGTGCCCAATGAGTGTCCCTCAGACATTGATGCTCTGATAGACTCGTGAGTCCTGCGGTGGCACCTCTGCTGCTATGCTTGCTGCAGCTGGCATTTGCCCTCCTGCAACTGCCGCTGCTTTGCGCCTTCCAGCAATCATGCGGCAGCACCCACAATCTCGGCCCATCATTCAAGGCTCTCCCTGTGCCCTGCAGCTGCATCACCCTGCCAGCAGTGTATCGGCCAACAGCGGACGAAGCTGTGCGCGTAATCCAATGTTGCCTTCACATTGAGGAGCCCTTGTAGATGCTGTGCTGATTTCTGTTCCCGCCTTAATGTATCAGTTTGCGGCTGTTCCTATGCGCTGCTGCCAAAATTCGTATGTCGGTCTGGGTGGCAGCAGTACTGAGGTTCTCACTGCATGATTGTCCCAGCATTTTGGAGGTCTCCCCCTGGCCATGCCTGGAGTCTGTCTGTGTGCTTGATGGCAGCGATCTGGCCTGTAAGCTCTGACAATACGCCTTTAGGAACCCACTTTTACCCCTTTTTTGTTGCTCTCCCTTGCCACCATGGAACTGTCATTGCTACTGAAAGCATGCAAGACCAAGAAATATGTTGTGAATTGCATAAGTCACCGCAACAGAAGTTGGGGAGGAAGGCAGGTTTTGTGGGGTTCATAGATTGCCATGGCCTGCATTGGCTGGCTCAGGGCCTGAAGTAGTCTCGGGCACTATGCAGAGACCCAAACATGCCAGCCTTGACTGCCTGGCCCTGGGTACTGAGGACTTGGCATTGGATTGCCAGCAGGCCAGGGCACAGCATGCACTCAGAGAACAGGGTCCTTCTCCAATGATCTCCAATGATCTGCCAGGAACGTCTTCTCCTAGCTTCACTTTAGTTCCACACCTTTCTCCTTCATTGCGGAAGACACAAAAAGTAGAACGAGGGTGTCAGGAGGCATTCTACCGTGATAGAGAATCCTGGAGAATACTGGGTGAACAGTAGAGAACTTTTGGCCGAAGGATGGAGAACAGAGGGTCAGGCTGAGTTCTACCATGACAGAGAATCCTGGAGAAGACCGGGTGAACATTAGAGAAACTTTTGGCTGAAGGATGGAGAAAGCCTGAAATGTGTTACAGGAGAAACATGTAGAACAGCTTACAGCATTCCATTTCATTCAGCATGGTTCATTTCTCTTCTTTGTGACCTGCAGCTGGCTGCTGCATA